>QYSD01000006.1:0-356042 GCA_009806315.1 Rhodotorula sp. ZM1 | reverse complement strand
GCATCGCGCTCGAACCGTCTCGCCCCTACTCGCCGCAGACAAACGGCGTCGCCGAGCGCGTAAATCGCTCGATCGTCTAGGGAGTCCTCGCTTTCCTCAAGAGTCTCTGGGTTGAAGCTCTCATGGCTTTCGTCTTTGTTAAGAACCGGTCGCCGCACGCCGCCCTGGGAGGACGCGTTCCACTCGCAGCCTGGCGAGGACGACCGGTCAGGCTTGACATGCTCCGCGTGTGGGGTTGCAGAGCTTGGCACACCGTCACCTCGGGACGCTCGAAGCTCGACGACAAAGCCGTGCCACTCGTCCTCGTCGGCTACGATGGGGACACCACCGCGTACCGCCTCTTCGATCCGACGACCGGCAAAACGATCCGCTCCCGCGACGTTCGCTTTGTCGAGGACGAGTTCCCGTTCGCGAACAGTCCCGAGACGCCCACCGCGCGCTCGTTGCCCGTCATCGAGGTCGGCGAACTCGTCATTGCGCGCTCGCAGGACGAGTCTTCGCCGGACGATCCGCGCACCCCAACGAACCGCCGAGCCGCCGCGTCGCCGCCGTCCACGCCCGTTCGAGCTTGCCACACGACGCATGTCGCCACCACGCCCGTGCCGCTGACGTACGCTCGCGCACTTGCACCATCGCCGAGCACACCCATCGTCGACATGGCGCCTCCCTACGTCCCGGAGTCGCCAGACCCGATCAACTTCCTCGACAACCCTGTGGGCACGCTTGCCGACGTGCAGACCCTCATTGCCGCAGTCGGGGATCAGCTTGACGCCGGCGAGGACGCCTTCACCCTCCCGTTGTCGGATCCGCGTAATCACCGGGAAGCGGCTCGTGATGTCGACGTCGAGAAATGGCACCAAGGCGAGCTCGACGAGTTCACCTCGTTACGCGACCAGTACGGCGTCTACCACGCAGTCGCCCGCGCCTCCCTACCCGCAGGTGCGAAGGTGCTCGGCTGCCGTTTCGTCTACCGCCGCAAGAAGGACCAGCACGGACGCGTCACCGGCCACAAAGTTCGCCTCGTCGCCCAGGATTTCTCGCAACGGCCCGGCATCAATTTTCGCGAAACCTTTGCACCAGTCGCCAAGTTCACCTCCATCCGTGTCCTCCTCGCCCTCGCCGCACGCGGCGGCATGCAGGTCCATCAAGTGGACGTGACAAGGCTTACCTGCATGGCTCTCTCGACGAAGAGCTGTACATGCGCATTCCTGACGGCATTACCGGCGACGAATGGTCCGGCAAGGTCCTCAAGCTCGATCGCGCGCTGTACGGCCTCAAGCAGGCAGGACGAGTATGGAACCACCGGATCGACTCGACCCTGCGACATCTCGGTTACCGTCGGTGCAGATCGGACGCGTGCGTGTATACCCGCTTCGAGGGGGGGCAACGCCACTACATCGCGCTCTACGTGGACAACCTCCGCGTCGTCTCGCCCTCGCTGGACAAGATCACGCGCATCAAGGCCGGTCTCAAGCAGGAGTACGGGATCAAGGACCTCGGACCCGCGAAGTTTATCCTCGGCTTGCAGGTCCACCGGCAGCCATCGGGCGCGATCTTCCTCTCGCAGCGCGCCTACCTCGAGGATGTGCTTGCCCGCCTCGGCCTCTCCGACGTTCGACCCGCCCCCACCCCCATGGTCCCCAACCTCCAGCTGCGTCCCGCTCCCGAGGATCATGTCCCTACTCCCGAGTTTCGCCGCAGCTACCTCCAGGCCGTCGGATCGCTCATGTACGCCATGCTCGGCACCCGGCCGGAGCTCGCGCACTGCGTTGGCGTCCTCGGTCGACATGCCGCCCGTCCCGACAACTTGCACTGGGCCGCCGTCGTCCGTGTCTGCCAGTTCCTCAAGGCAACCCTCGACCACGGCATTGGCTACGAGCCTGACGACTCCCCCCTCGTCGGCTTCGAAGCTTACAGCGACTCGGACTGGGGTGCCTGCCCCACCACCTCTCGCTCGACGATGGGGTACGCCTTCATCCTCGCCTCCGGCGCCGTCTCATGGTCGAGCAAGCTCCAGTCGCGCGTGACCGCCTCGTCTTGCAAAGCCGAGTACCTCGGGCTCTCGCGTGCAGCGAAGGAAGCCGTCTTCCTCAGCCAATTGCTTGAGGAGCTCGGCCACCCCGTCGACGGACCAACACGGCTTCTCGGCGCCACTCAAGGCGCCAATGCCCTCTCCCGGGAAGCGCAGTTCCACGACAGGACCCGCCACCTGCGCCTCACGGAACACTTCGTCCGGGAGATGGTCAAACAGCAGGTTGTCGAGGTCAACTACATCCCGACGGCGAACATGGTCGCCGACATCATGACCAAGGCGTTGCCGCTGCCAGCTTTCTCGCGGCACCGCGCCGCTCTCAGCGTTTGGCCGTTTCGAGTGAGGGGGGGTGTTGCAGCACAAGTGCAGCCTTGAGCCCTCTCACGGCCCATCGCCCCAGTTCGAACCCCGCCGCCGGCTTGCTCCCTTTTGTCACTCGCGCCTCCTTGTCCTCTCTTGCTCTCCAGTGCTTCACTCTCTTCCGCTGGAGAGCAGGTCCGTTTTATCTCTCTTCTCTCTCTCTCAGTAGATTCAGCAATCTAACTAGTGCTTCACTCTCTTCCGCTGGAGAGCAGAAGCGACATGGGCTCCCTCAAATACGCCATGCCCGGGACCCGCGTCGATCTCGCCCACGTTGTCAGTGTCCTCGGTTGTCACACCGCCTGCCCGGACAACACACACTGGGCCGCTGTGCTACGCGCTCTGCAGTACATCCGCGGTACCCTCGACTACGGCCTCGAGTATACGCCCGACTCGGTGCCCCTCCGCGGCTTCGAGGCCTACTCGGACTCAGACTGGGGCGCCTGCCCGACGACGTCACGGTCGACCATGGGCTACGTCTTCCTCCTCGCCAACGGCGCCGTCTCCTGGTCGTCCAAACTGCAGCCTCGGGTGACCGCGTCCTCGACAGAAGCCGAGTACCTCGGGCTGTCGCACGCGTGCAAGGAGACCGTCTACCTCACGCGGCTACTTGGCAAGCTCGGGTTCCCCGCTGAAAGCGCTGCAGTCCTCTACAGCGACAACCAGGGCGCCAACGCCCTCTCGAAGGACCCGCACTTCCACAACCGCACGCGCCATCTGCGCCTCACGGAACACTTTGTCCGGGAGCAAGTGCAGGACGGGTCCATCTGCATGGAGTACATCCCAACGGCGCGGATGCTGGCCGACGCGATGACCAAGTCACTGCCAGCGCCGCTCTTTGAGCGCCACCACGATGCTTTCGGGGTTTGCCTGCTTCGAGTGAGGGGGGGTGTTGCTGCCAAGAGGCAGTCTTAGGCGCTCTCTCCTCTGCCAAACCCTCAAGGGGCTGGTTGTCCCAGTGGTCCGTCCCTCCGGTCGTGTACCCGCAAGCCCATCAAACCCGGAGACTCTTTTTGGCGCGCGGTTCGACCCTCGCCACCGGCGCGCGCGTCCCTTTCGTCCCATGCGCCCGCTTGCTCTCTCTTGCTCTCCAGCATTTCACTCCCCTCCGCTAGAGAGTAGGTCCGTCCCTTTTTCTGGTTCTAGCTCTCTAGATCTGCCAATCTAACTAGCGTTTCACTCCCCTCCGCTGGAGAGCAGAGGGCGACAGTAGAGGCAAGTCAGCAGTATGAGTGACAAGTAGGGAGGACAGTGCGAGCTGGAACAGCTCGCCAGTGTGAACCGTCTGCCGCTGACCCATCTTCATCCCCTCCCTCTGCCACATCAACTTCCTCTCTCTCCGCCGGCCATCTCATGCTTGTGTGTACCGATATCCTTCCCTCGGGCAAGTCATGTCGGGGCAATGCTCATGTAGACTAGTGAAGACTGATCACCACAGCCGTAACAAGTTAGAGTGGGTATCTACTGAGGTGGAGAGGCAAACATGAATTGACTCCCTCAAAAAGTCATTGAGATAATGCCAATCTTGATCTTGGTCCTTGTAAGCAGCGACGACGACGGCGGCGGTAACGTGAGGGGGCGGTGGGCGGGTCGTGTGGTGGGGTATGGTGCAGGGAGTAGGGCAGGCTTGGCGCGGGTTGAGGCAAGTTGGTGCTGGGTGAGAAAGTGCTGAAAAGGGGAGTGAGGGTGTGTAGAGGGTGGTTGTGCGGTCTTGAGCGGTTTCCTTCTAAGCTCCGGGCCGCTTTATCCGCTCCTTCTTGTCCTCCCCTCGCTGCTTGTCCTTGGCCCTGTCCGACAGGTGCGCAAATTGACCGGTTGAGGCAATGAAGTCAAGGAGAGGAGGGGGGGGGGGGGGTTCAATGTTGCCAAGGAGCAGGCCAATGGTGGGGGTTTGGCTGAGGCGGATATGCTTGTAGAGCAAGTGCCGAGAATCAAGACATGTTCCCGAATCTCAACCTCACTGCACTCGCAGAGGTCGGACCGCGATGAGTCACAGCGGGCCCGGTGGTGGTTTAGGGCAGATGCGTCGGTGCGGAGGCGGCAGAAAACGGTTGCTTGTCGTCTGGATAGTTCGGCATAATACTGGAGGTGGTCATGGTGGCGCAGGGAAGAGGGTGAGGAAGCGTCAGTGAGGCCCATTCCTCGTTCCACCGTGCCGTGATTACCCACTTGTGCGCTGTCCATAGCACTGAGACTGTAGCTGGGAACACAGCGTTGTCGCCATCTGTGCACGGTACGAGCGGATGACAGTGGCCGAGGGAGCTCGACTGGGGAGGTGGCGGGTTGGCCGGCCACCTCGCTTTGTCTCCTCCCAGTCGGGATGAGGCAGTCAGCAAGATGATGGACTTGTGGTACAGGCCCTCACATAGGTTTGAGTGGGCTGGTCTCCCAGTTGTCTGTAGCTCTGTGGGCGCCGCATCGGACCAATGTCACCTCTGGCAAGCAGCTCAGTAATGGCAGCTGCGAGAGGAGGAAAGATGGATGGAAACAAGCGCAGAACGCACAGAATGCACTGCCGCTGCACACGATCGACGCAAAACCAATGGCATTACAGAATTGCAGGCCGGGCTGCGGAATGCGAAGGATGTGTTTTCGACGCGACTAGCTCTCACTCACACTCCTCCTTTCACCTCGATGTTCTTGTTCCAGTGTGCTGCTGCGCGGTCCGTGACGCGGCTAGATTTCCTTCCATGATTGACCGCGTTCTTCCCGTCCTACCCAAGTCCCTCGTTTGACTTCTTGACTGGCATTCCTGCCAGAGATGACGGAGCTGTCGAGCGAGTCGAGCGACGAGGGAACGAGTGGAAGGAGAGAAAGGCAGCCGGCGGACACGCCAACTTGCCAAGTCCAGCCACCTCACACAGCTTGACCCCAATGGCTCGCCCGTCTCTCATTCTGCTGCCCTGCTACCGGCCGGCACCTCGACGCTATGGACCAAGCACAAGAAGACGATGCACGCACGATGGGGCAACGAATGGCGCTGCTCTACCGTCGGGCCGCAACTCTTTGCCGCCTCCCAGCTCGCGTCCCACTCTTCCAGGTACTACAAAGGGCTCAGCCGGCGACAAGTGACCCTACTTGGAACAAGGAACTAACTCTCTCTCTCTCTCTCTCTCTCTCTCTCTCTCTCTCTCTCTGATCACCACAGCTGTATAACATTAGAGCGGGTATCTACTGATGTGGAGAGGCAAATTGAATCAATTCCATCAAGAAATTGTCAAGGTAATGGCATTATTGATCTTGGCCTTCTTGAGCAGTGACGACAATGACGACAGCGGTAATGTGGGCGGTGCGTGTGGCGGAGTATTGTGCAGGAAATAGGTCGAGCCCGGTGCAGGCCAAAGTGAATTGGTGCAGGTGCACGTCGTGCCAAGGTCGTGGTAGGTTGCTACCTTTGTTGCCTAGCATGGCACTACACTTGTTGCAAGAGGCTCAAGGTCTGCAAGGGGAAAGCGGTGCATTTTTCCTGGCAGCAGCTTGCTCTCCTCCGCTTTCGCTGACCTTCTTCCGCTCATAGATCTGACTTTGCCGGGTTTTGTCCTCTCAATACCGAAGGAGTGCACGTGCTGGTCTTCTGGTACTTCTCCTCTGTGATTGGCTGGGTGCGTGTCCTGTTCCTCATCCTGTTTCTGATTCCTCCGCTGACCTCCCTTCTTCCGCTTCCACCTCCTTGCAGCTCTTCCTATTCCTTGCCTCAGTCGTGGATTCCTCACGATCCAAATTTGCCCTCCCAGATTCCGGGTGTTGATCTCGCTTCTTTCTGTTGGCGCTGTTCGAGTCTGACCGGCTCGGCTTGTGCAGGTTTGTTTCACTCAAGTCTGCCCAGGTCTCATTCTTCACCTTCAGCAAAACCACACGTTCTTGGCCTGTCTTTGAGTTCATCATGTGTGTCTTGGCTCCCCTTTTCCGTTCTTCCTCCCGTTGTCGTCCTTTCCCTCCCTCATCTCAGCCGACCTCTGCTCGTGTGACGAGATAGAGGGTCGGGAATACTTTCTAACACTCTGCTTGCTATACAAGCAGGCCCAGCACATGCTCTACAAACCCCTTTGGTTGTGCCAAGCCCCTTTGGCAGCCTGACTCCTCGGCAACGCTGACTTCCGTTTCCCCCTCCTTGACTTCATCACCTCGTGCAAGGCGCACCGTCCTCAGCGCGATGCGAGGACAGGCGACTGGCGCAGGTTGATGTCGGGCAACTGTAACGAGACCGATCGATACTGATTCGGGCTTAGTTCCAGAAGCGGGAGCGAGAGGGGAGGAGAGCGCTAACGAGAAAAAGAGAAGAGAGCGAGGAGAGCCAAAGTCTACGAGCTAGATCAATCACCCAACAACTGTCTCATCAATTCCACCGCTGCAATCCTGCGTTGACCATGTCCGTTCGTCCGTTGTAGCAAGTCGAGCCGGAGGCGAGTCGAGAGAGAGGCGAAGTCGCGGAGACCGGAAGAGTCGAGTCGAGGAGCAGGCATAGCACCTCTTCTCGACACTTCCTCTTGTCTCGGTTTCACTCTTTCTTGCTCGACCGGCATTCAACTTGCTTTGCTCAAATATCTAACAAACGAATATGGTTGCATAGGTTGCAGTTGAAAATTATTGATCTGGCTGTAGACCCCAAGCTCTGTGGAAGGGCGACGACGTGTCGCTCAACACTGGCTCAACGACGACGAGACTGCAAGGACCAGGGCGTGTTGCAACTGGTCTGTCACGTCAGTGTGAGCGTAGGGAGCAGTAATACAGAGTCTACACACCTGGTTTGTCACGTCAGCGTGAGCGTAGGGAGCAAACCAGGAAACAGCCCGCGCGCTCGCCATCACCCAATTGTCACGTGACCCCCCAATCGTTACGTGACCGCCACGTGTCCTCCGCTAATCTCCGTGGTAAGACCGTCTGTCTTACACTCTGCTTGCCCTCTCGCTCTCTTCTTCTTCTTCCGTCCAGCGCTTCCCCCCTCTTACTCTCGCGTCTGGAACAAAACCCAAATCCGTATGATTGGTCTTGTTACTGTCCCCCGCTATCAGCCTGCTTTGTCCTCTCATCGTGCTGAGGACGGTGCGGTGCGTCTTGCTGAGTTGCACTAGGCGGAGGGGAGAAGCTGGAGAACAAGCAAAGGGCTCTTGCCTGTATAAATTGACATGGCACTTGTATCAGCCTACCCCTGCCTGCCAGAACTATCACTACTCACTTGCAGAAACAAGAGGAGAAGGAGAAGACGAAATGGCTCAAAGCCGACCTCCTGCTGTCAGCCTCGCTCTTGTCACATTCTGGACGCGCTCACATGGCACTCTGAAATTGTAGTGTATGCAAAGTTGCATTTAGCTAGGTCCAGACAGAAGTGAAGTCAAGAGTCTCCCCTGCACTCTTGGGGTCTCGGCAGGTGGCCTTCCCACCTCCCTCCTCCTCCTTTCTCCACCTTTGCAAAGTCAACGCACAAGAGCAAGCCTAAACCCAGAGCTGGCTGGCTCACAAAGTTACAGTAACTCAGTCTCCACTCCTGCCCACTCACCAGTCAGAGTGTCTGTAAAGTTCAGGCAACAACAACTACTTCAAGGAGAACGTGGAAAGCACCCTGGCGCATGGACAGGTGAAGGCGGCGATCCGGAGGCAGGACAATTCCGGAAGGAGGAGGAGATCCCGTGATGATGGGGGAACAGCGAGGGTTCCGTGGCGAAGAGGAAGCGATGGCGGTGCCGTCGTAGGTTAGGGAGATGTGTGTGCCGGTGATGAACTGGGCCTGCAGAACGAGACACATAAGGCGGAGGCAGAACGAGGAGGACCCGCGCGTACGTACCAAGCGGCCCGTGAAGGCATGCCGGACCTCAACGATCGTCGGCGAGATGGCAACTGCACGCCCGTGACAATCAGCACATGTTTATACAAGTCCGGCCAGGACACAGACACACAGACGTAGGGCGCGCAGTATGCCACCTGCTCTGGTTTCGACTCCCACTCCATGAACGGCCCTTCCACGGGTTCGCCATGTCGTCCGACATGGAAAGCAAACTCTATGGACGAAGCATCTCATCAGTAAGCAAGTGCGTTTCCGGAATGGCAAGAACGCTGCTCACCGTCGTAAGCGAGCAAGAACTTGCTCTCAGCGATGCGAAACATGCCGAGCGTCGACGCATCCTCACACCGCCGGGCAAGAAGGACCGTGTTACGGTCCGGACGCGAGGCGGGAAAGTCGGGAACAGTCATTGTGCTGGAAGCAAGCCGCGGGATCAGCACCGTCGCGGCTCGTGGATGGAGCGCGAAATGGGACGGACCGCATGGAGTCGAGGTCCATGATTTCGATACCGCGCGAGCCGATAAGAGCGAGCTTGCTGCGCTGGAAGTACAGCCCCGTGACGAGAGACGGCCTGTTGCGTGTCGAGCGAGGTTAGCCTTTCCTCCAGCGGAACAAGCAAGCTGAGCGGGAGCGCACATGAAGAACTCTTTGTAGGTTCTGAACCACTCCGGACGACCGCTGCCGAGACCGAGGAAGCGACCGCCTCCTCCTGGGCGCTTGCGCTCGTCTTGACCAACGGGCTCTAGCGCCTTGAAAACGGACTCCTTCACGCCGCTCTTCTTCGCGTCTGCACTAAGAGCATCAGCAGGATGATCCAGGATTCGTGGACGAACGGGGCGCACAGATGACGAGGGTGCGCGGGTCCGTCTCGCCGCCGATCTTGCCGATCTTGAAAAACGAAACGTCCTTTTGGCCGCTCAACCGTTGAGGGGCTGCGAGTGTATGCGAATCAGCGACGATATGACAGATATGCGTGGCCTGGCGCACCTTTTGACGCCTGATCAAGCTTTGTACCGGTACTGCTGGGAATCAGAGCCTCGAGAGCGTCTGCGGGCCGAAGAACGTCAGCACAACTCGCCACGTATAGCGAGAGAGCGAGCGCGCACATGCGACGAGGACTTTGTTGGCGATGACGAGCAGGAAAGAAAAATCGGGCAGAACGGCGCACTGCGTGATCCCGGCGAGGTGAACAACTTGCTGCATCGTCTTCGGGCGCCCTCGCCAGCCAACAAAAATCCCCTCAGCGCAGCCGGCGATGACGAGCCATAGTCCGTCCACCGTCATAAGCGGCGTCGAGCAGGTGGGTCTGCCAAAATGGCTGGACGCGCCGGACGTGCCGCTGAGCGAACCGATAGTCGACGTCCTTCCGAAGGTCTGGTCCGCCAGCGGATCGAGGCGAACGACACGACGCAGCTCTTGCTGCCGCACGCGCAGCGTTACGGCCTCCTTGAGCATCTTCTCCCAATCGGCCCTGATGCTCGTCGATTCGACGTAGAAGTAGACCAGGCCGTCGAAGCGGCCGAGCTGAAAGAAGGAGACCGGGTATAAGAGCTGCCCGCCGTCCGCCGCCGGCTCGATGGTCGTCTGGATGGCTCCCGTGCTGCGCGTGCTTCGGAGGTGGAAGCCGGACGATCGGGGGATGGGCGCCTCGGCGAAGCTCCCCGTCTTGAGCTGGACGAGGTCAAGCGGCACCGGTCGGCGGTTGACCTGGTACTTCTGATGGCCGTTTCGGTCGGGGCGCGGCGTCTTGGTGAAGACCAGGTAGTTGTCGAAGAGGATCAGGTGGCTGTCCTGGAACTGATCGGCGAAGGCGCTTCCCTCCGGACGGCGGTAGACACGGCCAGCCATGAAGAACCGGCGGTCGGCGTCCGAGAGCTCGAGATCCTGTAGAAAGAGGTTCGTCAGCCGAATTCGGCGCGAGATTGAGCAGCGAGCGGTCACTCGCTAATGTTGTGCCAGCTTTCGCGACGAGGTCGCGGGCAAACTCCTTCAGCGCCACCTGATTCTTGGTCGCGTCGATTCCAGCGTTCGCGTCAGCGCCTTGTTGACGGATGACCTGGACGGCTTGAGCCAGGTAGTCGCGGTCAGGGTCGTCGTCAGGCGTGTTCTTGAGGATCTGCTCGAGGAGCAGGATGTAGCGCAAGCCGCGAAACGTCGCTCGGTTGTGAAACGTGTCGAAACCGCGCTTCGACGCCTCAGGTCGCTTGTGGAACTCCTGCGGGGGCAGACGCAACGTCAGTCAGAGGCTGGCGGTCGAGCGCGAGCTACCCACCATGAGCAGTTCCTCGAGGCGAGGGTTTCCGGCCTTCTCCTCCTTGAAGAGGAAGTCGGCCATGGGGAAGTTGGTCGTGAAGTGAAGGTACGCAGGTCCCCATTCGACGGCTGCCGCGAGAACGACCTGGCCGATGCCCCGGACGACGTGGCCTTCCTGCTGCTTCTTCCGCAACTGCAGGAGGAATGCTCGGCTGTGCTCACGAATGTCGGAGATGTTCAGGAGGACAGAGGCGAGAAAGGGCTCGAGGCGATCAGGCCGGATGATCGGAGGGTTGGCGGATCGCAATGGCACGACAAACCCCTGGAAATCAACAGTCTCGTCAGCTTGCCGCAGGATTGGCTGCTGCCGAGATTGGCGCCCGCACCGTTTCGATAAACTGCAGGTCCTCGAAATATTTCTGCTCGCCCTGTATGAGCTCGAAAACCTGGTTCTGATACGCCACTTCGGTCTTCGAAAGCGAGTCGAGCAAGTCTTTCGGAACGGAAGTTGCCCAATTGTCGGCTTCCTCGACGATGTCGATGCCCGAGACAGTCGAAAGTGTGCTGCCGACGCGCGACAGCCCAATCTGCGGGCAAGCCAGCGGGTCAGCAGGCTACGCGCGTTATCTCAGAGTCGACACGTACGTTGCGGCGATTCGGACACATGTAGGAGTAACAGGCGCGACGGTAGCCGTCCGCCGAAAATTGACCGCAGTAAGGGCTGTAGCATCTCGTCAGGTCGACGAATACACCGGTGGGAAGCTCGGCCGCAGGATCGTCGTGCCGGCCTCCCGCAAACTCGTCCAGTGCGCCTCGTCCCTCACGAAGCTCGTCCGCCAGGAATGCGTACACGCCACCGCCCGCTGCGTCTCGCAGCGGCGAGTCGGACCAGTCGACCTCGTGAAACCACAGCGCCTGTTGCATCGAACGCGCGATGGCAAGTGCGAGGGGACGGTCGAGACTTGCGGGCGAGGGCAGGGCTTGCCGAACGGCGGAAACAATGTCTTCGCCGGTGAAGCCGTGGTGCTCGATGGAGCCCTTCTGCCGAGGCCCGCGAGCGACGTGGTCCTTCACGTAGACGGCGAGGTCGCTCAGCAGCGCGGGATTCAGGTACTGTGCCTGTCCACCACCGCCGCCGAAAGCTCCTGCGCCTCCGTTGTCGAGCGCTGGACTGCCATAGCCGATTCTGTCGTAGCTGTCCGTACGCAGTAAGGAAGGCGAGACAGCCAACGAGGTGTTGGGGGAGAGCGTCGCGTACGACGGGCGATGCGAGACGTCGGGCGAGGGAGAAGCCGTATGGGAAGCAACGGAGGGCGAGGACATTGTACGCGACCATATCGAGTCGATTGACTGTGCGCGGTGAACAAGGGCGGCCGGAGTCTCAAGCGGCGGTGACATGAGGATGGTCGGCTGCTGAGGAGGGGGAGGGCGTGGCGGACGCGGCGGCGGAGATTGCGGGAAGGTATCTGAGTTGGAATCCGCTGTTCGGGAGAGGCCATCGTGAGCGAGTTGCGAGGGCGGGCCGTGGTCCGTTGCCGCCTCCTGCGAGTGGGCGAAGACCTGATCGCGACTTGTTGACCGCGCAAACGATGCGGTAGACGATGACGATCGAGGTGGCGGGGATACACGAGTGTGAATAGCTGCTGGCGGGTCGTTCGAATGCGACGGCTTGTCGAGTCTCGCCCCCAATGTCGTGGGGGAACGATCGGACGGTAAGGAGTACAGCGAGTACTGGGCCGAGTCGTTGGAGAGACGCGTTGGGTGGTCAAGGAGGTTCAGAGGCGGCAGTTCTGGCGGTTTCGCCGAGAGGGCAGGACGCGAGATCGGGTACGCCGGATACGAAGTTTGTGCGCCGCTCGAAACGAGAGGGAGGGTTGACGATGCCTCGAAGTACGATCCGTCGGGTGGCCCTGAGAGCTCGGGTGGACTGGTGAAACCGCCGTAGCTCGAGGTGAAGTTGGACTCTCGCAATTCCGCGTCGGTGCGCAACGGCGGCTGCCGATACGCGGCGTTGCGGGGTGGTCGATGAGACGATCCGGCTGAGCGAGCCGAGGCGGGTGGTTGCGCACCCGGAGGCGGCGAAGGAGCGGTGTACGCGACGCCAGGAGAGGTGTCGAAGGGAGAGACGGGTGCATGGCTGGCTGGCGGGTACGATGGGTAAGGCCAAGAATCCGCGACACTCGCATAAGCTTGAGCGCTTGCTGAGCGCCGCTGGGACGGGGAGCTGGTGTAGGAATGTCCGGACTGAGGATCTGGAGGAAGAGCGGGTCAGCACGGCGCTTCAAGGTATGTCTGGCGACTGAGCGTGGGGTGAGCCCTCCCAAAGATGACGCGAGACTCACTCGGCTCATACGGCGTTCCATGTCCGTGGTGCATTGTCGGCATCAGCTGTCGATCAGAGGGAGGCGGTGGGGGGAGAGGTCTCTGTCGTTGTGGCTGCTCGCCGGCGTAGTAGGCGGGTCCTTGCGCCATCCGAGGCCGAGTGTGCTGCCCACTGAGCCAGTCCAGCGTTGTCACAGCGGTCAGAAGGCGGTGTGTTCGGAAGAGAGGGGCTGCTCATCGGTTTACATTCCACCACCAAGACAATGCTCCGTTCTGCTGCGCGCCAGCCAGTACGTCATCTGGCGCTAGCCCGCCAGGCGCATAACCAGATCGCCCGAATTCCTGCGTGCGTTGCGGCCCGCTCCCATCATCAGTTCATTCGCGGTCCGGTCTCGCGCTCGTATTCAGCTTGGCGGCTTGAGGCTTTGACTGGTACGGCTGCTGGAAGTAGCACTTTCGTGGTGGGCTTGGGCGTTCATGGAGGAAGAGCGCCGACGCTCGACCTCAGGATTGGGCGACGCGGTGGTTCTGGCATGAGCAGCACGGGAGCAAGAGTCTGCGGCGCTGACGTTAGGTCGTCCGAGTTTTGCAGCAAGCCGCACACACCGCCGCAAGTTGGCACGGCGCAGGCACCGAATCGCCAGACGACATGGTCCAAGTCGCAGGCTGTCCGGTGCGTGCTTCGCTTTGCTTGTTCTACCAGGGCCTGCATTGCTGACACAGGCATCTGACGCAGCACGGAGACTATGGTCGGTCCGCGCTTCGAGCAGACCGCCGAGGCGTATCAACCCCGACCACTCGCTGCGATTGAGCTCATCCAGGAGGAGCCGATCCGCATGGTGCATGCGCGTCGTGCTGTCTGCGACGGAGGTGAGCTATCGCACTGTCGATATGCGGGCTGAAGTGCGAGTCCGCCCAAGGCTTACGCCCATCGATCTCATCGCAGGAGGAGGCGCCCTCGGACACCCGCGCATTTTCATCAATCTCGACAAGCCTGGAGTGCACAGCTGCACGTACTGGTCCGTCAGGCGTGCGGCTAAGGTTATAGCTCTGCAGCTGACGTTTCCTCGTCCCGGTTCGCAGCGGCATCCGCTATGAGCAGATCCACGAGCACTCCGAGCATGGCAAGCCTGCAGGCGGCGCCGAGGGTCGTTTCGGACCCTGAGGGAGTCATGTGGCCTCCGTTCCTGCAATCCTTCCGATTTCGTGATCGGTCAGCGGGCGAGAGGTGCATGAGACCAGCCCTCTTCCTTCGGCGAAGCCCTGTGGCGATTCTACGATACCCATACCTGTCAGAGAATTGAAAGCCAGGCCGTCTTCCCCAGCGCGAGCGTCCAGGAGAGTGAATTGTCTAAACCGTCAGCATCGCCCTCCTCGCTCCTCGCCTCTTCCTTCCCGGTTCCTACTAAAGCGCGCCTACCGAAGCGCGTGCTCTCTACGGCTTTCATTCGTGGGGTGTACTCGGGTAAGACTACGGGCAAGGCTTTAACACTGCACTTGCTGATCTGAGGCGGCTGCTCGAGGCGGACTATCCAGTGAGAAGTCCTACGGAGCGCTCGCGCTTAAGAGGCCCATGGAGATGCGCATAATAGAGGCGCATACACGCTTCATGGCAGTGCGAACGTTGTGATATGCACATCTCACTCCTACACCAGCCCCGGTTCTCCGCGGTGTTGACGCCCGCCTCAATACGCGTTCCGATCCTCCGCTAGGCGTCCAGATACCATTCAGCCGAACTCTTCAGCCTCTGAGCCGTTCTACAGTGAACCCGCACGGAAGATGCGGCGAAAATCCTGGAGGGAGTCGAAGGAAAGCAGCAGAGGGCGGAGGACGAGCAAGTACGAGGTCCTCCCAGCCGGCGAGACTCCGCAACACTCGCTGAGAACAAGGTGAGCAAGCGCAGGAACCCCAAGGAGGGCGGGAGAGGTTCCCCGACACCGATACGCCTCCTTAAATGCGAATACAGGCGCACCATAGGCGCGAGGCGCTCGCCGATGCGCCTGGAAGCATGCGCACCTCAATCTCAGATTCGCCCCTGTCCCACTGACGATCTTCGCAAGCATGCGCACCTCTGTGGCAGGCCGGCGCACTTGCAAGCTGATGAGGAGGGTCTAGGCGGTGTACCGCTTCGTCGAGGGTGGTAGTGGGGCGATTCATGTGGATGGAACGGTCACAAAGGGTGGTCTGCATGTCTGGCGCGAGTTTCAGCATCGCCCGAAGCGTTGTTGTCGGGAAGCGAGGGATGCGCGATGACAAGCGCACCTGTGCACGAACCGTCCTCCTTCAGCTCCGCTCTTGCTTGCTCCCTCGGCCGCTCGCCCGCATCTCCGGCAACACTTACGCTGAATACCTACCTGGACTCCAAACATGAGCCACATTGACGACATCATCTCTGGCGGGTCCGGGGTGGGAGTTTCGGGAGGGGGAGGAGGGATCCCATCAACCTTCGACCCCGAGAATGCGCAAAACGATGAGCAGGTGCGTGGGCCTTGTCAGCCGTTCGACGGGGTTCTGTCAGCTTTCCCACCCGTTGCAAGGGCTTGGACGCCCTGCCTCTCCATCGCTTGCCGACCATCTCATTCTTTCCCTGAAACAGATTGAGATGCAGTTTGCCGTGGCATGCATGGAGCAGGCTGAGGCGTACTTCAACCTCATCACCAAGGTCAAGCCATCCGAACTGAAGCGCCTGACAAAGTGCGGCGGCCGTCTCTAATCTCTCCTCGGCTTGCGAGTTAACGAAGGTAACGACTGGAGCTGACCAGATCTTCACTCACACTAGGTATGACGATGAGATCACGGGGGCGTTCGAGAAGCACTTCCCCGACTACCAGTCCGATGAGCGCTTGCGCCTCCTCAAGGAAGACGAGCTCAAGAGCGCCGAGGGCAAGAAGCGCTGGCGCGAGTTCATGACGGACAAGGTCTTCCCCGAGTCTATGCGCGAGGCCATCGACTACAATTTTGGCACCTTGATCCGCGCGAACTGCGAGGACGACTACACCCAGGAGAACTCGATCTTCGGTACGCGCAGTCTTCTCTCGCTTGCAGTTCCGCCATTAGGCTGACCTGATTGCGTCGACAGGCTATCGTCTTCAATTCTACGCCATCGAGATCGCCCGAAACCGGAGAGGGCTGAACGACAAGGTGTGGGAGCAGGCGCAGCAGAAGTAGGCGGCGAAGTGGAAGAAACTGGAGCAGGACAGACTCGATGCCGTGACGTGTTGTAACATAGGCATGTTTCGTTCGCCCTTGAGGCAGCATGCGAGGGAGATCCGCGATTGCAAGGCGAGCGAGGAGGCAGGAAGAATGTCTAAAAGGTGAGGGCTCGCAACCGGACACAGAGGTCAAGGGTATATTGGCGTCGGCGAGTGCGAGGACTGGAGTGCGGGCGGGACGCATGGGTCGTCATGAGCGTGAGGTAGCGAAGGAGCCTAGCCACGGGTCTTGCCGAGTTCCACTGGCACATTCTCTGCGGAACGAGATGGTCGTCAGCACCGTCAGCGAGTGAGTCATCTGAGCACCGACTTACGTTTTGCTGCCGAAGATTGCGCTGTCTTGGCTGCCGAGTACTGCGAAGCGACAATGCGTGAGCGCGTGGTAGGCGAGCGGAGAAGAAAGCTGATCAGAACGCACGACGAGCCCGGCGAAGAAGCCAACGAGGATGGACGAGACGTTGGCGAACGTTGCCGGATCGCTGAAGAAGAGGATGCCGGACGCCGCGACAGGCAGCTTGTTGAGCGCGCCGACCATACTCTGCAGGCAGCCAATCAGTCTCCTGCTCACGTTGTTCCAGGACGGAACGAAGGCTCACGAAGGTCGTTGAAGAGGTGGTGCGGACGGTCCATGCCGTGCAGTACGAGATGAAGACGGCCGCTGCGCCGGAGAAGGCCATGAGCGAGAGAAGCGATGATCGAGTCTCCTCGGGGCTGCAGAGCAAAGGTCAGCACCGCATCATCGAACGGCGCGGCAGGGCAAGCAAACGCACAAGTTCCTCGCGAGGTTGGCGCCGCTCCAGTCTTCGAAGATGATGGAGAAGAAGACGAGGACGGGGATCGAGAGGAGGTTGTTGTAGAACATCGAGTCCCAGTCCTTGAAGTTGGTGACCTTGATGCGCTTGCGCATGGCGAGGACGTAGCCGGCCGAGACGAAACAGTTGACCTGCGACCAAGCCGGGAGGTCAGCTCGACCGGCGCTGCCGTGCGTCAGCTTGGTCCGCCATTGCACGCACCATCATCCATGCGTATCCCGCACTCGACTGTCCACCGGGCTTGGGCGCTGCCTGCACACCGTTGAGCCAGTTGAGGATGTCGGGACTGGCAGCCATCATGGACGAGAGTACCTGTACGGCACTGATTGTTAGCCCGTTGAACCTGCCGTTGACCAAGAAGCACGCACCATTAGGAAGAAAGAAACGAGGGTGAGCGGCGTGACTGAGCCGCCGAACCAGAGAACCTCGCCGTAGGCGATCAGGATGATGGTGAGGTTCTTGAAAATGGTGTAGACGGGGACGGAGAGGTATTGCTAGATTTGAGCGAACGTCAGTCCCGCCCGACGAAGAGCACTTGAGCGGACGCACCAGGGACTTTGAACCGGTGTAGATGACGGAGACGAGGAGGAAGGAAATGGGGAACCACTTTCGCGCATCTTCCCGGTCCCAGTCCCGGAAATTAATGACCTGCGAAGACGATCTGATCAGCCTGCTTCGCCTGCGCGTGAACGAGGAAGGGAACGCACGCCCAGCCGCTTAGCTGTGACCACGCAACCAACGCACACGACCGACTGGATCGTCAGGAGGAGAAAGTTCATGTTGAAGCCCTTGCCCGAGACGACGAACTCTGTAGGACTCGACTGATCAGCTTGCGCAGGAGGGCCGAACTGGCAGGAAGCGCGACTCGCTGTTGACAACCTGCGGAGGAAGCGAGCCGTGTCAGCCTCGTCTTTTGGGCGTGATCGGCCAGAAGCAGAGTGAAAGTACGGTCATGAGGATGCTCGAGGCGCAGTAGCACATGACGGGCAGGGCGGGGTGGTTAAGCAGGCGGTCATACTGCGACGGCTGGGACAGCCTCCCGGAACCCGCGAGTCCACCCTGGGTGGCGAGGCTGGGCTGGCGGGAGGACGCGAGTGCAGGCTCCTGCTCCTGGTCGATGACGACCTTGTAGTCGCCCTTGCCGTCGTTCGCGGCCATGGCTCGCGTCGAGTTGCGTCGGCGTGGAATTACGGGAGAGTCGCGAGTGGGGAGTCAGCGCCTGTTCCTGTGTCGTCTCTGGCTGGGTAGCAGTAAGTCTGGAGGTCTGGCCAGACGTAGCACACGAGCACAGCGAGGCAGAGGGTGAGCGAGGAGACGACCAAGCTGCTGTCCCGCTTCGAGGTGCGAGGTTCTGTGCGTGTAAATGCAGTCGCTGCGGGCGTGGCTCGGCGAGAACGCTGCATTCTGCGACGACAGACTCGCCCTCGAGCGCGACTCGCTCGGCCACGCTCGCGTCGCCGCCCTCGCCTCAATCCCGGCCACAACAACAGGTCCGCTCCCACCTCTCTCGCTCTCGCTCTTGTGCATCGTGCAGCTGACAGAGTCCTCGTCAACACAGTCGGCCGCATCCCTAAGTCACTCGTCCTCTCGCACCGCACCTCGTCGCTCTCGCTCGACGACTCGACTCGCTCGACCCTCGACTCGCTCCCTCCCGCTCGCCGCCTTGTCGTACACGTCGCTCATGAGCTCCTCCTGGGTGCACAATCCCGCTGGCATGTCTACCTCGCGAGCTGTCCCGCCAAAGAAGTGCCAGTCGCGCTTCTCTGGGACGATGGCGAAGCGTCAACTTGGCTCCAGGAAACGCAGGTCGAGCGTGAACGACGCAGGATAGGCATGAACAGGGTGAGTGCTCGCTGTCGTTGTCCAAGGATGGCTGGCAGCTGACCCCGAGCGCCGACAGACTCGCCTGCGCGACTCCTACACCTCAGCCCTCCCTCTTCTCCTTCGACAGGCTCGCACAACCGCTCCTTCGTTCGAGGTTTTTGCCCTCGCCTACTCTCTCGTGTCATCGCGCGCTTTCCAGGTCGATGCATACCACTCGCTCGCCCTCGTCCCGCTCGCCGACGTCTTCAACCATTCGGATCCGCCGCACGTTCACTTTGCCAGCGAGACTTGGGTCTGCCCAGAATGCGGCAAGCTCGATCGCTGCGAGCATGACGACGCGGGCGAGCTTGTACCTAACGCGGACGTCAAGATTGCGGCTGAGGACGATACTTGTGACATGGTGGTCGAGCGGGCTATCGAAGCGGGCGAGGAAGTGTTCAACACGTACGGCCAGCTTTCGAACGCCAAGCTCCTTGCCTCCTACGGCTTCCTGCTCGAGGCGAACGAGCACGACGCGATCGACTTTGACCTCGACGAAGCGACGGAGTCGTGTTTGCCTCGCGGCATACCCAGCGATGCCTTTACGGAGCGGTACAGTAAACTCAGGACGCTCGAAATCAACATCTGTGTCGACATCGACAATCCGCTACTGCGCCCTACCGATCCAGCGGACCTAAACATAGACGCCGATGGTCGCCTCTCGACAGGACTCTGGTGTCTAGTGCTTGCCGCTGCCGAGCTCTCGGCGCAGGTCAGCGCGACGTCCTTAATAGCAGTGGCGAGCCTAGCGGGCGTAGTGGGGCGCATGGCGAGCGAGAAGGAAGTCGCGGGGGACGAGGGAGCAGGAATTGCTACGCGCTTCCTCCCGTCAGTCGAAGAGGTCTCGATGGTTCGGCACGTCAGTCAGATAGTACGACGGCTGTGTCGAGCGTACCGATTGCGGCAGCACAGGCCGGACCTGGACGCGGCGGCTTTGCTGGACCTGGCAGAGGTGCGTCATGCTTCGCTCGTTTCCTTACTGTTGTGCGCGGGGGCGCGTGCGCTGGTCGTCTGGCTCCTGGCCTTTTTCCGCTACACGTGTCCAGCAGCGGACGACACCTTCTTTTGCGCCAAGATGGGCATAGAGGGTGCTGGAGCTAAAACTTCAGTCTGTCGCTTCGTCTCACCACGTAGACGACTGAAGGCAGATTTTGAGCGTCTCAGGGGCAAGATGGAGAGCGAGGAAGGCTGGGAGACGTCGTGCCGCCAAGAGGCCGGGCGTGGCAGAAGGTCACCACGCCAGCCTGTGCATTCCAGCACACCTTGGCCCGCTCTCGCTCGCAGCATAGCATGCGGAAGACGCTTTACTCCTGTTTTGACGGCTGACACCTCGTCCATTGCCCGCAGGGAACGGAGGATACCAAGGTCCGGCTTGCGTTGCAATATCTCGCGGGCGAGCGTCTCATCGTAGAACGTGTAGACCAGCAATGGAGTGATCTCTCCTGACGCGCTTCGAGCTGGAAAGACTCGTGATGCGCGCTGGATGGGAGCCCACACAAGCTTCACGCCTCACGCCTCACGCTCTCTTCTACTCCTCACGCTGTACCGTCGCCATGTCGTTCGCTGCGCTGTCGACGGCTCGCCACGAAGCGCTCATCGAGTTCGCCGCGCTTGGACAGGCCGACCATCTACCCCTGGGCTGCTATGTCTGGCCAACAGAGACCTTTCGTACGTTCAGCTTAGCTGATGAGGATTTCGAGAGGTGCCACGAGTGGGCACGCATGGATATGGACCGGCCACCGCGCCCACCGCGCCCCACCGCGCCTGCAACCACCGCCCTTGAGGAACAGACTCGCAATGTGTGGGCAGCCGAAGAATCAATCGAACGAAGGCGTACTGACGCTCCCGCTTCTTGCTCACTTCGCAGGATGGTCTGGAGTCCTCTTCATCCACCAAGGCTACTACTGTGGCGCGGTCCTTCACTTCACCCTCGTCATTCCCTCGTCGTATCCGACCACGCCGCCTTCCGTGACCTTAGAGTCTCCAGTCTTCCATCCGCTCATCGACCCTGTCTCCGGCAATATGCGGCTGGATTGGCGCTTTCCGACCTGGCGACCGCGAGAAGACTGTATCTGGAACGTGTTGCATGCGATGAAGGCTGCCTTCAAGCGGAAGGCGCTAGACCAGCTGCGAGAAGCGATGTGTGTGAATGTCGAGGCGTACCATACGTGCGTCGGGCGTCTTTGCCCGCTCCAAACACTCGCTGAACCCGCCGCGTCACTCCTGCAGTTACCGCGAACAAACAGCACTCTTTGCACACCTAGCGTCGCAGACAGCCAAACTCTCCACCTCGTCTTCCACGCTCTACGCTCCTCCGCCTTCCCGCTCGGAGAATGCACAGCCCAGTCCGATTCGCTTCTGCAGACTCGTTGCAGGTGAGGAGGAGAAGCTCAAGGCGGAAGTGCGGAAACTCGGCGAGGCAAAGGTTGTCAAGGTGCGGCCGGCGGCGGATCTCGCTGCGTAGAGGCGCAACTGGCTCGCTGCTCTCGATACCCCTTTCTTCTTTCTGCCGCGACACCACCGATGTCACCGCTGCGAATATACCCAAGCTGCTCACGTTTGGTGGACCGCCGTTGCTGTGAGAAGGCCCTCGCTCTAGCGACGTTTTGCCAGGCTTTCGCCGACAACGCGGTTCGCTCGCAAACACCAAGACTCAGTGAGGCATGCTAGATTGCGAGCGTGAACAAGAAAAACTAGATTGGAACGTCTAGGCTGCCGTCGTCGCCTTCTCCCACGCCCGGTCGAAGCTCTCCTTGGCAAACTCAACCTCCTCCTCTCCTTCCTCGCTCTCCATCTTGCCCTTAAGGTGCTCAATGTCTTTCGCCGTAGCCTCAATGCCGAGAAGGAGCGTCGCAGCGAAGCCCCATGCGCCGGGAGCATCGATGGCGACGTCGGCGAGAGTCTTGAACACGGGCTCGAAGGCGCCGACGAGCGCGTCGTGCGAGAGGATGTCCTTCGACGCCACCTGCGCGAGCAGGTCTTTCGTGAGATTGACGGCGTCGGCCTTCTTCGTCAAAGCCGCGTCGGAGATAGCGGCGATCAAGAGCGGGCGGTACTCCTTCGGCAGTGCCTCGACAGAAGCGACTCCCTCGGACAGATTCTTGACGGCGAAGAACTGCGAGAGAAGATATATCAGCTGCGGAAAGCTAAAACGAACTGAAGGCGGGACGCACCTCATCGACCGAGTTCTTCGCCCGTCGCTCGGCCTCCGCTCGCGACATGGATGAGGCGTTCGGGTCGATCGCGCCATCGTCTTCCTCTTCGTCCTCTTTCTTCTCCTCCTCGCCGTCGCCCTCGCCCTCACCTTCACCCTCGCCCTCGAGAGGCTTCGTCCGAGGCTGGAGATTGAGCTTCGGTCGCTGACTCGCTGGTGCCGGCTCCTCCGCCATGTCGCCACCGCCAGACAGGAGCGCAAAGGGGTTGGACGGCGTCGACGGCCGACTCTCCTCTTGCTTCTTCTTGCCCTTGTTGGCGAAGGCGCCCGTGGGACCGAAGCCAACGCTGGCGGGGCCGGTCTCGCGAATGCGCCCGAACGCGCTAAGGTCGCCGGCCTTGGCGGGTCGCTGCGGCTGCGTCGTCCATCCATCCGCGCCCGGCTGCGCGACGCCAAAATCGCGAGCCTGTCCTCGTCGCGAGTTGGGCCGCGAGAGCTGGTCGCCAAGTCGGGGCAACTTGCCGCCAGAGCTGGCAACCCGTCGAGCCGACTCTTCTGCGGCCTTTTGTGCGTCGGCGTGAATCTCCGAGATCGTCTTGGGGCCCTGCGCTGCCTTCTTCGAAGCCCACTTGGCCAAACGGAGGTCGACCACGTCCTGCGGAAGGAGGGGGTCAGCAAGCGGTCGAGGCGAGCTCAAGACTGTTAACACGCACGATAATCATGAAGCGCATGCGCGACGAGACCTTCGGGTTGTTGGCGATCGTGTTCATGCGCGAGAAATAGACGTCCATGTGTTGCTTCGCCTTCGGGTTGTCGAGACCCTCACCGACGGTCGTGAGAAGGCGGCACAGCGACTCGATGTCCTCCTCTTCGGGGTTCTCGGTATTGGCGAGGAGCTTCTTGATGCACTCGTGCATGATGCGCTCCGTCAACATCTGCAAGCGGTAAAGCTCGCCGATGAAGCGCACCAAGCCGAGACCGCGTCGCTTCGCCTTCTGAGCAGCATAGTACTCGTCGGACAGCAGCTCGGCCTCCTTCGCAGGCTCCTTGCCGGACGCCTCAGCCTCTTTCTTCGCCGCATCGTTCGCCTCCTGCTTCGCCTTGTCGTCGGCCTCCTTGCTCTTGGCGGCGGCTGAGGCAGCCTCCTTGTTCTTCCATCCCTGCTCGTAGTCCTCCTGGCAGCGGTTCAAGAGGTACTTGCGGAACAAAGCACCGCCAGCAACGGGCGTACCGTCGGCCGTCTTGACCGTCTCGTCGCGAATCTCGTTCGAGACCTGCTCCATGAGCTTGCGGCACAGGCGCGCGTACATCTCGGACCATGTCGCCTCGTCGGTCGCCTTCTCGAAGATGAGCGCGATGACCTGGCGGAGGATGCGACCGTCCGTCTCGTCGACAGACTTGTTGGCCCATTCGAGTATCTGGTTCGAAATCGAGTCGAAGCGCTCGAGTGTGAGCTTATTGAGCAGCGCCTTGACCTTGCGCTGAACCATCTCGGGCGAGTTGGCGTCCGCTTGCACGCCACCGCCGATGACGGAGGGAACCCAGCCGGTCTCGGACCGCGGGCCAAGCGTCGCGCCTTCGAAGCCTTCGCCGGTGACGTGCTGACCCGGCTTGCGAGACTCGTCACGTTCACCAGGCGGACCCTTGTCCTTGCGCTTGCGTCCACCCTCGCTGCGGATGCGACCGCCAGTGTTGAACGCGCCGCCCATACCAGTCTGGCTCGTCGTGCGCGACATGCTGCCGCGCGCACCGCCAAACGCGCCCGACGTACTGCGCGCGAGCGAGGCAGCGAAGCGCTGCTCGCTCGTCGAGCCGCCGCCGCCCATGCCGCCCTGACCGAAGTTGCCCATGCCGCCAAACCCGCCTCCAACGCCGCCAACCGATGCTGAGCGGCCGAAGCTGCCGACAGCCGAGTTCGAGCGCGAGGGGACACCCGGAGGGCCCATCGCACCACGCCTACTGCCGCCGAATGCACCGCCGCGGGGAGCGACGCCGTCGTCGACCATGCCGATCTCGGCGAGGTTGGGAAGCTCATCCGGACGAGCCGTGCAGACCTGCATGAACTGCAACAGGAAGTCGCGGTCGTAGCGGTACTTGCCCGGCTCAGCGTTGAGGTTGAGCTCGGCATGCGGCGCCTTGACGTTCTCGGGGTACGAGACGCTCGAGAGGTCAGAGATAGGGCGGGCCGCACGGAGCTGAGCGTCCGAGGGAGGTGCGGTTGCTGTCGAGGTCGAGGCGATCGGAGCCTTCGGTAACGCAGCATCGGCAGCAGGGCGAGGCGCATCGGTGACAGGCTTGGCGGGAAGGAAGGATGGGAGGTTCGCAGAAGGAGTGCTGGGGGTCGTAGGAGTCGAGCCAGTGAGGATCGGGGCGGTAGCGTGAAGCGACTCGCGCGCCTCGGCGAGAGCCTGCGCCGGGTCCTTCTGCTCGGTTGCAACCTTCTCATCGGCAAGGAGAGCCGCCTCCTCGGCGCGAACGGCGTCGGCCTGCGACTTTTTAACGAGGAGACCCTCGACCTCCTCGCGCGGAGTTGACGGAGCGGACGTGTCGGGGATGGCGGTCTCTTCGCGTTTGAGCTCATCGACGGCGGCGGGCTTGGCGGCAGCTGCTTCGGCTTCGGCCTTGGCCTTCGCCTCGGCAATCTCCTTCTCGCGCTTCTCGCGCTCCTGCTCGTCCGCCTTGCGCTTCGCCTCGGCAGCCTCGGCATCGAGACGCGCCTGCTCCTCCTCCTGCTTGCGCTCCTCTTCCTCCTTGTCGGCCTTCGCCTGCACCTCGGCGTCCTCCGCCGGCTTCTCGCGCTCGCTGAGAGCGGAGGCAGGTGCGGGTGCAGGCTCATCCTCTTCGACGACGGTCTCGCCCTTCGCCTCGCGTTCAGCCTTCTCCTTCGCCTCACGCTCGGCCTTTGCCTTTGCCTCACGCTCAGCCTTCTCCTTCGGGTTGACTATTTTGATCGCAGCGCTCTTCCTCGGGGTCGGCGAGAACGTTGAAGCGTCGAAGCTCGGCTTGAACTCGGCGACGCCGGCAAGAGCGGGGTTGAGAGCGCGGAGCGGAGTCGAAGGAGTGTTGGGCGAGGGAGACGCGGCGGAGGATCGCCCTGGAGTGAATGAGGATGCAGCGGGGTTGGGCATGCGAGGCGCAGAGCCAGGGAGAGTGGCGCCCTGCGGCTGAGGCGAGAACGATGCGAACGAAGGAGTAGCCGGAGTGTTGGGTGCGAGGGAGTGAACGGGCGAGGTGGGCATGACCGAAGGCGCGGACTTGGGAGTGTGCACGCCGGGAGAGGGAGTCGAGTTGCCGGAAACGTTCATCGCCGCGGGACCGCCCTGCGACATGAACGGAGGGTATGCGCCGTAGCTGGGGTAGTACCCGGCGTAAGCCTGTTCGCGAGCATAGTTTAGTGAGTGGGAACGAGCGAGAGCAAAGTTGCGAGACGTACAGCCTGGGGGGGCATATAGCCGGGGTACATCATCTGCTGATTAGGCGGGAGCTGCACATTCTGCATCCTCGGGCTCGTCGGTCCACCGAACGACTGCCTGGGTCCACCCTGCTGAGGAGGCGGGCGAGAAGGCATGCCGTGGCCGAGGACAGGGCTGCCAACGAACGAGCCGGGGCGCGAGCCAACGCTCGACGGGCCATAGTTGGCAGGAGGCGCGCCAGCACCGTTCGGGATATTCTGCGGCGACGGACCCTTCGGGATGTACTGAGGCGCCTGGGCATACGGACCGCCCTGCTGGGGCATGTGGAAGCCGGCCGGAGGAGGCGAGAATGCCTGGGCGGGCTGCGGACTCGGGGCGTAAGGATGACGGGGGACAAAGTTGGGAGCAGTGCCGGGGTTGCCAAGGTGCGCGCCGAGGTGAGGAAGAGGCGATGTGCTGGGAGGAGGCGAGCGAGACGAGGACGGGTCGAACGTCGCAACCGACCGACGTTCGATAGGCACAGGAGCGGCAGAGCTCGAGGCGCCTGGCGCAGGCGAGGTCGACGGAGGCGTCGGCGTTGACGAGCCGCCCTGCTGGAAAAGAGCGTGCAAGTTCAGAGACGGCTTCGTCGCGTCGGCCGGAAGCGAGCCGAAAGCCTTCGGCGCGCCGTTGCTGAACGCGGGAGGCGCAGCAGGCGAAGACGAAAGAGTCGCGTTCTTGTCATTGGCCGTCCCGAAAGCGACTGGCGGACGGCAAGAAAGTCAGCGGGAGCCTGACGGCGTGACGAAGGCTGTTCTCCACACACCATCAGACGTAGCGGCACCACGGATCTCGTCGACTCGCGACGGCGGCACCCTGACGCCGTCAACCTGCACGCTCGGCTTCTTGGCCTGCGTCGGACTCGAAGGCTGTGAGCCTGCGGCCGCCGCAATCGCTGTCGCGGCCGGCACCGTCGGACTGCTTGACGCGTTCGTCCCGTTCACGTATCCCGTCGCATCCTGACCCGAAACAGCGGCAGGCGAGGGCTTGCTCTTTTTCGCGGCTGCGGCGTAGTTGAACGGGGCGGGCGCACTGGACCCGGGCTGGGCGGCGGCGGCGGCGGACGCGGGCGAGGGGGAGGCTTGCTGAGCCGTCGAAGAGGGATTGCTCATTAGGTGGGGGAAGATGTTGCTTGGTGCGGCGGCGGTTCGAGCGAGACTGTAAGGCGAGGATGCAGTCGCGCTGAAAGCACACGGGGAGAGCGGGCGGCAAGGGTACGAGAGGTGGACTCGCTGCTGTAATCCAGCCGCTGAGTAGATGAGCCTGGGTAGCGGGGTCGAGGGACTGGGTGTCGACTCGACTGGTGGCGATGAGGGGGGAGCGGATCGGAGCTCGCTGGGGTGAAGCGATGCGGTCCTGGCGCGGGCGGGGGAGACGTGCAGGCGGTCTGGCCTGTCGAGCAACAGTGTCAGCTGTGTCCCTGTACGCCCGGTCCACTCCCCGCAGCGTTCCCTGGTGCGGTGAGGGCGATGCGACGGACCTTCTTTTTCGTGCACGGCGCGGCGGGTGAGGCGGCGCTGGCGGACTGTTGGGATGAGAAGGGAGGAGGAGAAGGGGTGTGCTCGACCCTGTGCAGGTGCGAGACTGCTTCTGTAGGAGGGAGAGCTGACTTTCAGCCGCTCGCTGAGGGAGAGCCTTGGTTGTCGAGGAGTGAGCTGACGTCCTCAGACTCCCTCCACTCGCTCGCTTGGGCTGACTCGCGCTGAGCAGGACCGCAGGTATCCTCACTGACACGACAGCCACGCTGCGAGGCCGCCCTCGTATCACACCTGCTTTCCATGCCCTTTGTCCTCGGCATGAGTGGGATACCGCAGGCTCCTGCTTGAGGGACGGGACAGCCTCGCATCGTGACGGGCTCACTGTATGCAAAGCAGCCAGGCGAGCCGACTCTACCAGGCCGCCGCTCACTCTGCCGCCGCTCGCTCTGCCGCCTCGTTCTGCTCGACACGCTTGAAGAGGTTCTCACGATAGCGCTTCAGTTCTGCATGTTCCGCAAGCGCGCGTCAGTACCTGCTTATACTGTCGGCAGAGATGCACGACGATCTACCAGCAATCGAAGCCTTGATGTCGGACAATGCTCTGTTCGCCGGAACCTTCAGTCTTCGAAGCAAGCTGGGCGACACAACATTCAGGACTCACCGGTGCTCTGCCTCGTCCTTCCTGCTCGTCCAATCGAGGTTGGGGTACCATCGCCGGCCAATCTCCTTCAGTGAGCTCACGTCGAGAATCCGGTAGTGCAGCTTGCTGGCGAGGAGTGGCAAGTCCTTGTTGATGAATGCCCTGTCGGCGTGGACCGAGTTGCCGGCAAGGAGTGCGGGTGCTGCAGGCAGCGAGATGGACGAGACGGACCGTCATGGATTCGCTCATAAGATGTAGACGAATGCGCGAACGAACCGTCAGGAGGGAAGTGCTTCGCGACGTAATGGGATACGAGCTCGTCCACTTCCTGCATCGTGTATTTGCTGTCGAGGCATGCCTGTGTCAAGCCGGTCTGCGAGAGGATGGGACGATGTCAGCGTGCGAGCGAAAGACCCGGCGGAGAAACAGGCGAACCTTGCCATGCTGATTGATGCACCTGGTTGAGAGCAATATGAGACGGCTAGAGTGTATGTGCATGACGGCAGAAGAGCGAGAGGGACGAACCACTCGTTCATTCTGTCGAGGACCTCCTGGTCTGTCTTGACGATGTATTCGATACCCTCGTCAAGCTGGTTCAGATGCTTGTCCGTCGCGATGCATGCAATCTTTGGAGGGTGCACGGGCATCAGCATCGTCGAAAGGAGGGGGGGAGGCCAGAGAAAGAGAGCCAACCTCGAGGATCCGGTCAGGAAAGAACTCCTCGCCCTGCTTGATCCCCTCCCGCGGGAGGTACGGGTTTAGTCCCGTCATTTCGCAATCTGTCCCGTGCAATTGACATGTCAGATCCCTTCGGTGCGAGAGTGGGGAGAAGCGAGCGAACCGATCCAGAGGAGGTTCTCAGCGGAAGGGGGAGGCATGGGGACAGGCGGGACAGAGTAGCGGTGATGTAAAGTTCTAGAAGGGTGCAAACGACGAACAGCAGGCCGCACGAAGCGCGCCAGGAGCATGTGAGCGAGAAAGCGGCGAGACGACGGAGTGGATCAGCGATCAGCTTACGTACATAATAAGACTTTTGGAATCAAAGATGAACACAAACGCATCCCTTCGCTTCGGCTCGTGCTAAATTGCTGCAAGTTGCCGGTCTACCTACATCAAGATAATGTCGCCTCTACATGCTCGCTGCCTCGCCTGAAGAACCGTCCAGGCTCGTGACGCTCTCGCTGAGCGGGTGGTGGTGGTACGCCGTAGGGCCTGGAGTACTCGCTCCGCCGCTGCTCATGACCCGCTTGATGGTTCCTTGCTGAGTCGGGTGGCTGAGCATGTGGCCCATTTTTTCGACCTTGGTACGGAGATATTTGTCGAGTTCGGGGCTGCTGGTCACGGAACCACCGATCATGCCGACGCCGGCGCGGCGTAGGTGATAGGCGCGGGACGAGTCCGTCTTGGCGTCCCAGTCCGAGTCTGAGTCATTGTCGGAAGGCTCGCCGTCGACGTCGGAAGGTGCGCGAGTTGAGTAGCCGGAGGGACCGGCGGAGGAGGCGAGCGAAGTCGATCGCGAGCACGAGGGCCGCCGCGAAGAGGAGTCGAGGGATTGCAGTGACGAGATAGACGCGTCGATACTCTTGCGCTTGTCGCCGTTGCCAGCCTTCCCCTTCGCCTTTCGCGCCGCCCGTCTCGCTGCTGCCGCAGCCTCCTCCTCCGCGAGAACCCAGCTCCGCGGGACCATCGCGACGCGCTCGACGACCTTGACGCCCTCGCCCTCAATCTGCTTGATCTTGTCCGGGTTGTTTGTAAGGAGCCGGACGCCATTCTGGGCGACGCCGAGATCCCGCAAGATGGCGCCCGCGATGCCGTACGTCCGCATATCGGCGCCATGACCGAGCATCAGATTCGCCGTCACCGTGTCGTGGCCGAGGTCTTGCAGGTTGTAGGCGCGCATCTTCTCAAGCAGGCCGATTCCGCGACCTTCCTGGCGTAGGTAGACGATGACGCCTCGTCCGGCAAGCGTAATGAGACGGAACGCCTCGTCGAGCTGCTCGCCACAGTCGCACCGCTGAGAGCCAATCGTCTCGCCGGTGAAGCACTCAGAGTGGATGCGGACGAGGGGCGGATCCGTCGGTGCTTGCGACGAGCTGCCGTGGGTCGTGCGGTGTGGTCGATGGATGTGAGGAGGTGTAGCCGTCGGGTCGAGGGAATGAGGGTTCGGGAGGGATGCGATTTGGGTGGTCTCGGTGAGGCGACCAACATAGGCACCACGAACGATGCGTTCCTGGTCCGTCTCGCCGTTACACCACTTGCAGTCAAGGCTGTGCGACCGGATGAACGGTAGAAGCCGTCGCTCGCCAGTTTCGGCGAGAATAGGCGTCCCTTCCACGGCATTCGTCGTGATAGACGTTGACGCCATCTGCGCATGGTCGGCCACGAAAGCGAGGTGCTCCTTCGTGTCGTGATTGTTCGTGTACAAGTGGAGGAATATGTGGCCGTGAGGAGTCGGGATGCGGGTGCGAACACGACACTGCACCTCGAGAGGAGGGAGGGAGGCGTTTGGCTCGGGAGCCGGGGTAACAGTCGACTCTGGCGCAGAGAGTGGAGATTCGGGTTTGACGGCTGAGTGAGCGCCGATTGTCGGGAAGAGCGGCTCAGCGAGAGAGTGTTCGAGGGGCGGAGGGGTCGACGGCTGCCGCACAAGATCTACAAGCGACTCGTTCTGTAGTTGGCGGACTTGCCCAGGTTTGGGCGCCATGATGCGTTCCGCGTCATGTTGCTTCGCCTGCGCGTGCACTCGGCCATGCTCCTTAAAATCGAACCCCCCATCACAAGTAGGCGGAACGACCGCCTGCGGCTTGTCCTCGAGTACGCCCTTTTGCTCTTCCTCCTTCTGCAGCTGTTCCTGCCTCAGCCTCTCAAGCCGTTCCAGCCTCCGCTTCTCCTCCTCTTCCACCTTGAGACGGATGCTTCGTGGCGCTTGTCGGGACTCCATCTTCGGCCGCTGAGCGGGAGGGCTTGTTGACGGTCCAGGAGGCGAAGCATCGAGTGCGGCTCGCTCGTCGTCGCAGGCAGAGTAGGCGAGCGAATGGGGGAAGAAGGAGTGGAAGTAGTGGTTGCGGGTCACGCTGCGCAAGTTCGCCGAGAGGTCAGCTACCGCTCGATTTATCTTCTGTGCACGACCATAGAGCCTTGAGCTGCGTGCTTCTCCCGGACTCGTTGTCCTCGGCAACCGAGTACCGCCGTGATCGCACGATGAGGCCGGGAGAAGGAAACGCCGATTACTCACTCGGGTCCGGAGGCGGCGGCAGCAGCGATGAGCAATGGGTCGACCTCTGCCCGTCCGTCGCCCTTCTTTATCTTGGTCCGGTGCGACGAGGCGTGAGGCTGGCCGTGGGCGGATGATGAGGAGGCGCCTTGAGCGGGCGACGGCGCCTGGTCCTGTGTGAGCAGCGAGAGGACAGAGAGGTCTGCCGATGAGACGGCGTGCTGCTGCTGGTGTGCCAGCATGTCTGGCGACTTGGCCTCGTTGGGAGAAGTCGGGAAGTCGCAGCCGACAGGCGGAGGACGACAACGGCGGGCCCCTGTCAGCTTACATATCAGCTTCTTGCCCTCCTCGACTTTGTGCAGAAGGTGCGTCTTAGCTGAGCAAGTCGTTTCAAGTCCCGAAGCAAGATCATTCGTGGTGTTCAAGGTCGGGACGAAAGGTTGTTCTCTCGCAGCTTCGTCCAGGACTCTCGTTAGTCGCGAAGACCAGATATCGCTCAACCTACAGACGTCGCCAAGGGAAGCTCGGATGGACGGCTGAGGCAGCGGAAGCTTCGAGGCGTGCGAGGCGAGCAAGTTGAGCGCGAAAAGTCCGGCGGCAGGCTTCAGACGCTCCGACGATGCTAGGCCACAGAGGGACGACGCTGCATGACAGAACATGACAGGGCTCTTCTCGACCCACAAGCCGTAAAACGGACGAAAGACCTGGGGAACGAAAGATTCAAGTGAGACGACCACTTTTCGACCACGACTTTACGCAACAACGTCCCCCTTGACCCTCCTGCCCGCCATGACTCGCAGCGCCGATCTGGCGAGGATGAAGATCCCCTTGCGGGACTCGAAGATTGGGAGGATGCTGTGTAAGCAAAGAGTCAGTCCGGAAGCAGTCGCTTCAAGTCAGGGCAGCGTTACGCACATGCAGAATCCGCCGGCGAGCAGGACCCAGATGATGGAGAAGCTGTATTAGCAAAACCCTCAGCAACGATCAGAGAAGAGACGGCTACTGCACGCGGGAAAGCGGACTGACGCGACCCAAACCTCGAAGAAGCGCCGCGAGAAGACGCAGTGCGATGCGAACATGGGGATCGGCATAACCGTTCGATGGCGATGAAGAGGGCGAAGTCTCCGGAGATCCAGAGCGCGCGGATACAGACTCGCTGAAGAACCGCACGCCGGTCGAGTGCCGGATCCTTCGCCGCCTCCTCAAAAGCTGGCGCAATGTTAGAGCGGGATGAGTTGACGCTCGGAAGTTGGCGGTGGACGAGGGGCGACGAGCCAGCGCGGAGCGGCTTGATCTTCACCAGTCGCTCACAAGCTCGCACGCTCGTCGCCAGGTGTGTTGTAGCTCTTTTAGACAGTGTTTGGATTTGCACACCAGTCGCTCACAAGCTCGCACGCTCGTCGCCAGCTCGCACGCTCGTCACCGACACTTCATCAGTGTTTTTGCTCTTGGTAGCGTCTCCGCGGCCACCGCCCGTGGACGCCCAGGCTGGATAGCCTAGGCTACTCCGAAGCGCAGGAGCTCCTCGACTTGCTGCACAGCGACCCGGGACAACTCGAAACCCGCATCTCAGCTCGCCTCCTCCCATTCGCCGATACCGACCCATCGTACCTCGTCCCTCTCCCGCCGTCCCCAGATCCGTCACTCGTGGAGGACCTCCACACCAGAACAACCACCCCAGACCTCGTACATCCCGCCCCATCATCGCCCAGCACCATGTCCGAGTACAGCGGCATGTCGCGAGCGCTCCAGCAGCAGGTCCTCGCCACACTCGAGCCGCTTTCGACCACAACCTGGCAAGAGTGGGAGCGCGAGTTGCCTAAGCTTGTCGCGGCGGGATCAGGCGTGCCGGAGGCCGACCTTTGCATCGACGGTGCGATCAAGCGCCCCGACTATCTCGACGGCAACCTGACGGAGGTTTTCTCGGACCCGGCCAAGAAGGCGGAGTACGCGCGCTGGAAGCGCATGACTGACTCGCTCGTCATCCTGCTCAAACTCCAAGGCGGTCCAGACGTCCAAGGCCGCCTCGCCGACTTCGACTCGAAGCGCGGCGACCTGCCGTCGCTCTGGGCAAACCTGCGGAAGTGGTATGGCAATACGACCGTTGGAGCAGAGCGGGTAGTCGGGACGCAGAAGCTCGTCACCGAGCGCTGGGACGGAGACGAGTCGCCCTCACTCTATTTCTCGCGCCTGAAGGGGCTGCAGAACCGAGTGAATGCGGCATACAGGGAGGATGCTAAGGTTGCGACGGACCAGAATGACAAGAACGTCATCGCCGACCTCAATGCGGCCATCTCCGACAGCTTCCTTCGCGACTTGATCCTCGCCACCCTTCCCGAGTCCTACGCCGAGCCTCTCCTCCCCTCGATTAGCCGAACGACCTCGCTTGATGACCTGAAGAACCTCGTCACCAACCTCTACCTCTCGCGCCAGAGTCGAGGCGACATTGCCGACCTCGAGGCGGCAAGGCGCACATCTACGCCGTCCGGGCCTGCTCCGGCTCAGCAACAGCAAAGGCAGGGTGGAGGAAAACGGGACACAAAGTCGCAAAAGCCGAAGAAGGCGGCAACGCTCTACCCGGCGTACGAGAAGTGACACGGAGGGACGTTTGTCGATCGGAACAACGTCACGCGTTTCAGCATCCCCTACATGACGTGTTACCAGTGCTTCCAGCACGGTCACGTGGCGAAGGACTGCAGGACCGATGACAAGGCGCGTTCTCGCGTCAAGGAGCTCGCCAAGGACGGCGTCAAGGTCCCGATCGGCGATGCGATGGCGCTGTGGGCATTCGACACGAATCCTGGAGGCCCAGTGCTCGACCAAGCGGCAGCCGACGCCCTGCGCGCCCTCGCTGCCAGCTCGACCCCGCCTCCTCTCCCGAACGACCAGCCCGCTCAGGCCCAGTTCGTAACCGTCATCGACTCAGTCGACACCTCCCCGCGTGCCTTCCTCGTCGAGTCCGCGGGTCCCGCAGCTGCCTTGCGCGTCGTCGCCAAGAACGACTACGTTATCGACTCTGGTGCGACGCGTCATTTCTGCTCGATTCGCGACCACCTCCACGACTACGTCCCGTATACAACGCCGCACCCCATCACAGGCGTCTTCGGCAGTGCTGGCTCCGGCCTCGGAGAAGGGCGCCTCATTTTCCGCCTTCCGGACGGCGACGTCTCCATCACAAGCGTCATGTACGCCCCAGACCTCGGTGTCAACCTCCTCTCCCTCACGCAGCTCATGCTAAAAGGGATGCGGTTCACCAATGACCGCAAGGTGTTCACCACCGTCGACGAGGCCGGAAGGCGTGTCTGGCAGCTTCCAGTGGGCGCGTCGATCGCTGTCCCCGCTGCGCAGATTGTGCGTCCTCCCCGCTCCTCTCTGGCTCTTGCCGCAACAGCAACAGACACGGCTGACGCTGCGATGCGCAGACACCGTCGTCTGGGTCACCTCTCTGACCAGCGAGCGAAGCAGCTGGAGAGTAGTAGCGTAGGGTTGGATGCAATCAAGGCTACCGCAATGCCAATCTGCGACGCGTGCGAGAAGGCCAAGGCAACAAGGAAACCGGGCCCTGCGACGGCATCGCATCTCCCCTCGAAACGCCTGGAGATCGTCTCAGCCGATACTTGGGGGCCGGCGCCCATCCGTGGCATTAAGGGCGAGCGGTATGCTCTTGCACTGGTGGATTGGAAGTCGAGGTATCTGTGGGGGAAGGCCCTACAGAGCAAGGGAGGGATCACGGACGTTGTTATCGAGCGCCTCAAGAAAGTCGAGCGGCAGTCGGGTGACAAGGTCGGCGTGTTGCAGACCGACAACGGTACGGAATTCGTCAACAAGACGATGGACTTGTTCACCAAGTCCGCAGGCATCCAGCATCGCCGCTCCATCCCCTACAACCACACCCAGAACGGGTTCATCGAGCGCCGTTTCCGCTCCCTCTTCGAGTCCGTCCGCGCCATGCTCCTCGACTCAGGCCTTCCGACTTCGCTCTGGCCGTACGCGTATGAGTCGGCAATCTACCTCTCGAATCGCTCTCCGACATCGGCACTCGGTGGAAGGACGCCTTACGAGGCTTTCCACGGCGCGCCACCCGACCTCTCCAACCTGCGGGCCTGGGGGTGCAGCGCGTACCTCCGAATCACTCCTGAAGGCCCACACGCCCCGCACAAGCTTGCCGCTCGAGGCGTTCACGCCCGCTTCATCGGCTACCCGGAGGACAACAAGGGATGGATCCTCTGGATGCCGGAATGGAGAAAGGTGGTCGTTGCCTGGGACGTCAAGTTCTACGAGTCGACGTTTGGAAAGGCAAGGAATGCGGACGACGAGGCAGGGCACGAAGCTTGGCTGGAAGAGATGGTGGAGCTCGAAGCGAGGGAGGGTACGTGCGAGGGAGGGATGGAGGGACGGAAGGATACGCCCGCACCTCCTTTCGCCTCGCCAAACCCCTTCCAGCCGCTTGCGAATGACGACGGCGATGCAGGCTCAGACGATGGCTATGAGTCGGCACCGGAGGACACGCCCCCCTCGCCCTCGTCAAGTCGGCGATCTTCCCCTTCGCCACCACCGATCCCGCTACCAACAGTCGTCCCTAACCCTAACCCTAATCCTCGCACCGAAGGCGCCGCGCCTGAGCCTGAGAGACGGCTGACGCGCTCGACTGGGCTACAGCCAACCCACTTCGTCCCTCAGCAAGGCGCACCAGGCACTCCAGGCGCGGCGTGGGACATTCCGCCGTCCACGATGTCAGATGCACAGAAGGACGCGCACAACAGCGCCCTCGCGCGACGAGTGGAGTTGGTTGCCCTCTCCACATTTGCCGGAGACTCACTCCTACAGCGCCCGCGTAATCTCCTCGACTATGCCCGGCTCGACCCCGACCTTGATCGCAGCGAGGCCGCGGTTGCCTATACCGCTTTCGAATGCGCGCCAGACGCTAGCAACAGCGAAGTAACGGCGGAAATCGAGCGCGCTCTCGCAACCGGTCCGCCTTGGTCCGGAAGTCACGACCAGCCGACCTACAAGCAGGCCCTCTCACGCCCTGACGCCGAGAAATGGCTCGATGCCATGCATGCTGAGCTTGCAGCGTTCAGCGCGACAGGGACGTGGGACGAAGAGCTGGTCGACCTTCCAGCCGGCAGGAAGGCGATTGCCGTCAAGTGGGTCTTGCTCATAAAGCGCGACGCCAACGGGCATGTCATCAAATACAAGGCTAGGCTGGTCGCGCGAGGTGATCAGCAGGTCGAGGGTGTCGACTACGACGAGACGCACTCCTCAACGGTCCGCCTAACTACCGTCCGCCTCGTCTTCGCTCTCCTCGCGCACTGTCGCCACTTCTCTTTCAAACAGTTTGACATCTCAAACGCCTACCTCCTTGGCGGCCTCGACAAGGAGATCTACATCCGGCAGGCGCCAGGTTTCGTCGACCCGGACAAACCTCGCGCGGTGCGACGCCTCCGGTCCGCCCTCTACGGCCTTAAACAGGGCGGCCGAGAGTGGCAGAAGGTCCTACGAGGGGCACTCGAGCGCATCGGGTTCGCCAGGAGTGCTGCCGACCACGGACTTTACATCCGTCGGAGGAATGGGAAGGTTGCGTATGTTCCGACGCACGTCGACGATGGACTCGTCGTCGGCGACGACGACTTGGGTCAGGTCCTATCAGACCTTGATGCGGAGCTCGGAGGGAAGCTGAAGGAAGTGGAGACGGGGTTGTTTCTGGGAATGCGGATCAGGCGTGGGCACAACGGCAAGGTCACTCTTGACCAGGGTCACTACGCCCGCGCAGTGCTCGAGCGCTTCTTCCCAAAGGGCCTCAAGCCAGTCTCCACTCCGCTCGATGCGGACTACGCCAGCATCGCTGCCGCGACCGAGGACGAGCGGTACGACTGCAACTACCGCGAGCTACTCGGCGCGCTCGTCTACCTCGCCGCCTGCACCCGCCCTGACCTCTCCTTCGCCCTCTCTTTCGCCTCCCGGTTTGCGTCCTGCCCTGCAGAGAGGCACTGGCGCCTCCTCCTCCGCATCGGCCGCTACCTCTCCGGCACCCTCGACTTGGCGCTCGTCTACTTCCCCTCCGATGTCGCTTTCACCCCCGACCTCCTCACGGGCTGGTCAGACGCAGACCATGCGGCGGACCGCGAAACACGCAAGTCGGTATCCGGTTTCGTTTTCACCATCGGCCGCGACTCCGCTTTCTCGTCCGCCATTAGCTGGCAGTCTCGTCGTCAACGATCAGTCGCCATCTCCTCTACCGAGGCAGAGTACATGGCCCTCAGCGAGGCAGCGCGCGAAGCCGTGTGGCTCCGCTGGCTGTTGGATGAGATGGGATTTGGGACGGACAGTCGCCCGACCACGATTCGCGGCGACAACTCGGGTTCCCTTCTCCTCGCTTCGCATCCGACCTCGCACTCAAGGACGAAGCACATCTCTGTCCACTACCATTACACCCGCGATCTCATCGAAGACGGAACTCTCGTGCTCAAGTGGGTCAAGACGGATGACATGGTCGCCGACGTTTTTACCAAGGCGCTCCCGACTGTGAAGCACGTCGTCTTCACCTCGCGCTGTGGCCTTCGCAACGTTCCTCGCGAGGGAGGGTGTTAGAGCGGGATGAGTTGACGCTCGGAAGTTGGCGGTGGACGAGGGGCGACGAGCCAGCGCGGAGCGGCTTGATCTTCACCAGTCGCTCACAAGCTCGCACGCTCGTCGCCAGGTGTGTTGTAGCTCTTTTAGACAGTGTTTGGATTTGCACACCAGTCGCTCACAAGCTCGCACGCTCGTCGCCAGCTCGCACGCTCGTCACCGACACTTCATCAGTGTTTTTGCTCTCGCAACGATTCCAGGCTTTTGCGAGTCCAGCTCGGCGGTTGCGACAGCGGCAGTCGGCTGATCCTTCTTCTCGTCCTCGACCTCGGACGTCGATGCGCGCGAGGATCCAATCTTGCCTTCGGACGGAACACCCGAATCGCTGAGCGCAATCGCGCAGGCAAGTCGCGTTCCAGTCGTAGTTGTCGGGCTCTGTTGATGAACAAATTGGCGGATTATCATTACAGGTTGAGGGGGAGGAGAAGACGTACTGAAAGCCGCGCCGTGAACACGAACGAAGCGACACCGGACATGACCACAACAGGCACAGCGCCAGAGATGGCGGCTGTCGACGTCGAGGCTGACCCGTACGAGTTCGTGAGCGAGTTTGACCAGGTCAACCACGAGCGCTGTGCGTGGCCTTCGCTCTCGAATGCCGTCAACGCTCTCGCTAACTCAGTCTCCCGCAGACGATGCTGAGGTGTACCGCGACGCGCCTGTCGCGCTGCAGCCCATCGGCAGGCAGGGCGAGGACGAGGCGATCATCAAGATGATGGAGTTGGCAGTAGAGGCCCTCAAGTCGGCTTGAGTGGGCTGGTCTCCCGGTTGTCTGTACCTCTGTTCTCGCTGCGTCGGACCAGTTTCACCTCCGGCTTGAGCAGCTCCGTGACGGCAGCCGCGAGAGGAGGAAGGATGGATGGAAAGAAGCGCAGAACGCACAGAACGCACAGAACGCATTGCCGCTGCACACGATCGACGCAAAACCAATGGCATAACAGAATTGCAGGCCGGGCTGCGGAATGCGAAGGACGCGTTTTCGACGCGACTAGCTCTCGCTCACACTCCTCCTTTCACCTCGTCGTCCCTATCCCAGTGTGCTGCTGCGCGGTCCGTGACGCGGATAGATTTCCTTTCACAACGGACCGCGTTCCTCGCCTCCCACCCAAGTCCCTCGTTTCGCCTTCTCGACTCCGGCACACTCTCACCAAACAAACCTCTCGGACGAGCATACGTGTTTGCCAGCCTCGCAGAGACACTGCACATCCCTATTCAACCCGAATGAACACGCAACGCATGTCGCCTTTCGCCACGATGCTCTACTTCGCCTCGCTTGCCTCCTTCGCGGCTCTCCTCCTTCCAGCCGTCTCAGCATACGGCGCTGGCTTCACTGGCCAGCAGGTCGTCTCCGGCTACTTCCCGTCGTACCAGCAGAGCCCTGCCGACGTGCTTTACAATCTGTACACGCACCTCGACTACTTCGTCTTCACCACGACCTCGAGCCCGACCGCGATTTCGCAGGCCGGAATCAGCGACTCTGTCATCACCGACTTCGTCACGCGCGCTCATGCGGCGGGGATCACGACCAGCTATGTCGTCGGAGGCTGGACCGGCTCTCAGTGCGTCCGCTGCCGCGAGAAGGTCGAATGAACCTGGCCATTCGAAGCCGCTGACCGCTGCCCACTTTCAGATACTTCTCCACTCACGTATCGACCGCGACAAGCCGCGCAACTTTCGCTCGGACACTTGTTTCCGTCATGCAGCAATACGAATTTGACGGGTGTGTCGCCTTTCTCCCGGCAAGCGCTTCGGTCAGGGAGGCTGACCGTTGCTCATCCGCACGCAGTATCGACATTGACTGGGAATACCCTGGCCAGCAAGGCGAGGGCGGCAACATCGTCAGCCCGAATGACTCGGCTAACTTCCTCCTCTTCCTCCAAACACTCCGCAACGTCGCCGGTGTCGATGCTCGCCTGTCGATCTCGATGAACGTCGCCGGCATGGTTGGTGCCGACGGCAATACGCTTACGGACTTGAGCGGGTTCGCGGCGGTCCTTGACTGTAAGTTGCCGGCGCCTCAGTCTCGCGGGCTCTTTCACTGATGGCGTCTCGCTCACAGACGTGACGACCATGTCCTACGACATCACTGGCACATGGAGCGGATTCACCGGCTCAAACTCACCACTCTCAGCCGCTTGCGCGCCGCCCAGCAGCCCCCTCAGCATCGCGACCGGCATCAGCTACCTTCAGGGTGCTGGCTTTGCCGCAAACCACATCCTCGTCGGCATGCCCGCGTACTCGTACAGCTATTACGTCCAAGGGCCCTTGACGCAGCGGACTTGCCCCGACGGCACCAAGTCATCCTTGTACCAATACGTGCGTAGCGCTTTTCCGTCTCTAAAGAGACTTGGAAACTGACTCTATCGTTACAACAGGCCACTGTCGGCTCGACTTGCGGCACATACATCGGCAACGGCCCGCAGTTCCTGTACAGGGACATCTACAACAATGGCTACTTCACGTCGCAGTCCGGCTACCGCCGCGTCCTGGACCAGTCTTCGCAGACCTGGATCCTCTGGAACCCGACAACGCTCTCCTTCATCCCGTGCGTGCTCCTGCCGGGCTCAAGAACGGATCGGAAAAGTTGACTTCGAGCCGAGCGCTTCGCAGGACCGACTCTCCCGGCACGTACTGGTACAAGGCTCGCCAATTTTTCCAGCGCCGTCTCGCCGGTACCAACATGTTCGACACTTCGGGCGACACAAGCGACGGCAGGCTCGTCCGCGCCATCCGCGAGGGCCTCAAGATCGATCCGACGACGACGGTCCCGACCCTGCGCAAGCGCGAGATCGTCAGGGAGCACCTTGAGCGCAGGCGCAGGTCGGCGATCCCGACTATCTGAGCGTGCTGAAGGAGCGGTGAAAGACGATCTTCGTATTTTTGCACGGCGAGGCGTCCCTCGCTCATCTATACCCTCATGTTGCGTCTGCAGCGACTGCCAACGTTATGACAAAGTCTAATGAGAATGGCTTAGAGAGCGCCCGTCGCGGGGAAAGGTAGCAGGACAAGCTCTTCCTCGCACAGCCCACTCGTCCGGGCTGGAATCAGGAGAACCTTCGTTTTCAGAACAGACAACGGCAGAGAAACCTGTGAGGAGACATGGAGCTGGAAAATGCAGGATACGGCGTGCTTGCCCTTGACCGATAAACGAAACGAGAGAGAACCTCTTCAGAGCTTGGCCCTCGCCTTGCCCTCCGCCTTGGCGTACAGCTCGGCGAGCTCCTTCGCGTAGGTCTTGGCGATGACGTTGCGCTTCGACTTGAAGGTCGGGGTGAGGCAGTCGGCAGGGAAAGGCTCGACTCGGAGGTGAAGCGAGTCTTCGATGCGTTCAAAGCTGTGGACCGCAGCGTCAGCGGCTGGAGCGAGCGAGGCGTGAGGAAGAAACGCACCCGAGCAACCGCGCATCCCGAGCGTACTTGGCGAGCGTCTGCGCAACGGCCAGGACGACCTTGTCGTCCTTCGCCGCCTCCGCGAGACCGGCGAGGTCTGTCGGCTCAAAGTGCTTGCCGAGCGCTTTCGATGCGATGGCTGCGCGGCAAGGATTCGTCAGCGACGACAGCCAAGCAGGAGGCAGGAGAGCCGTACGGGCGAATTGAATCGGGTCGACGTTGACGATCGCGACGAGGTGGTCGCGGAGGCCATCGCCGTGCACGTACATCTGGGCGACGAGCGGGCACAAGAGGTAGACGTTCTCGATCTGCAGCAAACGAGTCAGGACGACGCTCGGGAGGAAGAGTGGGGGGAGAGGGGACTGACTTTCTCAACGGCGACGTACTCTCCCTGGCTCAGCTTGACGAGGTTCTTGACGCGGTCAATAATCTTCAGCCGTCCGAGCTGGTCTATCGATCCAACATCGCCAGAGTGCAACCACCCATCCTCATCAATCAGCTCGCGCGTCTTCTCCGGGTCCTTGTAGTAGCCGGGGATGATGTTGGCGCCCTTCATGCAGATCTCGCCGCGAGGGTAGGGCTTGTCGGTCGAGAGGTAGCCCATCTCGGGGACGTCGACGAGCTTCATCTGCACGCCGGCGAGGGGAGGGCCGACGGCGCCCGCTGACCAGATGTCCGAGTTGTAGCAGCGGTTCGTGCAGCCCGATGTCTCTGCGGGCGACAAGCTGCGTTAGGAAGGTTTTGGTGATTGATCACGAGTCAGGGCGGCGCACCGGTCTGACCGTAACCCTCAGTGACCTCGCAGCAGAACGAGACGCGAAGGAAGTCGAGGACGTCGGGGTTGATCGGCGCCGACCCAGTGCTCAAGTTCTCGACGCGACCGCCCATGAGCTGCTTGACCTTGTTGAAGAGGATGCGGTCCCAGATGGCGTGGGTCGCCTGGCCCGTCGTGCGGAGGTTGTGGATCTTGTCAGCGAAGGCCTTGCGGGCGAGCGCGCCTTTGAGGCCCGGCGCGTCAATCGTCTGCGTCTTGATGCCTTGGTAGACGCGGTTGAGAACGCGAGGGACGGAGCAGACGAACTGGGCGCAGCAGGAAGGTGAGCAAATGCGAGGAAGAGCTCGAGGACGAGGGCGCGCACGGTAGGCTTGGCAACCTGGAAGTCCTCGAGGAGGCGGAGGTTGTCACCGCACGAGTAGGCGATAGCAGCACCGGTCGCGAGGGCAATGTTCTCGACAAAGTACTCGTACACGTGCGAGAGCGGGAGGTACGACATGACGACCGAGTTTTCGCGAATCGCGTGGCCGTGTTCGGACGCGGCGGTGACGGCGGCGATGTTGCTCTGGAGGAGGATGGCGCCCTTGGGGTTTCCGGTCGTGCCGCTCGTGTAGCAGATGTTCGCGATCATGTCGGGGGTGGGCGGGCGGTGCGGCGCGAGGTTTGCCTGTCCGAGCTGCTCGAGCTCATCGAGGTCGAGGACGCGGATACCGAGCGACTCGCCCCAGGTCTTCATCGCCTGGGCTGGCTGGATGCCCGGGCGCGTGCCCTTGGCCGCGATCGACGCCCAGCTGTCGAGGCTGACGATGGCCTTGACCGAGGGGATGCGCTTGCCGAGCTTGAGTAAGTCGGGGATGTGGTACGGGTTGGCAAAGACGACTCGGGCCTCGGCGTGGTTGACGATGTACTCGACAGCCTCGGGACCAAAGATGTCGTACAGCGAGACGATCGTGAGCGAGTAGGCCGCGCACGCCTGGTTGACGTACTGCCACTCGGGGCGGTTCAGCGACCAGATCCCGACCTTCCACTGGACGTCGTTCTCGTCGGGAAAGAGCTCGCGGCGGAGGACCTGGAGGCCGGACCCAACGCGGGTGCGGTGTCCATCGACGCTCTCGTACGACTCGTACGTGAGCTGCCGGGCCCAGTCGTTGAGCGCCGGGTCCCACTCGCGCTTGCCGAGGCAGTCGCTCTGGGCGCGGATCGAGAGGCCGAGGTTGAAGCTCTGGTAGACGTCCTTGGGGAAGGGGCGGTTGACCCACTCGGGGAACTGGGCGTTGACGTAGACGGCGGTGCTTCCTGGCTTTTGACTGTTGGGCAGGGGCTGTCGACGCGGGCCACGAGCGGGTGTCAGCGGAGCGATGCGGCGGGAGGAGAAGGGGCGGGGCGAGGTAGACTTACGACAGCCTGGGGCCGCTTTACGTCGTGGTCCTGTGGCAGTTCGACGGGGAAGGGGTTTGTGACAGCAGCAGCCATCGTGTCAGTCAGCGTACGAGTGACGAGGAGAGCGAGGAGAGAGCGGGACGAGGTGCAGGTGGAGCGTCGGCCGGCTCACTCGCAGACGCCGCGCCGACTCGCACCGTTTCACCTTTTCCACCCAGGTTGAGGCCCGAGACCTCTACTGTGGTGACAGTAACAGTCTCTACTCGAGTCTACACAAGAAACTGCCTCGCCCACCAATCAACCACCTTCTTGCCCTCGCGATGCATAGCCAAGTTCGGATCCCTCCTCACGATCGCACCGTGGGCATTGCGCGCGTGCGGGAGGTACACGAGGTGTTTCTTCAGCCCCGGAAGTGAGTTGAGGTTGTTGAGCTGGAAGAGCTGCGAGGACGAGAGGATGGGGTCGGTCGAATAGTGTGCTGCGTTGGCGGGCGGACCGGGGACGAGGGGCGTGTCGGATCCTGCGGGAGAGGACGTCGCAGGGGGAGAAGGCGACCGTGCTGGAGACGACGCAAGCGACGGAGGCGACACCGGTCTCGCGAGCGCAGGCGTCTCCGTCCCCCCGCCGCTCCCAAACGTCCTCTGCGGTCCCTCTCCCCTCCCTTCCTCCTCCACCCCATTCAATCCCTCCACATACTCTGGATTGTCCACCCCAACCTGCTCGACGACCTCCGCCACCCCGACGCCCACACGTCTCAGCATGCCCTCCCTGCCTTCTCCCAGCCTCTCCCTCGCGTTCCTAATCCTCCTCCTCGACTCTCGTCCCTGGAGCGCAAAGCGTGAGATGAGGTACAGTACGGAGAGGGGGAGGGCGAGCGGGAGGAAGGCGATTATTGCGAGCGAGACGGGGCGGGAGAAGGGGTACGAGGTCGGGCGGAAAAGGAAGGGGAGGCGGAAGCGGAAGCGGCGCTTGGACGAGGAGGTGGAGGTTGTCGTAGAGGAAGGGGGAGAGGGAAGGGTGCGGTAGGAAGAGATGATGGGTGCGTCGGGTTCGAGCGTGCTGCAGTGAGACAAACTCCTCGTCAACTCCCTCCCCTCGGCGCTTCGCCTGCGACGCTTCACGAACGCACATCTCGAGCCCGCCTTCTCGTATGTCAGGCTGGACATCCGGGTCATCTCCCCGCGCGTCCGCAAGTTTCTTCGCCTTGGCTCGTGCGAGTCCGAACTGTGCCGGCGCGGAGACGGGCCGAGTCAGTCGGGCGTTCTGGCAGGTAGGGAGGAAAGAACGGAACGCACCGGATCGTGCGCTTCGATGCCGCCTGTCGGGAACGGGACAGTCCGGTCGTTGACACTGTGCCGAGATGATCATCCGTGCCGCCCAACCCGTCAGTCCTCCCGGTTCCGAGATACCCGGGCGTAGGAAAGGGCGAGCAACGCACGCATTCGCAAACACATCAATCTTTTCGAACCTCGCCAGCGCCTTGTAAAAGCTGTACCTCGGGTCCGCCAACACCTTGAGCAACGGTTCCGCCTCCTCCCTCCCCTTCACGACGGGCAAATACTTACTCAACCCCTTGCGATCCTTGACTCCATCGTCTTTGCCCGAGTTGAAACGTGCAGGGAGAAAGCGGTCCCGCTCGTACAGTTGGTTTCCCGTTCGAGACAGCAACCGCGATCCGAGGAACCGGAAGGTGCGAGACCAGAAGGACTTGTATTGAGGGATTCCGAGGGCGGGCGAGGCGAAGGTTGTAAAGTTTACGGGGCGGACGGTGGAGAAGAAGGAGGGCGTGCGGGAGTCGAGGAGGCCGAGGACGTAGCGTGCGACGAGACCGCCCAACGAGTAGCTGCGCGCAGGCCGGCCGTGTGAGTGCACGAGTTTGACTGGACGAGCAGGCAGGCAGAGCGCACCCGACGATGGAGAAGCGCTCGACCCTGCCGCCATCGTCCTCGATCCTGCGCACCTCGGCATCGATCTCGTCGACCACTCGATCCGCACACACGTCGATCCCGTCGTACGTGTGCGCGAAGGACTCTGCGTTGGTCCTTGGCGCCAGGACAACCACCTCGACGTCCGTCTCTGCCGCTCGCGAGGGAGACGACTCTCGCGCGCGGGATCGCGGCGCGGAGGGGCGAGAAGCATGTCGTGTGACCGAGTCGACGACGTAGGCGATGTGGGTTGGAGAGCCCCAGAGGCCGTGGAGGACTGTGACGAGGTGGACGGATCGGGGGGCGAGCATGGCTCTCGCAGGATCGCGAAGCGGAGCGGCGAGGGCAGGAAGGATAGCAGAGCAGGAAGAGTGTAGGAGCGCCGTGCGAAGGCGAGCCAAACGACGAGTGGAGGCTGGCCGACGAGCTGACGAGCTGATGAGCCGGTGTCCGAGGATGCGGGCGGGGGCGGTGCAAGCGGGTGCGAGTGAGGCGAGCAGCTGTGAGCGAGCGTGTAGCTGGGTCGGTTTCAGCCTGGACAGTCTAGTCTACAGCGCAAGCGAGTCCCGTGTGACAGAGGGAGTGGGCGCGAGAGAGAGCAGAGCGCAAGGCGTTGTCAGCTTGGACGAGAGCAAGGCTCATCAGCGCATCAGCTCGCTCGCTCGACACAACAAGCAACAGAAACTAGGCTGCCACGGCCTGCAGCGAACCAGCTCACTGCTCGCCATGAGCAACGCCAACACGGCCATCGACGACTACCTCGTCGCTTCCTTCCCCCTCCCCGCCAGCAGCCCGTCCTCATCCTCTCCGCGACAACTCCACCCCGCCGCACTCGATGTCACAGCCGTGCAGTACACAAGGCAAGCAAGGCAGGATTCGCGGCTGGCTGTCGCGACACCCGGTGTGGGCGTGTCGGTGTACGACGTGAGTCGCCCTCTCCTCGAGCGATTGCGTTCCGCTGAGAGCTGACGAGACTTGCGCCTGCAGCTCGCCGACCAGACCCCCCTCTCGTCCATCACCGTCGGCCCCTCGTTCGCGCCCACAACCGCCGCCGTCTCGCGCTCGACACCCTCGACCTCGTCGCAGTCGATCCGCGTCAAGAGCGCGCGGACAACCTGGGTTGGTGTAGAGACGCCCGAGGGGAAGGGCGAGATCTGGTGCTGGCACGAGGAGGAGCGCAAGGAGGGCAGTACGGAGGGGGATGCGGGAAAGGCTATTTGGCCGGTGCGTGCGCGTCTCGTGTGGCCTTGTCCAGCAATTCACATGCTCACGTCGTACGCACGCTCGCAGATCTCGGAACCTCTCGCTGCCGTCGCAGCGCCCCGAACGCTTCCCTCGCACATCGTCTTCCTTTCCTCGTCTGGCGCGCTCGCCCTCGCGCCCGCAGACGACTTGACCTCCCTTGCCTCGCTGCCCGCCCCATCGCCCTCCACAGCCTTCACTCGCCAGACCCTCCGCCTGATCCCGATTTCGCCCACCTCGGCACCGGACTTTCTCCCTTCCGCACTCGTCCAATCGCTCCCTGCCGGTTCGAAGGCGCACCTCGCCATCATCGTTCGCTTACGAGCATCGGCTACGAAGCGCGTGGCGGACGGCGAGCCCTCTTCACTCGTCGAGATCGGCCAGAAGAAATTCAAAAAGACGCCTCGACCTTCCTCCTCGGCTGTTATCGACGCTGCGGACGCGACGACCGCGCCTGGCCCCGTGTCAGACGCGAGCGAGGTGGAGCTCGTGTTGCTTGATGCCGAGGTCAGCGTACCCGACGAGTTTGAACCGAAGTTGGGACTGGTGAGTCTTGGAAAGGTCGAGGTGAAGGGTAGGCAGGTGGTTGTCAGCGACGATGGATTCGTCACCGCATTGAGTGAGTCCACGCGTGCCTCTTCTGTTCGCGAGCTCAAGTTGACGCGTGCTCGGCACAGGCTCGGACGGCGTCCTCTCTTCCTTCCGGCTCTCGATCCCGCCTTCCTTCATCGTCGACGCGTACTCTTCCCTCTTCTTCCCTCCCGAGCCGACCTCGTTCCCCACTCTCACCCTGTCACCCGTAAAATCCCTCACGCTCTGCAACACCGCGCTCATCCCCTCGCGCGCCTCCCTCCTCGCCCTCCACGCATCCTTCATCGCCCTCGCCGCCCCACGTCGCTCTTCCACCGACTCCTCGTCCGCCCTCATCGTCTCTATAACCTTCTGGGACGCGCGTTTCGGGTCCGTCACCGCCTCAACGGACCTTTCTGTCCCTTCAGCGGTCTCCACCTCCCTCTCGGCTCTCTCGCTCTCGCTCTCCCTTCCAAACCGACACACCGCAATTCTTGCGCTCTCTCCCTCTTCCGGTACAGGCAACCGAATGGCCCTCTTCGCACTCCCCCTCACACCCCTTCCAACTCACTCAGTCCTGGCAGCCGTAGTGGGGAAACATACCCTCACTTCTCGTTTCCTCGCCTCTCGACCAGCCGAGGAATCGGTCTTGGCAAAGGCGAAGCGTGCGGAGCCCTTGCAGAGTTTGGCGAAACCTGTTGCTGGAGGTGCGGGGGAGAAGAAGGCCGTGTTGGTGGAGGCTAGTCGCAAGGCGAGGGAGGCGGTCTTGGAGCGCCTCGAGGGCGTCGTGAGGCCCCTGAAGGACCAGGCGGCGGTGGATGAGCAGGACGAAGCGGTCCGCGAGGCGGAAAGGGTATGGAGCGATTGGTTGGAGGCAGAGAAGGATAGGTTGTGGGAGTACAACAAGGACAAGGTGAGGGTTCAGATGGAGAAGGAGAGGGAGCGTCGGTTGAAGGCGATTCTCGATGGAGACGAAGGCGACGAGGGCGAAGTCACGCGGTACAAGAAGGCTAAGAAGCGGATTGAGAGGGCGTTGGTCGAGGCTGGCGCGGCCGTCCGACCTGGGACTGGAGCGGGTGTTGAGGAGAAGGGCAAGAAGAGTTGGAAGGATGTGACGGCGGCGAGGATCAAGGGGGTCAACGACAAGTACAGGTACATGTACCATCGCGAACGGAACAAGATGGAGGAGGAGATGGGAAAGACGGTCGACGAGTTTGATTGGGATGAGGCGGTCAACAAGGTCGAGCGGTACGAGGTGAGTCAATCGCTTCCCTGAGTCATCGGTCGAGGATGGTGAGACTGATCGCGGTTGGCGATGCGCGCAGCCCTCGCTCCCTTCGTCGTTTATCACTGCCCTCCTCCGCCTCTCTTTCCCCGTCCCGCTCGACGCGCCTTCGTCCGACCTCGTCGCCCCGAGTACAGCGCCGGCTGCAGCAGACAAGGCCTGGCGGCACCCGACCAAAATCGTCGCCTACCTCCTCAAGCGCGAGCTGGTCGGCGAGAACCAGGTCGAGGGAGGCGTGACGCGGTTCCTTGCGCGTGCCGGTGACTGGGTGCGTTCCGATGACTACTCGCGATGTCGCGCGCGATGGTGCTGACGGGTCGTTGCTGGACAGCCCAACATCTTGACTGCGCTCGAGACGATCCCCGACATTCCCGAGTCGACGACCGTCTGGCTGCTCGTCACCGTCGTCCGCAACGCCCAGACTGCTGCAGTCGACTCGATGGACGTCGAGGCGGCGACGACAACCGTTCCCACGCCGGTCCCTTCGCTCCCCACCTTCCTCCGCTCCTTCCTCAAGTCCCCTTACACGCCCTCCGTCCTCCGCTCCGCTCTCCGAAAGCAGCTCTCGTCAGTTGAAGCCGTCTCGATTCTCGAGCAGTGTGACCAGTGGCTCGCGACCTGGCTCAAATCCGCGCAGGCGGCGGAAGAGGACGGGGAGAGGCGGAGGAAGCGCAAGGGGAAGGGCAGCAAGGCGGTTCAGGTTGACTTGTTCAAGCTTGTCGTACCTGGCGAGGAGGAGCAGTTGCCGTCGCTCGAGGAGGTGCGTCCACGTCGCTCACTCCGTGTCGGGCCGGGGGAAGCTGACCTCGAGCATTCGCAGATTGTCCCGTTCGTCCAAGCGGTTCTCGACGCACACTTTGTCACCCTCCTCCTCCAGCGCCAGGCGCACCGTCTTCTCCGCCGCCTCGCGCAGCACATCTCTCTCCACACGCAGCTCGTCAACGATCTTTCGTCCCTACTCGGCGCCGTCTCGATCTACTCGCGCAAGAAGGACGAGCAGCGTCGGGCTGCGCTCGAGGAGGCGTCAGCTGCGATTGCCGAGAAGCAGAGGGACGGTGTTAGGGAGTTTGGCGAGACGATGGAGCGGAGGATCAAGGCGCAGGAGAAGCATGCCGAGGTTGGAGCGTACGCTGTCGAGGAGTTTTTCCTCTAGTCACTGGCGAGATGACACCTCTGCATCTCCATGATTCGGTTGCACGCGAGACGAGCAGCTACCGCGCCTTCTTCGCTTCTTCTTCCCGTCTCCGCGCCATCGCCCGGGCCTTCAGCTCGAGGTCCACGGCGTTCCCGTCTCCGAAACCCACGCTCAGACCCATTAGGAGCCCTGCGACGAGGTTCACCCCACCAAACAGGGCCACGAGCGAAGTTCCGTGAGGGGTGTTCTTGCAGACCCAGAAGGAGAGGAGAGCGAGGGCGAGTCGGCCGGACGCTGCGAGTTTCGCGCAGGTCAACGCGGGTCATTCGCGCCGGTAGAGAAGGCGGGACTCGCTGGAATTGCGCTTCATCTTCTCGTCTTTCGTGTAGACTGCCCACACAAATAGATACCCCAAACCGAGCAACAGCAGTCCCGCCAGCGCAAGCGCACAGTCCCCTCCCGTGTGCGCTTTCAAGCCTGTCTGCTCCTCGATCAGGCGAGTTGCCGGCGAGAGTTGGGCGAGGAAAGCAGAAGGGGTGGTGGACAGGCGGTAACCTGCGAAGGAACGGTCTTAGCGGGTCGTGACGGATCGCGTCGCAGTACGTACCTGAATATACGCATCCTGCGCCATACAGCAACATCTGGAGGCCTGAGAACGCCGGCATGGTGGATTGCGGGAGAAAGAGGTGCAGTATGGAGTTCGGGCTCAACTTTGCTCGTCTCGCTGAGCTGGTCTGCGCTCGGATGGGCAAGAGCATAGCTACTTTGTTGCTGAAACTGCCGGTGATTCTCGTCCGCCTCGCCCGACTTCTCCAGCGAGCTTTACTCCACCCTCTACGACTTTATCAAACACGGGCGCATCCACTCCGCACCGGCCATCGTGAGGCCAGGCGAGGGTACGAGCAGGCGAGAACAAGTGTCAGAAGCTGCTGACATGAAGGCCAAAGGGCAAGACGCGCAGGCGGCAAGTTGGGCCTTCCTCTTCGTCCAACGACCCCTCCGTTTTCAGGACGAAGTGCGCCGCACCCGCTGCTCCTTCCAGCTCTCCTGCTCTCGAGACACCTAAAATACACGTACCGACGCGGTACCGACAGCAGGCCGTCGAACAGGATCTCCCGGACTAGCGGCGGCGACGTCAATCCTTTCATCTCCCGAGAACGATTTCGAGCGGGCCCTCCTTTCCTTCTCCTTTCCCTTCCTGCTTATCCCAAAGATCTGCTGCTTCGACGGCTCCCACCTCTGACACTGCCCGCCAACTGGGCAGACTGTCAGGAAACGGACATCATTTCTAATTCCTGCTCGCCTCCAACCGTACAGTTCCAGCGCGCCGAGGGAACCTGGTGCTCCTTCTCGCGCATCCTGAAGTATCAACGAGTGCAGTTGAAACGGGCGCAACCTCGCCGCCCCCTGGCAACTTCGCTGGACGCGTCCGCAGACGTCCAAGGCGTTTCGACGCGACCTCCATCACTCTGATCCGTCACATTTGATCTTCTCGCCTCGCCCCTGGGATTCGTTGAGCCCGCGTGGCCTCATTACCGAAGCCGCTTGTACTCTGAGCCATCCCGCGATTGCTCCGGGGATGCGCTTGTGGGTCAATCGGCACCCTTGAACGGGCGGCCTTCCCCGGTCTTTTCGCAGGCCTGGTCGACCGTCTTCCCGCAATCCCATGCAGCCGGACACCCCTCTCGCAACGTTTTCCTCTGCACATCACTCGGTCTCGTTGCTTGCGCTCGACTGCGACCCTCTTTCTCATGCTCGCTTCGCCGCCTAGCATCGTCCCTCTTCCTTCGTCTCCGCCCACCTCCAGGGCGTCTCTACCCATCTCGTCGGCCCACCCGAGCGCCTCCGCGCTGTTCAGGGATCCTCGTGTCGGCCACACGCCGCCCGTGCCAGGCCCAGCTCTTGCGCTTCTACAGACGACTCCGCCGACGACGCCTGCTGTACAATTTGCCCCGTCGGCCAGCACAGTCAGTCTAGCGTCTTCCACCAGCACTTCGCTCTCCGGACGACCCAAGCAAGTCGCACCACCCGTCGGAACCCCTCACTTCCTCTTCCAAACGACTCCTATGGCGACTCGACGACCCAAAACGGCGGATTCGGCGAGGGTGAAGAAGGACGGACCGCTGAAGAAGGCGCTCGGAGGGTTCTTTGGCATCGCATCAGGTCCGCTTTACGGTCCTAGGGACGACGTCGCTGCGCATATCAAGGCCGCTGAACACCGTTCGGCCACAGCAGCTTCGACCAGTTCGATTCAGACGGCGCAAACGATTCGCTCGGTCGAGACGACGAAGGCGCCGGCCGTGGAGCCGCTCACTCGGCGAATGAAGGCACTCGACATGGCCCGCGCAGGTGGACGCAGGGCGGTCGCGTTTCTCAAGCGGAAACTCGACTCGAAGACCCCGGTCGAGGAGCTGCCGAAGACTTGGAAGGAGTACGAGCATCTCTACGCCAACGTGCGTCGCTCTCTCCTCCATCAGACGCTACGAGTACTGACCTCGGAGCAACAGAACGCGATCGACATCGAAGACCCGCCTCTTCCGCCCGAGCGCGAAGCTCCGCAGGGCGCCGGCCCGACCGCCTTCCAACAACGATTCTTCCCGGCGCCGATGCCCGCGTGTGAGGCGCTCCGCCAGAACGTTATCAACCGCCTCGACTTGTTCGGGACGAAGGCTAAGGCGGCGAGCGCCAGTCAGCCAACACTCGACATTGGAACTCCCGCCGAATCCGTTCCGATGGTCCCCTCAGCCAGTACGGCGAGTTCCGTTTCCCGCAGCAGCTACCTCACGATGAGTGAAGCTCCGTCTTCGCGCCGCAACTCGACTGGCGCATTCTCCACCATATCGGCCGCAACTTCTGCGACGTCTGCTCTTCCAACTCCCGGTACTCCTGTCGACGCTACCACCGACGTCGTCGAGTCCCTCGAAAATCACCCCATCTTCCGCTCCATCATCGCTCGCTGCCGCGAAGTCCTCAACGCCGAAGTCGGCCTCTTGACGATTCTCGACGAAGGCTCGCAACTCTTCCTCGCTTCCGGCGGTTTGCCTGACAGCGTTGGTGACGCTTTGCCAAGGAGCGCAAGCTTCTGCGGGCACACCATCCTGAACGAGGATCGCGGTATGGTCGTGCTGAATGCAGTTGACGACTGGAGGTGTGTCGTCTTGACGATCACTTCCGTTTTGTGACACTGATGGACGATCACAGGTTCGCGAACAACATGATCACGACGCACCTCGGCGCTCGCTTCTACGCTGTAAGTCCATTGTAAGCTTATCTCGCTGTTCTTCAACCGACGAAACCTCTTCCTGCAGGGTGTCCCGGTCATCGTCCCGACTGACGACCCGATTCAGCCGACCGTCCCGATCGGCTCGCTCTGTATCCTCGACACGAAGCCGCGCGACGAGTTCTCCGAGGCTCAGCGCCGAGTCCTCCGCGACCTCGCCAAGCAGGCATCAAACGCCATCGAAGCGTGGTGGAACGAGCGGCTTGCGGCGAAGATGGCACGTCTGCAAGGCGCGTTCGTCGCAGGCTCGACTGCGCGCGTGACAAAGCCCGCGATCCTTCCGCCGCCTGGACTCGCCGCCATCTCGCAGGCTCCTCGACCATCGTCCGCCAGCGGGTTCTCCACGAGGTCGACGACGTCTCTACGTCAATCAAAGCCGCCTATATCTCTTCCGGCAACTCCGCCCGCCTCGATCCGCCAAGGTGAAGGGCGCGGCCATGGCAGGAAGGATTCCGACGTCGATTCGACGACCTCGTCAATACCCGCCAGCGAGATCGTCGCACCGCGTCGACCTTCGGCCCTTTCGCTCGCCGTAACGACCGAAGACCCCATCTCCGCCCTTCCTCGCGAAGTGCAGAAGACGTTCGACACGGCGACGAAGATGCTCGCCAAGTCGCTAGAACTCGAGCTCGTTTACCTCGCCGCGCTCGACATCGCGCTCACTTCGTCGATAGATTCGTCGGTATCGCCTCTGCGCATCCTCTCCTCTCACGGCCTTCCGCACCCTCCACCCTCGTTCGACCCGGCACTGCACCTTAAGGCGCTCCGCGCACCGGAGGGTGGCCTGATCTACAAGAACCCGCGCTACTCACCATCTGCGGCCGCCAGCTACGCATCGGGCGTGATGCTGCCCGTCCTCGAGGTGCGAAGGGTCGGCTTCGTGCTGTGCGCCTACAGCCGGAAAGCCGAGCGCGAATTCACTCAGCGCGACCTCGCCTTCACTGTCAAGTTTGCGCAGGCGCTTGAAACGTCGTGCATCAAGGCGAGTCGGTACTAATCGCTTCCTCTCTGTCCTCTTCTCCACGATCCTGTTCTTCTCCAGCACTGTTGTCTGATCGAGTGGAAGTATGGTTCTGTAGCTCTCGCGGCACTGCAAGTCTGAAGTTCGAAGGTATGGTTGCTGCGATGCGAGATCACCGAGTCCTCCCGCTGTCAGCCTCTGCTCTTGTGAACGCTCCGCTCAGTCGTCCTTCGACCCGCCCGCCGCGTCCGCATGTTGCTGCTGGGCCATCTTCACCCGCATCATCTCGCCGCACGCCGTAAAATTGTCCTGCTTCTTCTCGATTTGCTGCTGAAGGGTCGCCAGATTCGACTTGAGCGCCAGCACCTTGGAGTTGTAGAGCGCCTTGGCTTGCTTCGTCTCCTGCAGAGTGAACGGAGTCAGTGCTGGAGTCGTGGAAGGAGGACTCAAGTCCCGCACCTTCTCCACAAAGTAGCCTGTCCCGATGTCCACCAACACATTATCTGGATCCGCTATCCGTCCAGGAACGTAGAGCGAGCCCGTCAGAGGAATCAGAACCTTCTTGTCTGCGGAATTCGAGGAAAGGCGATGTCAGCGGAGATTGAGCAGGAGTGCCGCGGCCTCGACCCGCCCTTCTTGTCCGGCTTGATGCTGTCGAGCGACTCCATACACGCCATGAACTTGCTCTGCGCCGCCTTCAGGTCGCCAAACGCCGCTGTCAGATGCTTCAGCTCCTGCGGCGATGAAGATGCTGGGTCAGCGCAGATGCCACGCTGGGGTCTGCAACCCGCTCAAACACACTTGTTCGAGCTGTGTTCGCACTTGACCGATCTGTTCGAGCGACAAGTCTTGCAACGAGACGGAGCCGGGCGGAGCACTCATGCCGGTGAGGGACGGAGCGGGTTGATACTGGAACGATAGACGGCCAGGCAGTGTGAGGGGGGCGGCTGTCACTGATAAAGCTCACTGAGCGTTGCGATCTGCGGAAGGAAGCAAGGTGAGCGGGGAGTGAAAGGAAGAGCAGCGTCGAGGAGGAGAGGTCCGCTTCCACTCGCAAACGGACAGTCGCTGAGGCAGTCAAACGGAAACAATGATGCAGAGGATACAGAGCGCAAGGGGCGCGGGAACAGATTGGAGGTGAAGGAGAGAAGTGTCTGTCGATGGGGGTATCTTCGCTGTCGTCGGTCTACCGCCTTGACGACTCATCGTGTAGGAAGACGCTGATGGCCAGTACATCGTCTCCGGACGCCTTGGCGAGCGCGTCGACGAGGTCCGCCTTGGCCGCCTGCGGGAGGATATCTTGCAGTCGTTCGAGCTTCTCCTCGTCGACTTCGTCCGGGGCAGGAGATGCCAAATCCGGAGCTCCCGCTCTCGCACCGAGCAATGCCGGCACGGATGCGGAAGCCGGGAGCGCCGGTGTCCTCGCGGCGCCGCCGAAAGTGAATGAGGTGCGGGATTGATTCGCTGAATTGGGATTCGGTGACGAGGTAGGAGACGACATGCGCGAGTCGAGCGACGCACGCGACGTCTGACTGGGCATTCGCGGCCCAGACAACGCGGAACGCAGGTTAACACCGTTGCCGGACGTGAGAGCCGCGTTCGTCGAGGAGAGGAGCTGGACGGGGCCGGAGATGGTCGACCTGAAAGACGACGAGTTCGCGGACGACTGGCCTTGCAAGGTGCTATGTTCGCGCTTTGACGCGCGGCGACCGAGAGAACCGCGCCCGAAGCCCGAGAAGAACGACTTCCCTCCGGTACTCCCGGTCGTGCCGAGACTGCTGTAGCTTGCGCTCTTCGGCGACATGAGGTTGAGGACACCGGGATAGGGTGTCGACGAGGGCACCATATCCTTCGGGTTGAAGTGGGCAGGCGAGATCTCGCGGGCGCGATAGCGATCTCCTCGAGGTGCGAAGGTCGCGGTCGAAGCATCCCGGCGAGCCATATGCCTGTTCTGAGCGGGCGATCTGGTGACGAGCGGAGCTGTGGTGCAAATCGTCAGTGATACGTCGCGGCTCGGAAAGAAGCAAGCTGACACACATCGACCTATGGCAGTTCGGACGTCTCTCGTCGACGCAATCCAGTCATCAAGCCGACTCTTCTCCTTCGCCAATTCGTTGATTTTCTCCGCATAGACCTTCGCACGTTCACCTGCTGTTCGGGCCCGTCGAAGCTCGCCTGCGATCTGGACGGCAGACGGCAAAGGTCGACGTCGGTAAAGCGGAGGGAAGGACGGCTCGTAGCGAGACGGCGGGGAGTACAAGGTTGACCGTCGCTGCAAGATGGAGGCGTCGGAGGGCCGCTTGGTATAGGACGGCGGGGGTGCAGGTGGAGACCGTTCAGGGGAGATGGGTGAGGCGGCGGATTGGGCGAAGTCTGCCTGGACAAGCGGGCTCGCTGGGCGAGCTTCAAAGGGTAGAGCCGGCAGCGCAGGTGAATCGCCAAGGGCAGGTTGCGCCATCGATATGGCGGAATTCTCCTCCGCTGCTGACACCGCCTCTTCTGCTGTGTTTGTCTCGCCTGCCGGACCGCTTGCACTTACAGCCGCAGCTGCCTTCGCCCTCTTCAGGTCGGCGATGAAAGTAGCTGCGCGAGCCCTGGCGTCGCCGCGCGGTGTGCTCGGGCTGGGATCGCTGGGTGAGACGGACGTCGCGGGCGAGGCGGTGTGCGCCGCCGTTGGGACAGCGGGCGCGGCGGCGACGAAATCGTGCGGGCGGAGTGAAGGTTTCCCGTTGGTGGACGGTGCGTGCGAAGCGTTCGGAGCGGCCGCGCCTTGCAGCATCTGGCGCGAACCGCCTTCTCGCCCCAGACGTGGCGAACCGCGAGTCGGGCCGGCGGGCGAGGGGTGTTCAGCCTCAGTCGACGTATAAGACTCGTAGAAGCTCTCGCGAGCGTAAGCATCGGCGAAGTCCGAGACCGAGTAGGGGACGGAAAAACTGGCATCCCAACAGAGTGAGTGGGAGTCTCGGTCGACACGGCGACAAGGAACGTACCGCTTGGACCACTCGTCTGGCGTCTCTCCGCTACCGACGAGAGGAGATCCAGTCTTGCTCGTCGACGGACTGACCTTCCCCTTCCCTTCCTGCTCTTTCGTCCGCATCGAGTCGATGCTCTCGCCACGCTTATGCGCCCCGTTAACGAGCGAGAAGCGTCGTGTCACTAGAGCGCTACTCCGCCGTGCCGATTTCTCGGGGATTGAAGGAGCTGGACCTGATGGGACGCGCCGTACTGGGCCGGGGCTGGCTGATGCGGAAGGATTAGTCGCAGGAGGGCTGACGTCGGATCGCTCAGTCGGCGACGATGAGGATGTGCGGGACTTCGGTGCGTCGAGCGCAGTCGCGGCGTTCTCTGTTGGATCGGCTTGTTCCGCTGCTGAACTGTCAGGAGGCTGCCGGACCGGCGTGCTTGACTCAGCAACTGTCGCTGGAGCCGCCACGGGAAGCAAGGCGGCTTGAGAAGTCGCAGCGAGCGGCTCGGCGCTGACGTCCGACCGCGCGCTGGCCATGCTGAGGTTGCTCGGCTGCCGTCTCGGAGGTCGAGGCGGCTGCGGTGCGAGACTTCGAGACGAAGCGCGAGACGAGGGACGATCCGAAGGCGTCAAGGCGGGAGCGAGGAATGAAGTTGAAGGTGCAGCGGCGACGGCCGAAGTGGGTGATGCGGAGAAGACGGTAGAGGAGGGAGATGAGGGAAAGGCGGTGTCGAGCGCCGTGGCGGGTATGGCGGCAGCGCGAGCGCGGGCTGCGAATAGGAGTATGAGCGACCTCCGAAGTCAAATAACGTAACATAATTGCTTACCAGCCGTTCCGTTCGGTCCTGCGACAATTTCCAGTTGTAGCAAGCTCGGCTTCTTCTCCAACGGCACAGGCGGAGGCTTCTCTTCTTCCCGTTCACTCTCCTTTTCCGCATCTGTTCCTCCTCCCGCACCCGCGACTTCGTTCACGCCGCTTGCCTCCTGCACTGCCCGCTTTTGCCCACCACCCGGTAAAGGCGGCAACGGCCGACTTCCGGGAGACGCAGTCGCCGTTCCCGTCATCCACAAGTCTGGAGGAGCCGGAGCCTGACCCTGCGTACGGCTTGGACTGCGACTCGACCCGCCGTACGCGGCCGCCCAGTCAAATTCGCTCAACGGGCGAGACTCACGGACGCCCGCCTCGTCAAGTGACGGTTTCTCGGCTGAGGTCGACGCAGACGGGGCGAAGGACGGCGAGACGAAGCGTGTGAACATGAGGCCGGACGAGTCTGGATTCGAGGTCGACAGTCCGGGCTGGTCGGTCCAGGATGCAGCCCACGTATTGTCATCGGATGAGACAGAGGACGAGTCGTCTGCGCTGTTGGAGTGGCCTGAGTCGGAGTTGGCGGGCGGGAGGAAGGATGAGGAGGAAGCGGTGGGTGTTCGAGGTGTCGACTGAGTGTGAAAGGAGGACGAGGACGCATAGATGTGGAGAGTTGATGAACCGCGAGGGAGAAGAGTTGGAGGTGTGTGAAGCGGTTTTGACGTGGAAAAAGCGGATGAAGTCGATGAAGAAAGCGTAGACGAAGGGAACGTCGTTGTGCGAGGCGTATGGTGCGAGCCGGACGTCGTGCTTGACGTGGAAGTCGATGCAGACACGGTGCGTTGTCGAGGTGTCGTGCCTATCCGAGGCGTCCGGTCGTTCTCATCGGCAGCTGCCAGTCCTGGCGGAGTCTGCGGCCGCTCGAGCTGTCGCATGGCCTCCGAGCTTCGTCTCCGAGTGGACGGCCCGGTCCCTGCTTCCGCACTACCTCGTCTCGCTGCTGCCGCCGAAAGACCTCTTGCCTCATCCCCTGCCAGCTCTTCCGCCTCATCCGTTCCGACCAGTGCAGTGACGGATCCAGCGCGCGAGCGGGAGTTGAAAGCGGACGAGCGCCCGGAGATGCTGTTTGCAGAATCTCGACGGATGTAGAGGGTCGAGGCGGACGACGAGGCTGTGGGAATGGTTCCAGGCGGAGGGGAAGCGGATACGGACGAGGCGACTGCAATACTAGCAAGACGTCAGCGGTCACTTCAGCGTTCTGCGACTGCCCTGACGAAGGGCTGCAATGCGACTCGTCCTGCCCAGCCTCATGCAGTCCTCCAAGACGCGCAGTGCAGGAGAGGTGTCGACGAACCCGAGTCTCCACTCGCCATCCTCGCCCTTCCGGTCCGCCAGGCCTGCGAATCCGTGGAAGCTGGTTCCGCCATCCCTCCTCTCGCTGTCCGCGTCACGCCTGCCGCAGTGAAAGGGCTACTAAGGTTCTTGGGAGGGGCCGGCTGGGTCGGTACAGGCGAGGACGGCGTCGGACTGCGCGGGAGTGCCGGCGTCGCCCCTGTAAGCCTTCCTTCAGGGCACTACCGAGTTCAGCAAGGCAGCGTGAGCCGTTTAAAGCAACCCAAGCGAGGTGTTCCTGCCTCCAGGTGGGGAGTTCGCCCGTTGTCCTCACCACGACACGATGGCGGCACTGGCGAGCGGGACAGCTGTGCAGCAGGCCAAGAAACAGCTCAGGAAGCACGTCCAGCAACGACTCAAGCAGCTTCCGCCCGCGACCGTCCTCGCAGAGTGTGCGTCCCCGCCTCCCTTCTTGGACGACAGAACAGCATTGACATCGCGCTGATGCATGTACGCAGCTCAGGCAGTGCTCGACAGGCTCTTCGCGTCACCCTACTATACCGCCGCCGAATCCATCTCGTGCTATGTCTCGACACCGTCCGGCGAAGTCCAGACAGACTCGCTCATCCTCCGCGCTCTCGACGAGGGCAAGCGGATATACATACCTTACTGTCCTATAGACGACAAGACCAAGATGCTCATGCTGCGGTTACGGGATAAGAGTCACTTCGAGGGCCTGAAGGAGAACCGCTGGGGAATCCGCGAGCTGGATCCGAGCGAGGTGCGTCCCAGGCGGCTTCCTCTATCGACTTTGGGAATCTCTAAGCTGACTGTTGATGTCCTTCTTGCAGGCGGACAGCCTAGAAGATGGTTCGTCTCCCGTCTTTCAGTTCCTTCATCCGAAGCGCCCTCCTGACCTTTTTCTCCACCCTCGCGACAGCCGCTCGCCCTCCTTCGCCCGGCCTCGACCTCATCGTCGTCCCTGGTCTTGCCTTCGACCCTTACCGACGACGACTAGGCCACGGACGGGGGTACTACGATCGTTACATCACGCAATGCCTGGATTATCCGCAGAGGTTCGGCAAGAAGGCGCCTCCGACAGGTGCGTCTTCCTCTCGTTCTCATGCTACAGTATGCTACGATGATCCAACGGACTGACGAGGCTGTGACTGAACAGTTGCTCTTGCTCTCAAGGCTCAGATGGTCCAGGACGGCGAGGAGATCCCGACGAACGAATGGGACCGGCTGCCAGACGTCCTCATCACGCCTGAGGGCCAGTACAGGTGATCAAGCGGGTCAGGAAGGCAAAGAGGCGCGCTAGAACGTCTTTATACCTCATGGTCAGATAAACGCGAACAGTAGCAACGGGATAGCAACACAACACGTGAGCGATGCCAACAACAGGCCAGGGAAGGAGAAAAGAAGCAAGGGAACTTGACGACCATGAGGGCAACCCGTGAGCGACCCGTAAGCGTGACTCCATCCTACGCCTGCTGGGTCCGCTCGATGTAGATCGAGAATGCTGCGTCGCGAGCATCGACGATCTTGGGCCCCAAACCGGTGCCGAGCTCCTTGTCACGGACGAAGAGGGTCGACGACCAAGTGCGGTTGCCGACGAAGACGTCCCTCCAGGCGTGTGTGCCGGTAAGGGAAGAGGTACGAGGCGAGGCGTCGACGCCACCCGCCATCGGGTCCAGAGGTCGAAGCGCATCAGTACATGGTCAGAAATTGCCAGAAAGCAGATCACAGCGCCCCCATCGTCTCCCCGAGTGTTGTCTGGAGCTGGTGCTTCTTGTGCTTCTCGTCGCCCTCAAAGATCTCGGGAGGACGGTTGAGCTCGTCAATCAAGTCGCGGAGTGGGGGAAAGACATCGGGCTGGAGCAGGAGGGCGATGAACTGGTGGACTGCGCGGGCGCCCTCACTAGAGTCGGCCAAAGACTCGACGACTGCACCGAGGTACGCCTCAAATGCGTTGGCAGCAGTCTTCTGCTGCGTGCTAACGGCGTCGCGCCCGCTCTGACAATTTGAGGGGGCCGTGATGAGGCGCTTGACGAGACCGTTGTGCCAGGCGAGATATCAGAGGGTGCGGTTCGAGACGAGACGATGGCGGATTTGCTGAGGGAGACGCGTCAGGATGGCGCAGGCGGGTAGCGGGATGACGGACATACAGTGAGATACCCCTAGTTGGCATACTTGAACAGGTCCGCAGCCGCTTACTGACATGTCCACTGGAAAATCGCATCTCCAATCCACTCGAGTCCTGCGTTGCTGGCCAGCTCAGTCAAGTGCCGGTCGGATCGGGTGGCGTCTCGCGAGGACGAAAGACTGCTCTTGTGTGTTTGCGCAAGCGTGTCCAGCGCAGGCGAGAGGACGGTCGGGAGAGGCGAGAGTGCAGTCGTGCGGAACTCGACCAGCGGGGCCTGCTCCAGCTGGCGGGGGGTGCGGCGGTCGGCATAAGCTGCGAGCGAGAGTGCCCAGCGTCCATCTCAAGCGTCCATTAAGCCAATATGAGCGAGATGAGTCTGTGGTCTCCGCCAGCTCATGAGGACGTTCCCCTTGTTCGCTTGTTCCCGCACCGCACAGTCGCCTAACAAGCGCTTACGGCTACTGCCAGAAGCTAACATGCCCATCCGCAACCTCGGCTCGACGGCGCGCGAGCCACGCTCGCCCTCCTCTGTTCCACCTTTGCGACGGGTCTTGTCAAGTCGACCGTCGCCGCCCCTGCGCAGTCGAGCATTTTGACTGGGCCGAGTATCGTTCCTCCGGCTCCCCCAACGGCCACACCGGTAACCATGCCGCGCGTCCTCGTCGACCAGTCGCCCGTCGAGAGTGTCGGCGGCGCGAGGGAGCGCTACACGGAATGCAAGCCTCGGTCGTACTCCCGGCTACGGACGAGATGCGAGTTATTCGAGCTTAGATTCTGACGAAGCGAGATGTAGCCTGAGGGAGAAGGGGGGGAGAGCTACAGCGAGCCGGCGTAGATCCTCCCTCAACATCCGTCTCATCACTCCTCCTCCTGCAACACCGTATAACTCTTGCAGTGTCCGAGCGAGGGTAAGGGCGAGTCGAAATACGAGGTCAAGGTCGAGCGAGTAGGGCGAGTTGAGGGAACGAGACGACAGCTTACAGAGGGCGCGCTTCGGGTCGCCGACAACGGAGACATCGGGCGCCCCCTCCTCTCATCACTTGCGCTCAAAAGGAAGGCGCTTCATGTACATGAGAGACCACAAGAGAGGCCCGGAAGAGCGGTCGACGCTGCATCGTCGGCGTCGCCCATCTCGACCTCGCCCTCGCCTTCCTGCCATGTCTCCCGCGCACCCTTCTGCGCAACCACGACAACGCTCGGCTCGTCCTTGAAGATCCGAATCAGTCGAATACTGTAAATTAAAGAGGAGTTAGCTCAGCAAGCGGATTGGAGTGAGACCTTTGAGCGAACCGCCCTAGGTACGAAGGGTCGCCGCCCTTCGTGTTCTTTCCCTCCTTTGCCGGCGCAGGCTTGACCCATTGTCGGCAAATGACGACGTTCTCGGCCAGTGTCAAGTCGGGAAGGACTGAGCCGTGGGACAGGGCGCAGACAGGATAATCAGCAGCGGTTCGCTTCTTCAATCACAAGCAATGCTGTCTCGACTTACCGAAGCCAGTCCTGTACTCGCTCTCCTCCTCCCCGCGCAACTTCTCCAACTCTGTCTCGCGCTTCCCCTTGCCCTCGCCTTTCCGCCAACTCCGCGCCTCCCTCTCGTGCTTCAACTCGACAAGTTCCGCCTCGTGCCGGTTCAGGTAGTCGTTCAGGATCTGGTGCAAGTCGGGGAGGGACACGGACGTCGCATCTGAGGGTAGGGCGTGGACGAAGTAGAGGTGTCGATCCACTGAGAAGGCGAAAGCTGGTGGTGTCAGCTCGCCTACACCACGAGGGCAGCCAACGACTGGCTCGAACAGCACAGAGAAGGCGCCTGGACTCACTCTCGTGCACCTCAGCGACCCTCCTGACCTTGGCATCGTGCTCGAGCTTCTTCGACCGCAGCTCGACCCGCTGAAGCTGCTTCGCCCTGCGCGAGTTCGGGTGTACCTGGCCAGACGCGACCTTCGTCTTCTTGCCCTGGACGGCCTTGAGCGTCTTCACACGGTTGTTCGGCATTCCTGCGAGGTGTGTGATGTGAGCCAACTCCAAGCTTCATCAGTTTCGAGCTTGACATTCGACAACGTACTCGCTGACGGCTTGAAGAGGGCTTCTGCTAAGCTCCAGAGAACCACAGAATCTGCGACCCCGCCCAGAGCATCCTGCATCGTCGCGATGTCGCCGAGCGTTACCCCTTACCTCACATATCTCGTCGAAGGCTTGCAGGGACAGTACGGGACGGTGGGACTCTATGCGGCCGTACAGAGGCTGTTTGTCGGATTTGGGTTCGTTGGCGGACCCGGCAGCTGCCTCGTCGGTGCGTCCCTACTTACGATCCTCTCGAAACGCCGCTTGGCATCCCTGACCTCTCTCGCCAGACGCGCCGTTCGGCAAGTTCGGGACCTGGAAGCGATTCGCCGTACATGGAGACATCGGTTGGATGCTCATGGAGATCGTCTCGCCCGTTGCCTTCCTTTACGGGCTGTCGCTCCCTCTCAACACCAGCTCGTCCTCCTTCCTTTCCTTCTCTCCTTTCCGCATCGCCTCGGCCTTCCGCGCCCTTCCCTTCGCAAGGCAAGTCCTTGCGGGCTGCTACCTCGTACATTACGCCAACCGCTCCGTCGTCTCCTCAATCCGCAATCCGGGCCGGGCGCGGATGAATATCATCATCCCGCTTCTCTCCGCCCTCTTCAACCTGGCAAACGGCGGCACCATTGGCGTCTGGATCGCTGGCGGCATTCCTCAAACGGGCAAGGCGATGGCCAATGCGGGTATGCGTGAAGCGGGCTGGGCAAAGCCACTCTTCCTCCTTGGCGCGGTCATGTGGGCGGGAGGCCTGTGCTCCAACATCCACCACGATGAGATCCTCTACAACATCAAGCGCAGTAAACAGGCGAAGGAGAAGGAGGGCAAAGGCAAGGGGTCGTCGTCGTCTAAGGACCGGTACTCGATTCCGCAAGGGGGCCTCTACCGCTTCGTCTCGCACCCGTCGTACTCCTCCGAGTGGTTCGAATGGCTCGGATTCCTCCTCGCCACCCTCGCACTCGCACCGGCCCCGTTCCCGCCGACGCCAATCTCGTCGTTTTTCCCTTCCCTCTCGCTCAAGGCGCTCCCGAACCCGCTCAAGCCGCTCAAAGGATGGTACCTCCAGCCGCCGGCGCTTTTCTTGTGGCAGGAGATTGGCGCAATGCTCCCGCGCGCGAGGAGCGGCCATGCGTGGTACCGCAAGACGTTTGGGAAGGAGTGGGAGGAGAAGGGTGCGAAGTGGGTGGTCGTCCCGGGCGTCTACTGAGTCCGTGCAGGATAAATCACGTACAAAATCCCTGTTGTCCGATTGTATATGCAGTACGCTCGTCTCTCCCGCTGGTATCGACCTCCGCTGATCGCTCTCCGTCCTCGCAGATTCACGTCTCCTCGCTCCGCCGGCCTCCACACGGTCCTCGGCCCCTGCTCACCGCCTACTCCGTGATGACGGCTATATCGGGGGAGCCCAGCTTTGCTCAGCATCCCCTCATTCATGCTGCCGCCGCCTGCCGGAATCTCGCTTTTTCCCTCGCTGAGCCCCACATGGCTTTTGGCGCCTCATTCTTCTCCAGCACTCGCTCTTCCAGCTCTTGAGACGCCTTCGTTGATCCTACGGTCAGCGGCATCGAGTGCCGACGACCCAGGATGGCCCTCGAAGCGCTTCCCCACCTCGACCTCGCCCCGACTCTCCTCGTCCTCCTCACGGCGCTGCTCCTCCCGCCGGTACTTTACGTCCTTTACACGCTCTTCACCTACCCTCGCAACCTGCCCCCTGGTCCGTGCGCGTCCTTCTTCGGCTGGGGCAACCATCGAAGCTTGATCCCGAGGGAGAAGCCATGGTTGAAGCTGGCTGAGATTGGCGAGAGGGAGGAGTACAGGTCGAGAGGGTACTTCACCATTTGGACGGGGCCGAAGCCGACCATCGGTGCGTACCAGCCTTCCTTCGCGGGTTCGTCTGCCTCGGTGTGTCATTGACGATCCTCGTCCACTGCTAGTCGTGTCCTCGCCTAAAGTCGCCGCCGACCTGCTCGACAAGCGTTCGAACAAGTACAGTTCACGCCCTCGCTTCGTCGTGATGGGCGAGCTCGCAACAGGAAACAACGCTCTGCTCTTCCTGCCGTACAACGCGAAGTGGCGCAACCAGCGCAAGATCTACCACTCCGCTTTGATGGAGAAGCGCGCAGATGACTATAGGCCGATCCAGGAGTGGGAGGCCAAGAGGTTGTGCTGGGATGTGGGTTTCTCCATTGGCTTCACCTCCAGACGAGACGCTGACTCTGGGAGAGCTGCAGTTCCTCCACCATCACGAAGGTCTCGGCTGGGAGACGTATCTTGAGCGTTACGCTGCGAGCACAGTCGTCGCAATCGCTTGTGCGCCGCCGCCGTCTCACCTTCTGCCGCCCAAACGTGCTGATCCTCCCGTGTCGATACTCGCGACGTAGACGGTCGCCGCGTCGACGACGTCAAGGTGGGATTCGTGCAGAGCGTGATCAAGCGGATGGAGGACATCGGACGGGCCAAGTGAGCTCTGCCAATCCTCCCAAATTGACCGCCACGCTGATCTTGTTCGCAACAGCTTGCCCGGTAAGCAAATCCTCGACACGTATCCGATCCTCCAAGATTTCCCCGAGGTCCTGACGCCGTACAAGAAGACGTGGCGGGCCGCGCGCGAAGAGTCCCACTCCTTCTGGATGTCGCTCGCCGAGACGGTCAAGGAGCGAATTGGCAACGGTACCGCCGCCCAAAGCTTTACGAAGGATCTTTATGAGCGCTTCGACTCGCTGGGCATCTCGGAAGAAGAGTTTGGCTTGCTTACTGGCGGACTCTTCGGCGCTGGTGCGTGCCATCAATTTCGACGAAGACGGTGAGGGGAGCTGATGGAGCCTTGCGCATACAGGCGTCGAGACTTCTTCCGGCAGCCTCATTGCCTTTGTCCTGGCCATGGTAACGCACCCGGAAGCGCAGAGAAAGGCGCAACAAGAGCTCGATCAGGTTGTCGGCTCGTCTCGCAGTCCGACTTGGGACGACGAGGCAAACGTGCGCGCACTTTCCCCACCCAACTTCTTTCAGCGACAAGCAAAACTGACGCTCGTGCCTGGCAGCTTCCGTACTGCCGCGCGCTTCTCAAGGAGGTCCTGCGCTGGCGGCCCGTCGCCGTCCTCGGTGGCACTCCTCACGCCAGTACCGAAGACGACGTCTACGAAGGGTATCACATCCCGAAAGGCGCCACAATCCTCTGCAACACCTGGGCGATCCACCGCGACCCCGCCTACTTCCCTGAGCCCGACTTGTTCCGCCCGGAGCGGTACCTCGAGGATCCGCGCGAATCCGGTGCGATGCCGTACCCGCAGAAGGCCGGACATTCCGCGTTCGGCTGGGGCAGGCGGATCTGTCCTGGTGAGCTCCATGCGGACCTGTCCTCGCGCGGTCGCTAACAACTGCACCTTTACAGGCATGCACGTCGCCGAGCGAGGTCTCTGGATCGCTATCGTACACGTCTTGCACCACTTCACGCTCGAGACGCCTGCAAGAGCGCCCAAGCCCGATATCTTCGCCTTCACCGACGGATTCAACAGCAAGGCCGAGCCGTTTCCGGTCAAGGTCACGCTGCGAGGCGGAGAGGAGAAGCGTAAGTTGCTTGCGCGCGAGAAGGAAGAAGCGTGGGAGGCTTTGCGTGAGTATCGTTTCGTCCTTCGTGAGGCGCTCGTGGATACTGACGTCCGTGCGTGTGTCACAGAGGCTTACGAGGTCTAGAGAAGAGGGTAGATCCTGAAGAATACGTATCAGTGCAAGGTGAAGAAGTCTACCACTTCGCGACCGCCTCTTTACCTCCGGCAAACTTCTCCAGCTCCTTCTTCCAGGTCTGCGTCTCGCCCCACTTCTCGATCAACCGCTTCAGCTCTGCCTTCTGTTCGTACTGCGGCCGCTCGAGTCCGCCATACTGCTGCCCCTCCTCGCCCTCGACCGGCGCGAACACATCGCCAAACATCTCAGCGAGAGCCGGCTTCTTCTCCTTCTCGGCCTTGCTGAATTCGCGCAGGATGGCGCGCTTGCTCTCGTCCTTGACCTTAGCGTCGTGTTCGGCTGACCAGAGAGCAGGCGAGAGCGACTCGAGGTAGCGCCGCAGACGAAGGATCGGCGAGTCGAGCTTCTTGACCGCCTCGACTGCAGAAAGCGAACGGTAGGCGGATGAGTCGTCGGACGTCGAGTGGTGGCCGACGCGGTAGGTCATCGCCTGCGCGATGGTCTGTGTGAGCGCATGTGAGTGTTGGCAGTGCAAGCAGACTGACCTCGACCAAGACGGGCCTCTGCCCCTCGACCGCCTTTCGTCGCGCTTCCTTGCACGCCAAGTAGACAGCGAGGGGATCGTTGCCGTCCACGCGGACCGTCTCGATACCGTAGCCGGGTCCGCGAGCAGCGATACCGTCCCCGGCGTACTGCTGGGAGACGGGAGTCGAAATGGCGAAGCTGCGGAGCATGCGTGTTAGCTTGTCGCCGTGGCTTTAGTGCCGGCTCGCGCACCCGTTGTTCTGCAGCGTTCTCAGCGTTAGCAGGAGCATGTAGCTCAGGCGGCTTGGAAAGACGCACTCGGACGACGTAGACAAGCGGGCCTCCAAGGACACTCGCCACTGCGGAAGGACTACAGTCAGCTTGTGCTGGTCGACACGAGACTCGCGAATGCCACGTACTGTTCAACCCCGCATGAAAGTCGCCCTCGCTCGTGGCGCCCTCGCCAGCATAGCAGATCACGCACGAGTTCTCTCGCCCGGGCGTTCGCTTCAGCGCGTAAGCGGCGCCAGCAGCTTGTGGGAGTTGTGTACCAAGAGGCGAGGAGATGGTGTGGAAATGGTGTTCTCGGGAGCCATAGTGTACGGGCATTTGGCGGCCTGCGAGAAAAAGCGGGTCAAGGACGATGCCTTGAAGCGAAGCGAGACAGAACGTACCCTTCGTCGCAATGTCAGAAGCCGTCGAGAAGACCTGCGCCATCAGGCTCGACAACCTGCACACGTCGAGGTCAGCGGTAAGAAACGGCAGGCCGAAAGAGGAGGAAGCCAATCACGGGTAGTCTCGCCAGATGAGGACTCCGACTTCGCGATACTGGGCAAAGACCTCGTCGTCGTTCTGCCAAGCTGCGGCGGAACCCACCACAGTCCCTTCTTCGCCATAGCCGGTCATGTAGAAGGAGATGCGACCTTGTCGCTGCGAGGAGTAGAGGATCTGGTCCTGAGGGCAGGAGACGGACTCGTCAGTTCTGAGTGGCAACGAAGAGGCCTGACGGGGGCCTTCGAGCGAACGGAAAGACGTACGAGGATGGGAAGCATGGTCATCACCTCGAGCATCCGCTTCAACTTGTCCCCGTCCTCGTTCTTCGCCCGCTCGACCCACTCCGTTTTCGCATCCTTCACCAACGTCCCATCCGGTCCCAGCAGTCGGAAAGAAGGAATTGTGCCCTTGTGGACGGCGTCGAAGAAGTGGGGAGACGAGCAGGTTTCGGTGAGGGGTGTGTGTCGGCGAACGGCGGATGTCGCAAGCATTCGGGTGCCGCTGCGTGCGAGATGGAGAGCAGTCTGTCGAACGAGCATGACTGCGAGCGTGAAAGAGCAAGAGCGAGAAGAGCGATCCGCGCTTTTTGGCGAGGTGGGGAGGAGGTCCGTCGGCAGCCCGGGGAATTCGCTGCACGTGCGGGTGGACGGACTCTGTCGTCGGAGCAACGCAGGACCGAAGGAGGCGCAGGGGGGAGTCGTGTCTGAAGCGGAACGACGAGCGGGTTGAGCGCAGGAAGAGGTGAAACCTTCTCAACAGGCGACCCAAGATGGCACGAATGAAAGAGCCCGGAAACGATGTGTAAGAACTGTCCAACGGACACAGAGGTTGAGCTGCGTGCACGCCGACCTATACAGAGAGGATAAAGGAGAGGCACGTGGGCGTTTCCGGAAGGGGTATCTGGGGAATTGGGGAAGGGAATCTCAGAAACTGTCGAGGACGAAGCCGGTATTGGCGCGAGTGACTGTGCGGAATGAGGACGTCAGTACGTATCTCAGACTGGACGAAGCGGGAGATGGACTCACAAGGCGTCTTGACCGCGCCCTTGTGGTCTGTAAACGAGGCAAGCGCTTGTCAGCACAGGCTTCGTCCGCAAACTGAACGCTTTGCAACCCACAAGAGTCGATGATAGATTGCACACTGGCGTAGGTGCCAGCAGTGAAGAAGAAGAAGCCAGTGACGAGGATGAGGATGTTGAGGACCGTCTCGGCGGTCGCCACGGCTCCCGCAGTGCGGCGGCCCTTCGTCATCTGGAAATAGGCTATGGCCCAAAGGATGTAGCCGAACCACCTGCGAACCCTCCATTCAGTGCGCGTTTCGCGGGAGCGAGGAAAGGTCGTGAACGCACGAATCAAAGAGCGACGAGATGAGCGACAAGAGGTCCGAGAAGAACGGCACGGCTTCGCCGATGATGAACGAAATGACCCATCCGCCAAAGACGATTCCGATCCACGAGGCCCAGCCGAGGAAGGTGTGCGAGCTCCGGTGAGGCGACCCCTCCTTGAAGATCTGGAAGTAGATGGCGCGCGAGGTGACGAGGGAGTAGAGGATCTGCGATAACGATGGGGTCAGCACTTCGTCTGCGGAACGCTTCAGGAGTGTGCCTTCGCCGCGCGTGGGCGGAGGAAGCGACTGGAAAAATCGCAAAAGGCCGGAATCCAAGACTCACGCCGACGATGCAGATGGTCGGCAAGGTGAAGCCGGCTGCAACCTTTCCATACTTGGCGATCAGACTACCGTAAGCCGGAGCGGTTGTGAGCTCGAAGCCGGTGTAGTGATCTATCGGCCAGGCGACGGTCAGTATCGACGCCGGACACGGGAATGCAATCGAACGTACAGACGACAGCTCCCGTGACGGTGAAGAGGAGGACCTCGGCTACCATTGAGATAGCGAGGGCCTTGGGGAAGTCCTGGGGCCGCTCCATGTCACCGACGAACGAGGGGATCAAGGCGTGGCCGATGTAGGTGTAGACAATGTTGAGCAACGCGTTCATGCCTTGTACAAAGGTCGTTCCCTTGGGCGCCCAAACCGAGTGGGTGATGACAAGTCCGGGGGTCCAGCCGGTCGGGTGAGGCTGGACGCCATGTCCGCAGAGGACGATCAAGACGCAGACGAACATGGTAGACGAGGCGAGGAGTCCGACCTTGCTCATCGAGCTAAAGTCGCGGAGGTTCGAGAAGAACCACATGATCAGGGTCAAGCCGACCGCCCACACGAGGGTGACTTCCTTGCCGCCGCGGATGGTCTGGATCGCGGTTGCTCCTGCAACGGTATGCAGTCCCATGATGCACCAATTGTTCAAGGCGAGGCCGATAAAGCTGTTTCCGAGCGGAACGGTTAGGGAACGAGCGCGTTGAGAAGGTGGGAACGCCGAGGACGCACGCCAACCACCAGCCGATCCGCCGTCCTCCGCACACGACCTGTGCAGCGTCCGCAATGTCGCGGACTTCCGGATGCCGCATGCAGAAGCGCCAGAGGATGAGCGAGGTGTACCACGTTGAGGCGGCGACCAAAATTGAGGTTAGGGTCGCGCCGGCGTATCCCAGGAGCTGGAACGAGTAAGGGAAGGCGAGGATGGCAAGAACGACGCTGAGGACGGAACGCGTAAGCTATCGGAGCAGGCGAACGTGCGAAGCGGGACCCACTATTCGGTGAGGAGGAGCGCGGCCGCTTGCAGCCCTGCACGTCGCGGATCAGCACAGTCAGTCTCGCAGTCACTCCCGCACGATTCCAGGCGACGCAGACTGACAGGTGAGCTGTGTTCAGGCGACGCGAAAGTCAGCGCTCGGTGAGGAAAGGATTCGGGGGTGGCTGTGTCCCGTCGCTGGGAAAGTGCGCTCACCTTGCGCTCGTTGATGCCCACGATGGAGACCTGTTCCGACTGGATGATCTCGTCGATCTCGACCTTGTCGTGCTTCTCATGCCGCAAAGAGCGGGATCTGGCTGGAGCAAGAGGGGCGTGGCTGTGGTGGTGCGGGTGGTCGCCGGGAGTTGTTGTGGTATCGTACGAAGGCGGCGCCTTCTCCAAGTCTGAAGCGGCCATGGCTGTGGGTATGGGTACTGTGAGAGCAAGCCAAAAAGCGAGTGAAGGACAGCCGTCCAAAAGAGGACTCGCCAAGCACACCGTCCGGCCGCAGCGCCCTGAAGAGGTGTCGTGATTTCTCGCAAGTCGCAACTCGCATGTTCCCCCCTTTTGCTTCGATTGTGCCCTTGCTGTTCTTGCCGATAGATTGCCAGGCCAGCGAAGCGGAGTTCCAACTTCCCCTGGTCTCCTTGCCGTTGTCGGGGAGGTCTGTCGCTCCGGAGGGTCCGCGGACACCATTATAGCGCAAGAACGTTGCTTCAGCCTCGCGACAAGCTCCGCGAAGAGAGGACGAGTCCTCCTTTCGGAACGTCGACGGATTCGCATCGAAGAGGTCGATCGAGTACGCGTCATGCTCACCCGACTCGAGCGGCCGCTTGATTGCCGCCTCCTTCTCCGGCCGGTGCAGCGTTCTTGGATCACACGGACAGTGAGAGGCACGACGGAGACATCTGGCCGCGGGAAGAAGCAGCGGCACCGCGCGGTCCGAGGAACGGCGACGGCAGACGGAGAGCTTGGAGCAAGAGAGACGATCGTCCGAGCCTCCGCTGAGAACGAAATCGTCGTGAAAGACATCGCCGCAAGGGTCGCGCAGTCTCGTGCGTCGGATATAGGCGTTGCCTGGCAAGCGAGTATGGTCGTTGCGAGGGCGTTCTCGGGTCGAGCCGGGCAGGCGAGTGAGCGAAAAACGTGCGTGAGCGGGTACTCGGTGGTCTCGTTGGCTGCGTATCCCGTTGATAGGAGGCGTCACTACGGCAGCTGCAATCCCTGGTCGTTGTTTTGAAGGTGGACGAGGTGGCAAAAGCTTGCCGGAACGCCGGAAGCCGACGCATAGTTGGGGCCAAAGTTGGCGTGACTTGAAGAGAGAGGGAACCGAAGTCGTCTGTAGCCGCCACGCGCCGTCCTGCCGTGTCTGGCACCGTCCACTCGAGCTTCCCTAGTATGCAAAGGCCGCAAGAGTCGCCGTTGCAGGAGTTGACAAGGGAAGTGGGTCGTCGTGGGCGGACTTGGCTAGAGAGCAGGGTGGTTCCCCGGTGTAGGATCTAGCTAGTCTACTAGTGCCCTTGGCTGCGTCGCAAGGAGCCTATCGGCGCGTGGAAGGAGGAAAAGCAGTAAACTGATGAGAAAGGACCAGGAGGACAAAGAGACAGTCACTCGCTGCTCAGGCGGCGGCGAGCGCGTAGTAGCATGTCGTTAGAAGCCGCACGAGTCTCTTGAGTGTCGTTCCAAGCCATCTGAGCGGGCGAGCCGGTGAGTCACCCTCAAGGCCTCAACTTCCTCCTCCTCATCTCGCCGCTCTCCACCCCTCGTCCCGCACCTCTCCACGATGGCCAAGGCAAAGTCACGGTGCCTACCATCCATCGCGTTATCCTATACTCGTCCCTAACCCCTCGCACCGCGCAGAACGATCCTCGTTCGCCTTCTCTCGACGTGAGTATCCACTCCTCCCTCCCTCCTCCGCTCTCCCTTTGACGACACTCACCGCCTCGCGCCAGGGTTGGAACTGGATATGCGTATGTCGCGAGGAGACCGCGCGTGGCGGAGCGCAAGCTGGCGTTCATGAAGGTGCGTCTCTTTCGGGCGTTTGCGCCCTGCCTGCTCGGGGCGGTGGGGCTGTTGGGTTGAGAGGAGTGGCCTGAGGAAAAAAAAAAACGTTCGTTGTTGTAGCTGACTTCTTTATTTTTTTGGGGGGGGGCCTACGTTACGTTTGGTGTGGTGCAGTACGACCCTCGAGGTACGCTCTCTCGCCTCCGCATCCCGCCTCGATGACTGGCTGACCCTCCCTTTCTTCGTTCGCGCCAAAAACCAACAACAACAACAACAACAACAGCCGGCCGTCACGTCCTCTTCACCGAAGCAAAGATGAAGTAGCGAGTCGGACGAACGAGGATTCGGGAGGAGCTTTGTCGTGGAAGCGCAAACGGGCTTCGCTGTACTTCTACTCGCACTCGCACTCGCACTGGCAACACTCCTTTCGACTAGCCTATGCTTTTGCTGCGAACCGGGGAAGCGCTAGATAGAGCCCAACGAGCGGAGCAACGACTTCGGGCAGAGAGAGGGTCAACTCGTCGCTCCCCAATCCTCAAGCTCGCGCACCACTCGAATTGATTCGCCCCATGCATCACAATGTACGTCAAATGCGCTTTGCACCACTCTCCCGGCAGAGATCCCCGCGCGTTCTGCATACGGTAGCACCCGCCTCTTCCTCCTCTCGCTCCTCCATCGCTCAAGCATAGTCGTTCGCCACAACACGCGAGACGATCAAGTTCTGAATCTGGGTCGTCCCTGCATACGGAGGAAAAAAAAAGGGGGGGGGGGGGGCGGAGGTTTGTGCTTCAGTGTCAGTGCCGTTTTGCTCTCAAAAGTCGCTGAGAGTCGAGGGGGACTTGCCTTCATAGATAGTGAAGATGCGCGAGTCTATTCTTTCGCAATGTACGCGCCGCAGAAAGCGCCGTAGGGCGTACAAGTGGCACCGTGAAGCAAAGCGATGGAGAAGACGGGGAGGAAAGGAGGAGTTCGTCGTCAGCCATCCTTCCTTGCGAGTTCAGCTACTCCGGTCTCTCTCTACGGGTGAGACGTGCGAGAGAGGAAACGGAAGCAGGACGTACCGCGGAGCAACTTCTCAGCTGGGTACTCGGTGTTGTAACCCTGCGTCGTCCGTCACCCCCCGTCAGCCATCGTCTGAGACTCGGTAACGCCGGAGAGAGAGAGAGAGAGAGAGAGAGAGAGAGAGAGAGAGAGAGAGAGAGAGAGATATTATCGACCTACGGCCCCACCATGAATCTGGACACACTTGTCCGCATTCTCCGTCGCGATCCTGCTCGCATACGCCTTGGCGATCGAAGCGAGGTAAGTCGTGCGGGGGTCCGAGTTGTCTTTCGCGCAGGCGGCGCGCCAGACCGCGTTCCTACCCTCCACTCAATCATCAGCTCGGGCTCAGAGGAAACAGAGGGCGGGACGAACCGCGCAGTTTCGACACCGATAGCCATCTCGGCCAACAGCGTCCCAATCGCCTGATGCTGGATGATCGGGACTCCAAACGTCTTGCCTAACTCGCGCTGGATCGTCAGTCACGAGCTAACGAAGAGGGGAGGGGGGGGGAGGGGGGGGTGAGAAGGGACGGGAACGGACGGTCGTGAGCGTATTTCGCTGCTTCGGCGAGCGCGCGTTGGGCGAGTCCGACTGCGCCCGAGGCGACGAGCGGGCGGGTGATGTCGAACGCTCCCATCGCAATCTGCGCATGAATTCCTCATCAGGTCCACCGCCTCTCGCGCAAAGGAAAAAGTGCCGGGGCGGACCTTGAACCCGTCCCCCTCCCTCCCCAACAGATTCTCCTTCCCTACGACCACATTCTCGAAATTGATGATCCTCGTATCTGAACAGCGTTGGCCCATGTTGATCAACTTGTTCTCGACTGTGATGCCCGGGGTAGAGGCGTCGACGATGAAACCTGAGAGGGCTTTGTGGGGTTTCGCGGAGGAGTCGGTTTTGGCGAGGACAAAGTACCACTGCGCGAGGAGGGATTAGCGGGAGAGAGTGAGGAGAGAAGGTAGGAGAGGGGAGGGGAGGGGGGAACGGACATTGGCGACGCTGTTTGAGGAGGAAAGGGTTAGCTCGTCGGACGCGCGAGAGAGGGGAGACGGGAGAGAGCGAGACGTACCCTCCGTTCGTGATCCAGCACTTCTGTCCGTTGATGACTGCGCATTTGAGGAATTGGGCAAACAATCAGCCTCTCTCGCCCGTTCGAGGGACAGGCTGACGAGATCCCCGCCGACGACGCACCGAACCTGTCCCCCTCCCTCGTGGCCTTGGTCTTGATACTCGCAACATCGCTGCCCGCACCGGGCTCACTCACGCCATACGCGCACATGAGCGGCTCTTCAGTGAGACGGCCGAGGTAGGATCGCTTTTGGGCGTCGGAACCGGCTACGATCAACGGGGCGGAGGCGAGTCCGTTCGCTTCGATTGCTGTCTCGCAGAGGGAAAAAGCGTCAGGGAGAAGAGGGAAGAGGAAGGAGGCGGAGAAGGCGGGGGAGAACGACGAACCGGTCTGAATTCCAGTGCATCCATAGGCGAGTTCTTCCGAGACGATCGAGGAAGACATGACTGAGAGACCTGCGCCGCCGTACTGCTCACCGCCACCCCTTGTCAGCGCAGGCGGGGCGAAAGGGAAGAAGGGGGGTGGGGGGGAGGACGAACCTCCTCGGGAACGTGGACGTTGAGCAAGCCTTCCGCATGGGCCTTTTTGATCACCTCCCAGGGGTACTGTTCCACCGACGGGCCAGAGCATCAGTGCGAGCCCGCGAAAGGAGGCTTGGAGAGGAACGACGAGTGGATCGGGGACGAACCTCCATCGTTCGGTCGTACTCGGCCGCGACGGGGATGATCTCGTTGGCCTGCACGTCCCTCCCCGCAGTATCAGCCACCCGCTTCACCCAGCAGGGGAACGCTGTCAAGAGGGGCGCACCGTAAAGCTCCTCGCGAGATCCCTGATCCCGACCTGCTCCTCGCTCAACTCGAAGGTGGGTCCGCCGGTGTACTCGTGTGCTCCCGAGGCATAGGCGCGAGTCTGGGATGGACGGGGCAAGAGCCGGGCTGGACGGGAGGTGCGGTGGGCGAGGCGGGAGAGCATGGCGCGGGCGGCGGGCGAGAGAGAGAGAGAGACAGAGGGAGAGAGAGAGGAAAGTGCGCGGAGGTGTGCGCACTGGTCAGACGTGGTCAAGGTGGAGTGCGAGTGCGCCGATGGCTGCGAGCGAGTTGTCAGGTGAAAGTGCGACGCGTTTCGAGAGTCGCCGTGTGCCTGGGAGAGAGGGTGGAGGTAGCGGGTGCTCACTGTGGCGTTCACGTGCGCGGTGAGCGTGAGCTGGTGCGAGCCAAAGCGGGTGCTGCTGGTGCGCTGGCTCGGACACGGCGAGCCGAGTCGCCGGAGTCTCGCCTTTTTCAATGTAACCCACTCCCTCCGACCAAACTGATTACACGCGCGGGTTGTAAGGTGTCAAGCGTGTCAATGCAGCACTCCTACACTCGACTGTGAACCACTGTGCATCGCAACCACCTCCCTCTGTTGCGTGGCGCCGCTCGACGTTCGCGGTCACGAGCAAAGAGTCCTGTTGTGCATTCGCTGCCTAGCAGGAGAGGGCTTTCGGCGACTGGATACATGCGGGGCTGCTGTTCTGGTAGTTGCCCTGCCCGTTAGGGTGTAACAACCAACATAACCCCGCCTCGCTGCTTGTTAGTGACGCTCACACTCTGTCAAAACAGAGCCGAGGGGCTCTCATGGCCAGCCACCGCCCACCAGGCTCGCGCCAGCAGCAGGCCTACGACGAGCTCTTCCGCCGCCCGCAACCCCTGGCCATCGCCTCACCCGCTCCCCGCCCACCCTCACAACAGCAGCAGCAGCAGCAGCAGCACCAGCACCACAGACACCAGTACTACTCGCAGTATCACCACCACCAGCATCATCCCCAACCCGCGCAGCAGCAGCCGTCGTACGCGCAGTTTGGGTTGGCGAGTCCGGCTCCTCGAGGGGGAGCGGGCACATCGACCCCCGGGTCAGCTGCTGGGTCGCTTGGCTCGCCCACGCCGACGTTGTCGAACGGGTCGAGCTACAGGTCCAGCACGGACGGCGGGTCGCAGCGCGCGTCGACTTGCTATCCCGACTCTGCAGCGCAGTACGTCGCTCCGCCCTCGGGTGCGGGAGGGTACGCGCCCGCTGCTCCGTACGCTCCCCAACGGGCATACAGCAGTGCGCAGGCGTACCAGAGCGCCTCGGCGGGCCCGGGAGCGGGACCGCGGACACCCCAGCAACCGCAGGCTCCCGTCCCTTCCTCCGCCGCGACGTACGGGCAGCCGTACTACCCCGACGACTACGGCCGACTGCCCATCGCGTCTGATCCGCCGCCCGTCCCGTCGTCGTCTGCCTCGTCCGCGTCCGCCTCGCACCGTGCGAGCGGCGCATCCGTCGCCTCTGTTCGACCGTACTCCTCGCCTCGCTCCGCGTACGCGCCGAGTCTGTCGTCAGGTCCTGCGACGGCCTCTACATCGACGTCACTCTTCTCCCGCCCCTCGACTTCATCGGTCTCTTCCCTCCCGTACACCCACCCCGACCCTCACGCCTCTTCCGCACCGACACAGACGACCCCGCCCTCGCTCTCCCCGAACCCGAACGCAAACTCTTTCTCCACCCCTCTCTCGCCCAAACCTCCCTCCTCAGCTCCTACGCCAGCTCTGGCGAATCCCCCAAGACTCCCCGAGATCCTCCCCCAACCTCAGGACGATTTCTTCGCCACCTTTGATCCCGTCTCCCCTGACCCCTCAGCAGCGAACTGGAACCATTCGCGAAGGACGTCGGGAGGTCTAGGGAGCGCGACGCCGTATGGCAAGAGGGTCAGTCCGGTTGTTGCGACTGGGAGGGCAGACGAGGTGGATTCGGGGTTGTACGAGGCGAGTGGAAACGGGTTGGCTGCGTACGGTACGTGTCGCCTTCTCCACTCGCGAGGAAGAACGAGAGAACTGACCCCGGTTGTTGGGCAGACTCGTACCCCGGCACGTTCGACCGCTCCCGCCGAAGTTCAGCCGACAGCGAAGTTCGCTCTCTGTACGCGCCCCAAGCCTCTGCCACCCTTCCCCTCAACCAGTCGACGACGTCTCTCGCCTATCCCTACACCTCCCACACCCCCTTCGCCAACTCGACTCCCGCCTTACGGGGGCGGACTTCGAGCGAGTCGATGCGCGTCCTCCCGTCTGGGAAGATGTCGAGCGCAGGAGGCTACGCGGATACGAGGGCGCTGTCGTTCTCTGCGGGAGACAGGCCAGACTTTTACTCGGCTCTCCCGACGCCCGTCTCGGCTTTTTCGGCGTCGCAACCTTCGCTTCCGATCGTCCGACCGCCGTCGTACCACTCGACGTCGGGTCACGGTCAGCTTTCGACCGGGAACCCGGGAGGAGGAGGGGGACAACTCGTACCGCGCCGTTCACCCGTCGTCTACCCAGCGCTCCTCTCGCGCGTCGCAGCGGCGTTCAAGGAACGCCTCCCCGTCGCCGAGCGGATCAAGGACGGTCTCGTCTACCAAGACGCGTTCGACGGTCGCGAAGCAGTCGACGTCATCTCGTACATCATCCGCACTTCAGACCGCAACCTCGCCCTCTTGCTCGGTCGGGCGTTGGACGCGCAAAAGTTCTTCCACGACGTGACGTACGACCATCGCTTGCGCGATTCGCCGAACGAGATCTACCAGTTCCGGGAACGCCTGGCGAGTCCGTTCCTCAGTTCGGAGGACCTCGTGCCGGAGGACCAGCACCAACTCGCGCAGCATCCGCACAAACCGAATTCGGCGGCTGCGCAGGCTCAAGCGGTCGGACAAGCCCTCCATGCACGATCGACTTCGCAGTCTCCTCCCTCGTATCACAGCCATCCTTCCGCCACATCCTTCGTTCCCGCCGCCGTCCCGCCCCGCGCCGCATCAGTAGCGACAGACGACGACTCGCCCCTCCCCGTCGGAGTCTTCACCCTTCTCACCGACTGCTACTCCCCCACTTGCACGCGCGACCGGCTGTGTTACAGCATCGCGTGTCCGAGGAGGCTCGAGCAGCAGGCGAGGTTGAACCTCAAGAGGGAGGGGTTGAGCGCCGGGTTGGAGAACGTCGCCGGGTTGAAGAGGAGCGATTCGGTCGAGAGTTTGGGCAACTTGAGGGTGAGTCTCGCGCGCGCCCTCGTTCCTTCTCTTCGCGGTCGGGGGCGGGGGCGTTGGAGGGGACTGACGATTGCTCCTTCTTTCTTCGCGCGCACAGGAACCCGGCTCGTTGTGGATTCACTCGGTCCCGCAGGACGTGATCGACTCGACGTCGGATCAGGAGAAGAAGCGTCAGGAGGCTATCAACGAGGTCTTCTACACCGAGCGCGACTTTGTCCGCGACCTCGAGTACCTTCGAGATGTGCGTTCTGCGTCCGCGAGCGCCTTCGAGCGAGGGGCGAGCGATGCTGATCGAAGCATGATTTGTGCGCGCAGTTCTGGATCAAGCCGCTGCGGTCGTCAACCATCATCCCCGAAGCGCGACGAGAAGACTTTGTCACCCAAGTCTTCTGGAACGTCCTCGAGGTCTACGCCGTCAATGTCCGCCTCGCCGACCTGCTCAACAAGCGCCAGAAACAGGCCCACGTCGTCGACCACATTGGGGACATCTTCCTCGACATGGTACCGCACTTTGCGCCTTTCGTCAAGTATGGCGCGCATCAGCTCTATGGCAAGTACGAGTTTGAGAAGGAGAAGGGGAGCAATCCCGCTTTCGCAAAGTTTGTCGACGTGCGTTCCGCCCGGGTCGACGACTCTTCCCGCGCGCGAGCTGATCGGACGAGGAACGCAGGAAACGGAGCGGCTGCCCGAATCGCGCAAGCTCGAGCTCAACGGCTACCTCACCAAGCCGACGACGCGTCTCGCGCGGTACCCTCTCCTCCTCGAAGCATGTCTCAAGCACACGGCCGACGACAACCCTGACAAAGTGGCGATTCCCAAGGTGATCAAGATGGTTCGAGAGTTCCTCGCCAAGGTCAATGTCGAGACGGGCAAGAGCGAGAACCGGTTCAACCTCGCTCAGCTCGACCAACAGCTCGTCTTCAAGAATGGCGAGGCGGTCGACTTGAGGTTGCGCGACGAGGAGCGCGAGTTGATCTTCAAGGGCCCGTTGAAGAAACGCGGCGGGACGCAGAGCGAGTCGGCCGAGTTGCAGGTCTTTCTCTTTGACCATGCGATCCTCATGGTCAAGCAGAAGAGCAAGAACGAACAGTACAAGGTCTACCGCAAGGTGCGTCAGAGTTCACGTCGTCTCGTCGGCGTGTGCTGTCCTGACGGCTTCGTCCGGGCAGCCCATACCGCTCGAGCTCCTCGTCGTCGCCGCCGTCGACGACGCCGCCACTGCGCGAGGCGGCGTCGTCCGACCACGGTCCCTCATGGCCCGCAGCGGCGCCAAGACCCTCCCAGCCACCGCGAACCAGCCTCCTCCCGGCGCCGACAAGAACAAGCAGGGTTTCCCACTCACCTTCATCCACCTCGGTCGGAGAGGGTACCAGATCACGCTTTGGGCGAGCACGTGGACCGCGCGCAAGAAGTGGCTTGACAAGATTGAGGAACGGCAGAACGAGTTGCGCGAACGGAGCCTCGTCTTTGAGACGATCCCGCTCACGGCGGGCTACTTTGTCGGGACCAACAGGCTCACCTGCGCTGCACCCTTCGGTGCGTTTCCCCTCTCTCCTGCTCCGTTCGCGCGCTTCGAAGCTGACGGGTGGTTCATCGTGTGCAGGCAATGGCAACCGGATGGTCTACGGGACCGACAACGGCGTCTACCTCGCCGACCTGCGCGAGAAGAGCAAGGTGCCCGTCAAGGTCATCTCGGTGCCCAACGTCACGCAGCTCGACGTGCTGGAAGAGCAGGGCATCCTCATCGTACTCGCAGGTGCGCGTGCTCCCGCCTTTTTGTTTTGGTCTTTTTGTTATTTGCCGATCGCAACCCAACCCATTTCGATCCGGTCCCCGCAGACAAAGCCGTTCAGACCTTCTTCGTCGACCACCTCGACCCGGGCGACGCGATCGGCGCAGCCAAGCGCGCACGCAAGATCTCGGCGAACGCGACCTTTTTCAGGGCCGGCCAGTGCCTCGGCCGGACACTCGTCTGCGTCGTCAAGTCGGGCAACGTCTCGAGTACGATCAAGACGCTCGAGCCGGTCGACCAGGCGCGGGGGAAGAAGCAGCCGACGATTCGCAAGTTCTTGCAGGGCAGCAACGAGAGTCTCCGGGTCTTCAAGGTGCGTTCACTCCGTCGCTCCTGCCGACGCGTGCCAAATGTTGACCTGTTCTTGCTCACGCAGGAGTTCTACATCCCGACCGAGTCGTCCTCGGTCCACTTCCTCAAGTCGAAGCTTTGCGTCGGCTGCACCAAGGGCTTCGAGATTGTCGACCTCGAGACACTCGACACGCAAGGCTTGCTCGACCCGGCCGACTCGAGCCTCGACTTTGTCCAGAAGCGCGAGAACGCCAAGCCTATTGCGATCTACCGCATCGACGGAGAGTTCCTCCTCTGCTACGACGGTGAGCTCGCGCACATCTCCCGTGCCTAGCTTGTATTGCATGGCTGATCCTAGCTGATACGCAGAATTCGCGTTCTACGTCAACAAGAACGGCTGGCGAGCGAAGCAGAACTGGATCATCCAGTGGGAAGGCTTCCCGTCCGGCTTCGGTGAGTTCACCCTTGACAACGCCCGCGCTCACGGTTCTCTGACTCGCTCGCCTTGCAGCTCTGCACTACCCTTACGTCCTCGCCTTCGAGCCGACCTTCATCGAGGTCCGGCACGTCGAGTCCGGCGCCCTCATGCAGATCATCCCGGGCAACAACATCCGCTGCCTTTTCGCCGACTCTCCTCCCTCTGCCTCGGCCGCATCATACTACCGGCAGCAACAACAACAGCCGAACAACATCGTCGCACGCTACGGCTCACCTTACGGACACTCGCCGCCCGTCAGACTCGCGCCGCCGACTGCGCGGAGCGGCATCATCGTCGCAGATGGGGACCGGGCCTTCTCCCTCGTCTTCAACGCCCCGACGGATCTGTAGCCTTCGCTTTTTCCCTTCACGTTCGTCGTTCCCCTCGCATCGCCCACCGTGGTCTACCCCTGCAGTCCTAGCCACCTATGCCGCCTTTTCGGCTTTGACCCACTGGCTTGTGTATGCCCGCGAGGTTCTTTGGTGCTCTGCCTGTCCGGCTGTACCGCTCGCCAGCTCGCCGTCCGATCGAAGTCTCCCCCGCCCCTGTTCGGCGACCGCTTCACCTCGGACCACCTCGCTTCGCTGGCACGTTGCGCACGATGAGCGGGCTGCTCGAGCTCATACGACAGCGTGCGCACCCTTCACATGGCCTCGCTTGCCACACACGACGAGCTGACCCGCTTCCTCCCCCGCTCCGCACCACCTCACTTTCGGCTCGCCAAAACACGCAGGCTATCTCGACGCGCTGCGCTCGGTACCGTCACGATGGAAGGTTCTCATTGTCGATCAGTACACGCAGGGCATGCTGCACTCGGTCCTGTCGACGTACGATGTGTTGGAGGAGGGGGTCCAGCGTGCGTGTCGTCACTCATCTCTGGCTCCGTGCACCTCTCGTGCGAGCTCTGCGAGTTGGGGGAGAGTGTGGTGGAGAGCTATCTTGAAACGGCTGACGCAGGTTCTGATCCTGCAGAGGTCGACCTGATCACTCACCCTCGCCAATCTCAATCTCGACTCGCGGCCGTCTACCTCCTCATGCCGACCACGCAGAACGTCGAACTCGTCCTGCGAGACTATTCTCCGAGCCCTCCGCCCGCGCAGGGGAAGAGCTCGAAGAAGCAGCCTCAGCAGGCCGTGCAGGAACCGCCGAAGTACGCCGCAGCCTATGTCAATTTCATGGAAGGTGTGTCTCGTCAGCAGTCGGCTCTCGCGAACCAACGTGAGCTCACGAAGCCATTGCAGGCGTGAGCGACGCGCTCGTGGGCCAGTTGACGGATGGACTGCCGGACAGCTACCTGAAAGGCTTGAAGGAGCTCTACATCAACTTCCACGGTGCGCCTGTTCCTTTCCCCCGTCACCGCACATCGTTGCCCACGCCCGCATCGCAGCCCTCGAACCCCGAGTCTTCTCCCTCCGGACACCCCATACCTTCTTCTCGCTGTACGGCCCGCCTGATCAGGAACCTGAGCGGGCGTTGGCACGATGGGAGGACGACATTGGCTGGATGGCTCGCTCGGTGAGTGTCCCCGCCCTTGCACGCATCGTCAAGCTCATGGTTTTCGCGCAGATCGTCAACGTCCTCGCCGCTCTCGGAGAATACCCTCTCATCCGCTATTACAACCCACCTTCCTCCTTTCACCCCATCCTCGGTCCCGGTCTCGCAGCAGGTGAGCCTGTCGGTAAGCGGCTAGCAGAGCGCGTGCAAGCGGAGATCGACGCGTACGCGCGGGATAACAGCAACTTTCCGGTTCGTCCACTTGTTTCTCTTGGTAAAAGTCTCGCTGATTTGGGCTGCAACAGCCCGTATCGGACCCGCCCCGACCACGAGGCGTCCTCATCATCACGGACCGATCGATGGATTTGAATGCGCCTTTCCTTCACGAGTTTCACTACCAGGCAATGGCGAATGACTTGCTGGACATCGAGGACGGGCGGAGATACAGGTGCGCAAGCCCGTCGCCGCATCGGCCTCCCAGCTCGAGGACGAGGACGTGCTGATCTTTCGGATCGCTTGTGCAGGTACACCTTCACGAACGAGCAAGGCGTCGAGGAGGAAAAGGTCGCGGTCCTGTCTGAGGAAGACAAGGTGTGGTGCGAGGTGCGACACATGCACATGAAGGACGCCTTGGACAAGTTGATTGCCGACTTCAAGTCGTATGCGAGCGAGCACGGCGGCACGTTCGGTGCCGGGTGCGTCGCGAGAACGCTCCTTCTGCGATTCAAGCTCGACAGGGATTCTGGCACTAACGACGCTGGTTCTTTCCCTCACAGCGGCACGAGCATCAACGACATGAAGGATATGCTTGCGAGTCTGCCGCAGATGCGCGAGGTGAAGGAGAAGGTGCGTTCGTTGCTCCTTCCCGTCCTCCAGCATCGCTCACTCGTCGATAGCGTAGCTTTCGCTTCACTTGACAGTGGCGGAGAAGTGCATGGGCTTGTTCGATCGGAAGAAGTTGCCGGACGTTGCGAGCGTCGAGCAGGTGCGATCGTCTCCGACGACCCGCGGGGCGCTGCGCTAATCACTGATTTTGCAGTGCTGCGCAACTGGCGTCACGCCGGAGGGGAAGTCGCCGAAGACGCTCGTCGAGGAGATGGTGCCGTTGCTGGACGACCGATCAGTCAGGTGTGCATCTCTCCCCGGCGATCGGAAGACTCGTCCGTTGACTTTGCCGCAACAGCTCGGTCGACAAGCTTCGCATCATCGCCCTGTACATCATGTACCGCGATGGCGTGCCAGAGGGTGACAAGAAGCGGCTATATCAGCATGCAAGGCTGGCGCTGCACGAGATGGACGCGGTCGACAACCTGAGCTATCTCGGCTTGAACGTGGACAAGGTGAGCTCTTTCGCGCTGCTTCATCGCGACTCAGCAAGTTGATGGGCCCGCTACCCAGGACTCGGGTCGCAAGCGGAAGCCGCTCTTCAAGCAGAAGCCGGAGGAGGACTGCTACGACATCTCGCGATACCAGCCTTCAATGCGCTTCATGCTCGAGGTGCGAAGACGCAATTTCCCGTCGGCGCCACGTTTCTGACGCTCGCGGCTCACAGGAACAATTCGCCGGCACCCTCGACACCTCGACTTTCCCTTACGTCCGCGACGCTCCCGTCTCGTCCTCCTCTTCCCGCTCTGCCGCAGCCGCCACCACACCTACAACAGGCTCTCTGCGGAGTGCCCGACCACAATGGACCGCCAATCGCACCAGGCGGGTCGTCGACGCTCCGAAGCAGCGAGTAGTCGTGTTCATGGCCGGCGGGGCGACCTACTCGGAAGTGCGAACCGTCTACAAGATCTCTGAAGCGACGAACAAGGATGTCTACCTCGGCACGACGCATCTCGTCACCCCTCAGCAGTTCACTCGGGACCTGTCCGGTCTCGCTCGCGGCGGCTCGTCGCATCTCAACAAGGGCTTCCAGCCTGCAAAGAAACCTCTTCCGCCTCGCGCGCCGGGTATACCACAACAAGCGATCGACCAGCGGTACCACCAGAAAATCCAGGCGCCACCTCCTCCACAACCACAATCGCGACCTCATCCCGCCGAAAGCAGCTTGCGGCGACCCTCTTCGATCGCCTCGAGCTTGACGGGCAAGGTCTCGTCGCCTCACTCGATGATGTCGCCGCTCGGACCGGCGAGCAGCGCGTCCTCAGCGCCTACGTCGCTCAACGGGAGCACGAGCAGTACCGGCAGCAAGGTCAAGAAGAAGGGCTTCCTCAAGAAGCTACTCTAGTCCTTCGTCGTCACTCTCACCACCGACCCTGTTCCTCCCCTTGCCTGTTTATCACTCTCCTCTCCGCCGTCGCGCTTCCGTGCACTGCAAAGTCGGTTATGGCTGGACCAGCCCTTTCCTCCCGCCTGCTATCGTCCGCCACTCAGTCTCACAAGGGCTTGCCTCGTTTCGAAACGCTCTGCTCTCGCGGAACGAACGGAACCTGAGACGTGGCAAATCAATCTTGCGAGACTGCAAAAAGCCGACCATTTCGAGCGGTTGGGGGAACACGATGGACAGGACATACGCACGGAGAGAACAGAGGGAGACAGAGGGGCGATAAAGCGACAATGGAAGACACGCGCGCACTTCCTCCGAGAGAGAATCGGGCAAAACGACGAGGGGGGAGAGGGGATAGATAGGACACACGCGAACGGGCCCCTGACAGAAAAGGAGAGGGAAGGGAAGGTAGGGGAGGGGAAGGGAGGATGAACGACAGTGATAGACAGGGATGAGGGTGATGCGATGGGAAGGAGAACCGGGGGGAACGGAGGCAAAATAACAATGGGGGGACAGAGGTGTGACAGAAACAGGTGGACAAACTTGAACGAAGACAAACAGCGAATGCGAAGCGATTGGAAGGGAGAAAGTCTAGTTGAAGCGAAGGGGGTACGGGTCGAGTACGCCTACTCGCCATTGACGTACAACCCGCCGCTGGAGCCGGGCGCGGTCGTCTTCCACGCGTCGTTGCCGAGCGAGCCGTTGCCGAGTGCAGGCGTCGAGCGTCCGCCTGCGGCAGGCGTACCCGAGCGACTGCCAATGGGAGCGGGGAGGGGCGTGCCGGAAGCCGACGCTGTCGACGTACCAAAGAGGGCGGAAGTCGAGGGCGTCGAGGCAGACGGACCGCGGGAAGGCGGACCTCCTGCTCCGGCGGCGAAGGGGTGCTGCTGGTGCTGCGGTGCGAACGAGCCGAACGAGGCGAAGCCGGCTTGGGCGTCTCCGGGCGGGGCGGGGAAGAGCGGGGCGTGGTTGAACGAAGGGGGCGAGAAGGGCGCGAAGCCGCCGAACGAGGAACCTCCTGCTCCGCCTGCGCCGCCGGCTCCAGGTCCGCCGGGCGAGCCAGGCAAGCCGACGAAGCCGCCGGGAGGCGAGAAACTGGCGGGGCCAGCGTGCGGAGGAAGAGCACCGAACGTCGGGCCTGCCACTGCGCCGAGACCGCGCGGGAGGTCTCCCCCTCCGGGCTGCTGAGGCGCGCCGAACGTTCCGACTCCGCCGCCGCCGCCGCCGCGAGCCCTGCCAGGGTAGCGCTCCGCTCCAGCGGCGCCTGTGGTACCGTTGCTGACCGACTGAGGAGCCGCGCCACCTGCGGCCGGGCTGGGCGAGGCGTAGCTCTGGTACTGCGGCGCGGCGAATGGGCTCGTAGCGGCACTCGACGACGCGGCAGTCATCGAGCCGGACGGCTGGTGGCGGTGCGTCGGCGGGCCGGCAGCGATGGGGACGGATGCGTAGGTGTACTGCGCGGGAGGCAGAGAAGCCGTCGCCGGGACGTAGAGAACGTGCTGGGTGTAGGGGGAGCCGGCGTAGACGCCTGCGTGCTGGGCGTGATACGGGTCGGCGAGGTAGGGAGCGCCCAGAGGCATGGCGAAGGGCGCCAGGGAGAGGTAGGCAGGCGGCTTCTGCATGCGGGCCTTGGGGTCGCCGACAACGCTGCGTCCGCCAGGTCCCGTCAAGTTGGCCGCTTGGAACCCCTTAGGTCCCTGCACGAGCTCATACTCGACTTCCTCGCCCTGCGAGAGCGCGCACCAAGATCAGCGCCAACTCGAAGCGAAGGTTGGCGAGCGAGACGCACCTCTGCGAGCGACCTGAAGCCGCTCTTTCCCGCGATTGCGCTGAAGTGGCAGAAGACTGCGACAACGACGCATTGGATCAGCGTCTAGCAGCGAGAGAGAGGAACAAAGGACAGAGCGAACCTTCCTGTCCGCCGAGCGCCGCAGGGTCGTTGTCAACGACGAAGCCAAAGCCCTTCAAGCTGTCTGGAAGCGAGAACGGTACCGATTAGCCTGTTGTACGTGAAATGGCGCGCGCGAAGCCCTTCCCGGCAGTCAAGACTGAACAGCACGGGAAGGATGTTGGCAGGCCAGAGGACCAGTCGGGACTCACTGAAAAACTTGACAACGCCGCGCCTCCTCTGCGGTTCCTTGAGCTGAACGTGAGGCGGAGGACCCGGGTGGACCGGCGGCTGTATGATCTGGTGAGCCTGGAGCGACGAGTTGGCCGTGCCCTGCGACGGGTTGGACTGGGACGGCGGCGGCGGCGGCGAGAGCGAATCGACCTGCCTGTCGAGCGACGACGTCTGGCTCCTGTGGACATTGTTGGTTATGTCGTGGTGGGCCTGGTGGTGCTCGTGGCCCTGTGTCGGGTACGGCGAGGCGAGCGAGAGCCGCGAAAGGTCCAGGTCCAATGCGCTCATTGTTGCGGCGGCGGATTGGCGGATCTGTCTGGGCGAGTAGGCGCAGGATGTAGCGTAGGGATCAAGTAGGAGTGTCTAGAGTACGATCCAGCCAGCCCCAGGCGGTTGTCGTCGAGGATGCGACCGGTCGAGGCGGGAGTGGCGATGAGGAGGAAAGACGGCGACCGAAGCTCGTGGGATTACGGGGTACAGGTCGTTAGGGGTACTGAGGCACGGACAACTGCACTGCGCACACGAGCGACCAGCTGCACGCGGGAGAGACGGCGCGGACGTTGGGGAACGAGGCCAACTCTCCGAAAGCTCAGCGCTCGACACCGGACACCCGCTGTCACTCTCGCCCACCGCTCGTCCTGCCTTTTGACGAGTACAATGCAACGAAAGCCACACGATCTTCCACCCTGAGACAGCGCCGCGCTCGCCAGACCCGTACGACTCGCCGCCATTCCCGCGCTTCTTTCGCCTCGCTCTTGTCCGAGCGGCTGAATATTGCGGAGTCGACGGCGAAAAGTGTCGACTGACGAGTGGGCTGAGAATTGTTCGTCCTTCGTTGTAGACGGAGGAGAGTCGGAAGTCGCGCGAGGCTGGAGAATGCCGAGAGAGTCGAGGCGATACGGGGCGGGTGAGCCGACTTTGAGGATCGTCCCGTCAGTGTTACCGCCTCGTTGTCTCCACCCGTCACATTGACCCATCCGGTTCGTCCCCATCAACTTCGAGCGCCGCGCCCTTCGCGTTCCCCTGTCCCCTCGACCGCGCGATGACCTGGTCCAGCGACGGCAGCCCCTCCTCGTCCTCCAACCCGTCCCACTCGTTCGCCAGGACAATCGACACCTCCTTCAGCTGCCTCATTTGCTCATCCTCCTCGCCCTCTCCCACATCAGAAGGCGCTACCGACCCTCGCACGCTCTCGGACTCGCTCCTGAACAATCCGCCTCCTCCTGGTGCGGGCGTGACTGAGACCAAGCCTCGTGAGCGAGCGAGCGGGCGGGCGGAGAGTGATTGGCGATAGGATTCGGGCGCGACGGAGGCGGAGAGTTGGCGGATTTCGGTGTTGAGCAGGCGCGGGCGGGCGAGGTCTTTCGGGTCGAGAGGCGGGTACGGTTCGACGCTGCCAACGGGCGACTGTTAGTTTGCTAGGTTTGACTGTCACTTGCTGTACTCGATACGCACATCACGACGAGCGTGCGGCCAAAGATGTTGAAGCCTCGATCTGTGGGGGCGAGTCAGCAACTCTGCCACAAGTGAGCCACATTGACCTAAGCTCACAATGAACCTTCAGCGTCGGCTTGACGTCCTGATCGATTTCAGGCTTGACCTCTGCTTCTCCTGCCGCACCCTCAGCCCAGTTAGGCGGCAATCCTTCCCCCTCATCCACCGGCTCATCCTTCACGACAATCACATCATCGTCTTCCGGCCCTCCAGTGCCTTCTACATTCCTGAACAGCGCTCGTCGCTTCGAAACGGGCTCGTCTTGCCCGACGGATAGAGGAGGAGAGTCGCGAATGTCGACAGAGGCTGTGCGAGTGCGCTTTGAGCGTGCGGCGGGCGCGGATGTGGTCGAGGAGTCGTGAGGGGCGGGAGTTGCGGCGGTGGAAATGGGAGCACGGATCGTGTAGGTAACGTGCTTGTCCTGCGAGGGGAAGGTCAATGGGCAGGTCGGCGGGAGTAAGAACAAGACGGCACACCTTCAGGAGAACTACGTGTTTGTCGCCAGACCGTCGGAAGAAGAAAGCCATTTGGTAGTCGGCTGCGACCAGGTTCGGACATTCGATGTCAATCTCCCCTCAACCTCGAAAAGAGATGTCAACATCGCTCAGCCTTGAACGCACCTCCTCGAAAGACATCGACATGCGTCTTCTCCTTCCCTTTGCTCTTCCCCTGACCCTCCTGCTGCAACTTAAGCGGTATCCGGTCCTTGAGAGCGAACAGCATCCGTTCCAGAACCGAGTTCTGCGCGCACCTCGGCAGCCTGGTTAACTGCATTCGGGCGGTACTGGGCAGCGCGACGCACGTTCATCCAATCTACGTGCGCGGGCTCGAGGTACAAGATCATCTGGAGGACGGCTGTTGCGGAGATGCGCAAGTAGCTTGACTGGCGGGGCCTGAAGCCGTCCGAGCCGATGGCGCTGCCTTGTGCGTCGTGATGCATGGTGCAAGGAGCGGTTGGGGCAAAGCAGCAAGCCCCAGCGTGAAAGTATGGAGGAGGCAGGGCGAGGGAGGGATCCGTCAGTCTCGTTTGCAATGAGGCACCGCTCGAAAATGATGAAGTCAGGAATCGTCTCCAGGACAGCTGGCTAGCTAGCGATTCACTGGAGAGACAGTGCAGATGCGTCGAGCGAAGCGGCAAGCGATTCCTAGGCGGAGCGGGACAGAGCCAACCCGCGAACAAAGTCCAGGCTTGCTCGAAGAGAGATTTGTTACAGGAGAGTGCGTACACGCCGAAGGTACGTCCACAAAAAGACGGTAGATGGCGAATGCGAGAAGGCGAGGAGGCGCGTGAGGTGTCGGACCCAGCGGCGAAGAACGACGAGGATTGCCAAGCGAGTGTCGAAGCGTAAGAGCTGGTCTAGGGCTCGACATAGATGCGCTGAAGAGGGGGGATAGTTCTGCAAGCATCAACATGTGCCATCAGCAGAGCTCCGCCGAAGCGGGAATTCCGGCTGGGCAGCCGCGAACTCGAGAGCGGCCCAACTCACCGATCCCACGCCTGCATGCTCGCCTTCTGCATCTTGATCTGCCCATCAGCGAACGCGCCGAGAAGCTTCTTCATCTCATGACGCTTCGTGCCCCGGAATATCTCGTGTTCGGTGAGGACCTGCTCGTTGAAAGCCGTCGACGTCTCTTGCGCGTGTAGGACCGCCTCTTGCAGCTGTGCGCGAGTTGGACGGTCAGCAGCCGTACAGCCAGGACGGAAGCACTCCGAGAGACGGGCACCGAGGAGCCAGACGCACCTCCTTGATCTTCGCATCCAACCGCTGCAGTCGCGCTGCCCTGCTCATGTCCGTCTCGCCGCCCCTGAGAGTCTCCATCCGCTCCTTGAGATAGCTCCCAATGCCCATCCCATAACCATACCCTCCCGCGAGCCGATCCCGCTCCGTCACGACATTCGAGAGGTACGAGCTGAGCTCCTCAAAGTCGAGCTGCTTCTGGTCCCTAAGCTTGAGGACCGACTTGAACGCGTGCGAGTAGGCGAGGAGCGAATGGACGTGTTCGAGGAAGCCCTCGGATACGGAAGCCGAGTGGTCTTTGACGTTGGCACCGAAGTCGACCAAGGCCCGCTCGAAGCGCATTAACGGCTCTGTGATACCGCTCTCGAGGTAACCCAGCCCCTGGACCGACACCGCCAAGTCCTCGTAGTCGCCGCTCAAGTCAGACATGCGCGTCTTGGACCGGCCGGCGAGCCGCTCGAGCGAAATCAGGCCTTCTTCAAACGAGTCAAGGTGCTGTCGTATAATGACGAAACGCTCGTCGGGCTTTTTGAGCTTTGTGAAGGCATTGAGGAGCGTATCAGAGAGAGTGTCGAGGACGCCTGAGTGGCCATCGTCGATCGACGAGGCGCGAGCGTGATGCTTGTGTTTGTAGACATTCTGCGAGTCGATGTGGACCTCGTAAGCGAGAAAAATCAAGCGCAGTGCAGTTGGACTGCGCGCACCCACTCCGTCGACTCGAGGAAGTGCTGGAAGATCTCTGTCCGCGACAGCTTCGGATGCCGTGATAGCCGCTGCAAGAAGCGTTCGAGGCTGTGGAAAGTAGCGCAGTGAAAGCCGAGTCAGTGATGCCGCGAGTTCTGGCAGTCGCGATCTTCCACAAACTCTTGTCTTCGCCGTTCGATGAACTCGGCGCTGAAGCGGTCTCCTATCACATACTCTGCAGCTCGCAATCTCTTCAGCGCCGCGGTCGAAGGCTGAGCGAAGGCCGCAAGCACAGGCGCACCCATTCTATGCTTCTCTGGCAGAGGCGGCACGACGCAAGCGGGGAAATCCTTGACGAGGCCCTCGCGGAGGAAGACAAAGTCGTGGAAGCGTCGTCGTGCAGAAGGCGTCTTGCTCGAGTAAGAGGACAGCTCAGTCTGCGGTGTGCAAGTTTAGCCATTTTGTGGAGACGAAGGAGGTTGAGGAAGCGGACACACTTGGGCGGTCACCAAGTACGACACGAACGTATCGCTCGTCCCTTCGAGCTCGACCTTGCCGTCCCTCACCTGCACGTCCGTCACCGCCAGCCCGTTCGCCCTGGCTCCCGCAACCCCACCGCCGCCCGTCCCGTCAAAGCCCGCTCGTCCCTCTGTGCCTGGTCCCGCCAGCCCAGGCGATGCGTCGTGCGTGTATGTAGAGTACCCGCCAGTGCCCGTGTGGGCTGGAGTCGACGACGTCGCGTTGGCTGATGAAGTCGCGGTCGACGAGGTGGGAGCGCCCGTCTCCCACGCAACAGAGGACGAGAAATCCTCGTCGTGGAAGGAGCCGTCCATCTGGAGAGTGCTGCAGACTCAGATAGCAGGCGAACGAGCGAGGGCTAGGCAGCGGTTTCTCGCCGAACCCCCTCACTGGCCTCCCGCTATCCTCACGTACTGTCGCTGGCATTGCTCGGTGGACTTAAATAGTCTGTTGGCTCTCTGCTTCGCAGCTCGCGCGCGCTAGCACCATGGCGGCGCACGTCGAGCCCTCCGATCTCGCCTCGCAAATCGAAGCTCTGCAGCACGGTCAAGACGAGACGTTCCGGGACAAGCTGAGGACTGTGCTCGAGCTGGACCGGTTGGAACAGGCGAGGAAGAACCGCATAAGCCAACCGTCATCGTGCAGGCGTCCTTGACTAAATTGCCGGCACGCAGGCGGTCGAGGCGGACAGGCTGCTGGCCGACCTGGACTGCACGCACAGAGGTGCTCTCGCCGGAGTAATCGCCTCCTGCCGTCTTCTCGGTAGAACTGTGCCGCCAAGCCTGCCGCCCAAGACCACCTCGACTTCGAAAAATGCGCGCGCGGACGACTTTGCGGGCGGTAAATACGTGCCAGAAGCTGTCGCAGACTTGTCGACTCTCAATCAGGCTCTCCGTACGGAGCTCGTCAGATGTCTTCGCGAGATTCTCGACCTGAAGTTATACGCGATGCCTCTCTTGATCTGCCGCAAGAGAAGTGGGACTTTGTGCATGCCTTTCTCCAGCTCATTCAGCCCGAGGAGTAAGCTAACCATCTTTCCGTGCCCGTCTTGCTTGCTCTGCGCTCTGCGTCACAAGCTGACGTCTCTTGCCTGCCCCGTGCAGCGGTCGTGACTGCCTCCCCGTTTCGCAGAACGAGGACGAGACCGAATGGCACATCGCCAAGCTCCGCGCCGTTTTTGCCTCATTCATCCGCCTCGTCAACGCATCCTTACGACCCGGAACACCTCACTTCGTCTTCGGAGCGAACTCGCCAAAGTTCGATGTCTTCACTCCCGACGGGCTGTTCTGGCTCGGCGAGCTCGCGCCGGGCGAGGCCCCCGCCTCTATGGACGAGAAGAGAGCCTCGCCCAGGATACAATTCACAGGCAAACGACGGGACAAGGACCTCAAAGTCTCCGACAACGCGTCCTCCGACACGCCCTTCAGACCACCGGCACCTTCATCGCAGCCTGCGCCGGCGTCTGCGTTGACGACGTCCCCCATTCCCTCGCTATCGACAAGAGCGGGCAGCCAGCGCTCAGCAGGAGGCAGCGCGACGCCTGCTCCTCCGTCTCCCTCGACCTTGCGAGCGAACCATCCGATTCTCTCGATTCCGAGGCGGGTTAGCGAGCTTGCAGCAAGCGGCAAGCGGTCGTACACGAAGCTGCAGAACTTCGACATCCGTATGACATCGGACAAGAAGCTCACGGGACAGGGAGTCATGCTCATCAAGGTGCGCAACCACGTCCGTATCTGGAGCTGTACCTCAATGACAACGAAAGTGGCAGGTCTGCGATGTACTCCTGCAGGGTCCTCCAACTCTCCGCATGGCAACTGCTGCGATACCGACTTCTCCTTCAACACCTTCGCCCTCTCGATCTACCACCAACCCTCCGACGACGCTCCACCTGCGAAGAAGCGCAGATTTGACACCGACCTGGTCAAGCGCAGATTCATCCGCGAGGTCGACGCCGTCGGTTTCGCACCGTCGTCTCACCACTTGTCAAGAACGACGATTCCGACCTCTCGCTCTTCTCCTGCATCAAGCCCCATCGCCGGCTCCAGCGCTCCGTTGCGCAAGAGCTCATCGAGCGAGCTAAGCACGTCGACCTCCAGCGCTACATCGCCGAGGACCTGCAAGGCACCCTTACGCCGCCAGCTCAGGTCCCCAGCAGCCCCGGCGCGCCGGTCGTCGTGCCAAAGGGCGATGACGAGCCACCGCACCCTCGAGACCCAGGTCACGGTCCCCGACCGAGCGGACCGACCGGCGGTGGTGAGGGAAGCATGCCGCCGCCCCGCGGGACCGGGACTGGCGGTAGCGGTCGTGGCTCGGGCGGTGAAGGTCAGGACACGAGCGGAGCGGGCAGGATGGGAGCGGGCGGCCAGCCTTCGGACGCGTTCGACGCTTTCTCGGACCATGACGACGCCGATGAGCCTGCCAGCAGCCCTAGCCGTGCCGCAGCGTCACCCTTTGCGTGCTCCTCGTCCGCAACATCGCCTTCGTCCTCATCTTCGGTCAAGACTTCCAATGTTCAGGAGCGGAAGCAGTGCTCCTTGCAGAATGGCGAAGCCGGCATGGTATGTGCACCCCTTTCATCTTCCGCCGACATACCTGAGCTTTCTTTTGCCGATCCAGCTCGACTACCTGGCCGTGTCATCCCCGCCGCTCCAACTCGACTACCTCCCAGTCCAGTATCGCCCCGCTCCCGCAAAGCCAACGAGATGGATCCGCTGCGACAAGCCAAAACCTGATGCCTCGAACGAGCTCGAGACGACTTGAACGGAACTCGCCGTCACTGAGGAGCTTGTATCGTCGAGTGACTACCGAGTCGTTGTTGCAACATCGTCTGGCGTGGGGATTGGGCTTGTCATCAAGGAGGAGATCATTCGCTTCGGGAACGAGGCGCTGCACTCGGTGCGGAACGAAGCGACGAAGTATGACGCGCTCGCAGCTGCGGGCCTCCGCAGTGTTTGCGCGCCCTACGTTGGCCTCTTCAAGGTCGTCGACGGACGCCCAAGGTGCGCCCTGGTGACGGAACGCTGGGGCGAGCCGCTCAACGACTTTCAGGATCTTTCGCCGGACGAACGGTGAGCGAACTAACACTTTTTCCGATTTTCGCCGATGCTGACGGCGTCCACGTGCAGAATCGCCCTTGGAGAGATGATGTGTAACCTGCACATCCGAGGGTTCTATCACGGCGATTTTGCGGCGCGCAACGTCCTCATCGGCTCGGAGCGCAAGTTCCGCCTCGTCGACTGGGAGTTGAGCTCCCGCGACCACGTCTGTCCCGGTCACAGAATTTGCGCCGAGCTCGCCGAAGCGCTCGAACACCTCGACCTGGTCGTCAACGAGCCGTCCGCCGACTTGTCGTAGCTTCCCCCACGACTTTCTCACATTCGTAGGCGTGCCGTACATGTTGTTTGTGCATCCTAGCATATTTCCGTCCCCTGAGTGCTCAGTGAGGGAGTTGACAGCCGAACCCCCTCCTCCTCGAGCCGAAATGCAGACTGGGAGCGATCCATTTCGTCTCTCACCTTTCGGGGCTCGGCTGCCTGCCTGTGTAGATTATCAGCTGCTTTGACCGAACGCAGGCGCGGCATACTCTCGCGCGACGTCCCCTCGACTCACCCACACCCCCATCTCTCGACCATGAGCCAACCTCGCACACGTCGTGTCAAGTTCAGCCAGCAGGAGATCCAGTCGCAGCTGCAGCAGCTGTTTCTCTTCTCGAGCCTCTCGAGCAGCGCGACCGGCGATATCGAGGCTCTGAGCCCCATCCTGTGCGCTGGAAGCCCTCCTCGACTCCCCACCTCGCATCTTGGACGCTGTTTTTACCTCCGTTGGACGCACGCAGGGTCAACATTCATCGGTCGAGGCAACAGGATGCGTATCTGCGTGCTCTCAAGACGTTCGTGGCCGAGAAGGAGAAGGACATTGAGGCTGTCTGCGGGAGGAACTACCAGGTGTGGTCTATCCGCTTGTGGAAGAATCGTACTGATTCCAGGATCGTTGCAGGACTTTGTTGGATCAGTCTCGGCGCTGCTGCGAGTGCGGCAAGGGACAGTGTCGCTCAAGCACCGCGTTGTCGAGCTGAACGACGACGTCCAGAAGAGCGGAGCTGGCTTGGCAGACAAGGTCAGCCTCCTCGCGCTTCTGTCCAGAGCGTATGCGTGCTGATTGGATCGCTCTCGCAGAAAAAGGCCTTGCTCGACGCTCGACGCGTTGGCCAGAACATCGACGAGACTATCGATACCCTGCAAGCGTGTCTCCGCGTTCTCGACATGGCGAGCAAGGTGCAGAACCTGATACAGAACGCAAAGTACTTCTCTGCGTTGCGAGTACGAAGCTTTCGCCGGTCTTCCGTCGGAGTCGAACTGAGCATCGATTTCCGCGTTCGCAGCAACTGGAAGACCTGCAGGCGACACACCTCAAAGCCGTCCTGCACTACCCTTTTGCAACACTCATGCTCTCCTCCGTCCCCGACCTGCGGAACTCGATTCGGGACGCCGTTACGCGCAGCTTGAAGGCGTGGATGTACGAGGCACGCGAGACGTCGCGGTCGGTAGGAAAGGGCGCCCTGGATGCGATGGAACAGCGAGGAAGACGGTGGGCTGCGCGGAAACGGAAGGATGCCAGCTTGGGACTGGCGAAGATTAATGGGCCGATCGAGTTGGGCTTGAGCGAGCGGCATGAGTGTGAGTGAGCTTCGAGGCAGTTCGCGATAGCCTGCTGACAATGCCTCGCATAGACAACGTCCTCGACAACGACGTCGTCAAGATCAACTTCGAACCGCTTTACACGTGCATCCACATTTACGACACCCTCGATGCGCGAGAAGAGCTGCAGCTCAGCTATCAGGCCGACCGACGAGTGCGTCCGAAGGTTCTTCTACGAGACGCACAGCTTACACTTCGCGCGACAGGCACAAGCTGGCCTTCTGCTGTCGTCAACCACCTCGCTCAACCCGTTCGCCCTTCCCGCGCTCTCCACCCTCCTCGAAGAAATCGTCGGTTTCTTCCTCATCGAGTCGCACGTCCTCCGCACGACCAACTCGTTTCGATCTGAGCAAGATGTCGAGGACCTGTGGAACGGCATGTGCGAGAGGGTGGTCAAGATCGTCGACGAGGGGCTGGCGGGATGCGAAGAGGCGGAAATCTTCCTCGGTACCAAATTCAAGGTCTTGACGTTTGTCCAGACGCTCGAGGTGCGCGAACTGCACTTCGCCGATGCGAAGCGTGCGACTGACTCGCTACTCGCAGGGATACGGCTACTCTGTATCGCATCTCAACAGCCTTCTCCTCACCCTCTTTGAGCGGTACTCGCAGCTGCTTCAGCGGACGTTCAGCGCCGACTTCGAGAAGGTGCACACGGCCGTCACCCCTCGTTGCGAAGCTCATGCTGACTCGCTCGCCTTGTGCAGATCGTGGTCGACGACGACCACCAGCCGATGGTGATCAACGACGAAGAAGAGTTCGGCAAGGTCGTTAGCGTGACATGGCTCCCCTCGAGCGGCGAATGGTCGGCCGAGCAGCTCAAGTCGTACGTCAACCTGACCATCCAATCTCGCGTATCCGGCTAACGCCCTTCCGTCATAGAAGCGGCTTCCCGCTCGCTCTGCCCTTCTCGCAAACGTACCCGCTGTGCTGCGTCGACATCCGCTCTTTCACCGAGCAGTACTACCAGTTCGCGGAAGGCTTCGCTGAGCACCATCGCGACATTGACGACGTCCTGCGGAAGGTGTGGCAACTCACTCAGCCTATCATCCTTTTTCGACACTGACTTGCCCACGTGCAGGCGCTTGACAACCTCCTCATCAAGCAAGTCAGCGAGAACATTCAGCGCCGGCTCAACATGATTAGCAACCTCTCCCAGCTAGCCCAGATCGTGGTCAATGTCCTCTTCTTCCAGACTGCCTGCTCAGACCTCGAGACGCTGCTCGTAACGCTGCGGTACGCAAACGAGACTTGCTCATTAGTACGCCGGAACTGACGTTACAGAATACAGGGCGACACAACGAGGCGGCACGATCCACCTCGACTCGCTTGCGTCCTTCCAGCAGACTTTGACACAGACGCAAGATCGCATGGTTGCACAAATCTCGCAAAAGGTCGACACCTTCTTCGAGGAGGCACAGTACCCCTGGACCGCGACACAGCCTCCTCCGCCTCACACCGCACACGACGCGAGCGGTTATCTGCAGGACCTCATCGACTACGTTTCAACTGTCATGATGAGCATTCTTATCCAGCTGCCCGAATTTGCGAAGGATTATGTCTACCGCGGGGCTTTGGCTCGATGCGCAATGGTTCTGCAGGTGCGTTCGACACCTCTCCGCACGCAACCAGCCACTCCCGCTGAAAACTTCATCCGAAACGCAGTCCTACCTGACCGACAAGGAGCCGCGACAGATCAGCGACGCCGGCTTGCTTTATCTCGCCCGCGACGTTCGATGGCTCGTCAACCACGTCAAGAGCCTCGGAAACGACCGCCTCGCAGACGTCTTCGCGGAGCTCCACCAGCTCGTCATCCTCCTCACCGCTACGCCAAGCATCACCGACTACCTCGACCCGCAGGCCCGGTCGACGAGGTTCCACCGCGTCCAACCGCGAGCGTTGCAGACTGTGCTCGTCAAGCTTCTCACGTTCTACAACTCGCCGCAAGGTAGCGGTGTCGGTCACCGAAGACGGCAGCAAGTGGTACGTCCGGTCCCGCTGGTCTCAGTCCGCGGTGCGATGTGAGCTGACGAGTCCTTCCGAACGCAGGAGGACCTTCTTCGCGCACTGGCCCGCTAGTGGTCCGCTACGCTTCGCATCTGCCCTGTTCGCATCGCACATCTTTCTGTTGTAACAGAAAGTTGTTCTGCTGCAGTTCCGGACAGTCTCGCAAGTCGAGAGGGAAGCTTGAATGCGAGAGTAGAATTCAGGATGCAAGCGTACGCCTCATGTCGTCTCCCCCACGAACCCGCTCTTCCTCAACCAGTCCGCATCGCGCTCGGACGCCCACGGCAGCGTTCTCTCGTATGACGGCACGCCCTGCTTCGCCTTCTGGCGCGCCGACCTCCTGATCTTGCCGGCCGCCGATGGACCCGGCGCCGCACCGAGCGCCGCCGCGACGGAAAGCGAGTTGAGCTCGTCTTGGCCGCCAGCTTCGGCTACTGCGTCTTGCGCCTGCACAGCTGCGGCGTAGTTGACGTCGTCGGCGAACGTGATGAGGCGGAGGAATGGGGCGTAGTCGGTGACCGGGATAGATGACGGAAGGATCGGGGCGGGCGGCTGGATCAGCGCACGCTCGCCGTTGGAATGGATGAGACCGCCGAGGTGGAAGGTGTAGTCGGCTCTGCAAACAAAGCGATGTGAACGTCGGTCCCGCAGATCGACAAGTTTCTGCGAACCTATTCTCCTCAAGCTCGTCATCCTGCAGATCGTCGAAGCGCAATGCGTCGGCCCACCGTCGATACGCGAGCGTCTGAAGAGCAGCTTCCATCGCTTCTTCCGCGCCGGCGAAGGGAAGACGAGTAGCGTTCGGATCGGGAATGTAGTCTAGGACGGTGAAGCCAAACTCGGTGTCGTTGATCGAGGGCGTGCGGCCAGTCTCCTCATCCTGCGAGAGGCGAATGGGTGAGATATCAGAAGCGGACGAGTCGACGGAACGACGCACCTCAATTCTGACCTCGATACGCTTCACAACATGCGCATCGGCCCATGAGAGCGTATCGGCGGCAGCGAGAGCGGCAGAGAGACCGTCCAGGTGGGCAGCACTCCCAACCTGAGCAGCGGTTCGAACGATCCCGTCGTTCTGCCCGCCTGTCGCCTGGTTCTGCTGGAGGAAGACGATCTCGCCCTCCCTCCCGCTTGGCGGTCTGTCGGAGCACTCGAACTCGAGTCGCATGATCGCCTTCCTTAGGTCCCTCGCCGGAATCGGCTGACTGCTCGTCCAGCTCGGCAACGGCCTGTCGCCAGACCCGCCGCTTCCGCCGCGACGGGCGGTACCCATCTGCGACTGGAGAAGCCACGCCGGGTAACGGCGCGGAGCGGTCGAGTCGTAAAGCGCTTCGAGGGCGGCGGTGGAGGGGATGTAACCAGCGCGGAGGGAGAGGAGGTGGAGAAACGGGACAGCGAGCGAAGATGCGGGCGGAGCGAAGGAGAGGAAGTTGGCTGGAGGTGCGTGGGGCGAGAGGTGGATCTGCTGCACGTTGAGGTCGTCGAACGGAATGAGCGCGATGTCTGCCGCGGAAGAAAAACACGTGTCAGCTCCAGCGACCGGGTGAGTGGCCGAGGAGCCTGCTCACCGGTGCAGATCATGGCAATGGGACGCCTCGACTGCTCTGCGAGATGCACGAGACCTGCGAGGTAGGCAGGCAGGAGGTTGGGAAGGTCAGCTCGACTCGGGCAGAGAAGCGTGAGTGAGCGAGACGCGCCAGCCCAGAAATCCTCTTCGTGTTTGAAAAGGATGTCGACCTCGTCTATGAGGATCAGGGACTGGGTCGGACCCTTCTCCTCCTTCCCCTCGCCTGCCGCCTGCTCGCCTTCCTTCGCACGCTCCTTCTTCTTGCTCGCCGGTGCGCCCGCTTCTCCCGCCGTCACAATTCCCTTCTCCTGTTGCTTCGAAAACATCGCGAAGAGCCCACCACCTCCTTTCTTCGGACTGTCCAATCCGCCACCTTTGACGACCAGATGGTTCTTCGCCGCATCGCCGACATAGCGCTCAACGTCCTTCGCGCTCCGCCGTCCCATGCCGGGGAAGACTTCGAACACCTCGTAGCCGAGCTCGCGGGCGACGGCATGGACCGTTGAGGACTTGCCGGACCCGTGTGGGCCATGCAGGAGGATGAGGTTCGTGAGCGAGTGGAAGGCCGAGCTCGCGGAGACACATCTCGTGTCGTCGAGTCCGTAGTCGCTTTCATCCGTCGCTCCGCGCGAATCGAAAGAAGACGAAGGAGAGCCCCCCATCTCATCGTCCTCGGCTTCCTCGTCGGAGGAGCGGACAATCCAATCATCTTCGCGCGCTTTAGCACGCTTCTTCCGCTTCCGCTTCGCGGCGACGCCGGTGTCGAGCCCGCGCGCGACGGGGCGACGGCGTTTCTTGCCGGCCTTGGCGTCCGTTTCTGTGCAAGAAGCCAGTGCGGGGTCAGTGAGTAACTCAGCCTGAATCATACAGAGGAAGTCGCACGCACTCGCGCCCTCTACCTTGAGCTCCGTTAGCCATTCCCTGAGCAATATGGCGCTCGACCCGCTCTCATCGCCCAACACCTCGTCTGCATTCTGCGGCGCGTACTTGACGGTCCACAACTCAGACTCGGTCGTCGCGTTGGTCGTGAATGGAAGGGTGGAGGGGTCGGAGGAGAGGAAGGGGGCAGCGAGGCGCATGAGGAGCGGATGAGAGGGGAGCGGGGAAGGGAGGAGGGAGGGGAGGTTCGAAAGCGGGTAGGAGACGGTCTTGTAGCAATTGTGCGAGGTCGAGGGCGTCGTTGAAGCCTTTGTCGAAGCGAGAGACCCGAAGTCGAGGTCCTGCTCGAGGCGCTCGAGAAAGTCTCCTCCTTCAGGATGCCCGTTCTCGCCCTGGCGAATGCGCTCCTTCCCTTTGTCCATCGCGGCGCGCCTAATCTTCCCCTCCCAAACTCCCCAGACGCCCTGCTCTGATCTCCCGGCGCCCCCGCTTCGTGCTGCCGCATGTTCTTCCGCCGTAGGCCACCTCGGCTCCGATCCCTCCGTGTCTTTCCGGCGCTTCTCCCTTTGCGACTTGTACACCTCCGATAAAGGAGCGAAGGAGGATGAGGAAGCTGGGCGGGCGGGTCGAGGAGGCGAGAGCGTGAGGTCGAGGACTGCGCTAGAAGTCGAGGCTGTCGCTGAAAACTGAGACTCGGTTCGCGTCGGTTTCGGTGCGCGGCTGGTTCGAGTAGATGACGAAGCGCGTGAGGGAGTAGTCGAGTCAGAGAGGACTTCGAAGTCGGCGTCGTCGTCTTCGGCAGAGTCGTGAGCGGAAGAGTGCTCGTCTGTCATCGAGACCGGCCTCGCAGTCTTTCCCTTGTCCTTCTTGCCCTTCGTATTCGTCCCTACAACGAGCTTCGCCTTCCCCTTGCTTGCCCTGCCCTTCTTCGGCCCAACAACTTCGTCCTCCTCGTCCGAAAGCAACGACACGACTGACCCCTCTTTCTCTTTCGCGTCCGTCCTGCTCAACGCCTCCCATTCCCCCCTCGCCTTCCCACCCTTCGACTGCGCAGCGGTGAGAGCAGGCGCACGGGATGAAGTCGATGATGAAGGACCCGATGGGGGAGCAAAGATGGCGAACAGCCTCTTGCCGCTGTTCGTCGGTGCTGGATCTGGCGTATCAGTGCTCTCGACGGGCGGCGGACCAGCCATCTGCCCTGCGCAGCGAGTGCGAGCAAGTGAAGGAGGGAAGAGAGAGCGCGTCGTCGTCGCGTCGACCAGCCACAAATTGACATCTCGCAAACTCGCAAAAGCGGCTGCTTTGGATGGAGAGGGCACTGCAATGCATTCACGAGAAAAGAAACCGGATGATTCGCGCTTCGTGCGCTTGTCGAGGTGAGGACCTCGAGTTCTACCTACACTCCTTGTATTCTTGCCCGCTTCTAGCTCTCTTCTCCGCTTCTTCTGGTTGGTATTGGTATCATATGCGAGCAAGCGTGGCGCTTTACTCGCGCGGCTCGGACTCGGCGTAGGTCGAGGGGCGGGAGAGCGAGTCTGCGCGGATGCCGACTATGCACGTAGTTCGTCTCGTCATCAGTGCAATGCTCGCGAGAATGGAGACGGAGAGGCCGCGAACGCACCTCCCTTCCACCCGCAGTCCAGATCCCTCAACTTGGCCGTCGCGACATGGTACACCCATCCATGAACGCTCAAGTCCATCCCCTCATCCCACGCTGCACGGACAATGTCCGAGTCCGCGACAGCCTTTACGGTGTTCCGGACGTGCGAGTCGGTTAGGTGCGCGAGTTCGAGCGCTTCGAGGGGGTCGGACGAGCAGGAGGGGAGCTGGGATGAGGCGAGGGACTTGATCTGCGATCAATCATCAACTCCTCGTCTCAGCCCTCGCTCTCTACTAGGCAGGTACGATGCTGAAGGGGCGGGCGGCACGAACTCACCGGCGCGATCCACTTTGCGATCGTGTCCTCGACACTTCCCGGCTTGGGAGGCTCGACCTTTTCGCCCTTGTCCTCGCGCTCCTTACTCTCAACCGCAGCCTGCATACCAGCCCTGACGCCTCCGCATCCAGTGTGGCCTGGCGTTCGAACGAAGTCAACTTCAGAAGGGAAGGGAAGGGCGAGCGAAAGTGGGAGGTGACGAACCGCAGACAATGATGGCTTCGACCTTGAGGACGTGGACGGCGTAGGCGAGGGCTGCAGAGGCGGAGAGGTCGCCCTGGTGGAAGCACTGGGCTATGTTGCGCTGTGAGCGAACATCCGAGGGAAATTGTCAGTTCGGCTAGTTCGAGTCAAGCAAGGGCGAGTAGGACACACGTGAACGAAGATCGAGCCGGGAGCGACGCCGGTGGCGCTGGATTGGGGAAAGGTGAGGGAGAGGGCGAAGAAGACGATAGGAGAGGTGGAGGGGAGAGCGAGGGGAAAAGCGATTTCTCGTCAGCGGCTGAGGATCTGGTTTACCGCGTCTCTGTATTCTACCGAATTATCCTCCTGCAGCCTGGCAAGCCGGTCCCGCTGCTTCGCCTGTCCTCGGCGAGCGGCAATCCTTCTTGGCCCACCCGACGGACCCCTCCCTCCGCCTCGATAGCAAGCGACCGTTCGACTCACAGCTCAGCACTGACGCGCGAGTCGGAGCAACCGAGCCAGAAGATGCGCGGGCTCTGTCCCTTTGCGAGCTTCTTGAGGAGGGCCGGGTCGGATCGAGCGAACGCTTCGGCGTAGGTCTCGTTCGCGTCGAGGATGGACTGTGGGAGCGCGAGAATCAGCTCGTTGGCTCCAGAAAAGGTTTGCGAGAGAGCACGAACGGTCAGGAGCTGGGTCGAGGACGACATGGTGGATGAGGAGCGAGCGAAAGAGAGTTGGGGCAGGACGAGGGGGAGGTGACGGGTGGCTCGGGCGGGGCGTGGAAGTGCGAGTGCGACTGGGCGGGCGATGCGGGCGACGCTAGAGAGCATCCACACGGGGAAGCGCAGGCGGAAGGAGTGCGAAGAGAACAAACCTTGTCCCTCGGGAAAGCGACGGAAGCAAATGAAGATTGATCGCCCAGTACAAACTCGCATTACAACGATTCGTATTCAGCAACGATAGATAGACCCCTCCTCTCCTCTACTGCTCTCTGCTCATCGCGCCTACGCGCACGCTTGCTGTCCTGCTCGAGGCATCTTCTACCCGAGTGTGCGACTCTTCACACGCTGCGCCTTCTTGCGGCTTCCTCCTCCTCTCACCCTGCCATCGACCAACATGGCCGAGTCCTCTTCAATTCAGCAACGGGTCGCCGCGATGAGGTACGAGCAGGTGCTCGACGCGCTTGACGAAGAACAACGTGCTCAGGTACTCGCTTTACCCGAGCCCTTCCGGGACCAGATTGCGCGAGGTTCCCTCAATGTGGTTTGGAAAGCGGAGGAGCGAGGCGAGCGTCGTTGTGAGCGGAAAGGCGAGGAGAAGGTGATAGTGCGTTGCTGCTGGCGCAGGTTGATGATCGGAGGACTGACGCCGCTGTAGCCGCGACGAATTCTCGACCAACAACTCGAACCTTTCGGCTGCACTTCGCATTCGACAGTCGAGGACGTCTTCCTCTCGTTCGACTTCAAGCGCGCTATCGAATATCGTGGCGTATCCCCAAATCCGGTGTCCTCGACGCCCCTCGGAAGCGGCACGGTTTTGAAGGCAGGAGGAAAAGTTATGAAGGTACAGCTGGGGACGAAAAGCCCATCGCCGCCTACGTCTGGTCGGAGGCTTGGTAAGGCGAGCGAGCGCCCAAATACGGCGTTAAGTTGCCATCCGTCGGATCCTTTGGAGCGAGAAGTTCGCCGAGTCCCTCGAGCGAACGATATCGCCGAGCGGAATTTCCTGCGACATCCTGACGGCAAGCTCCGCATTATCGACCTTCAGCACGCCGAGGCCGTGCACGAGTGCGACGGAATTGCGAGGAGATTGAGAAGTACAATGCCTGGACGGGTATGGACCCGTAGAGGAGGGTGATGCGCTGTACCTGAGTGACTATACGCCTTTTGTTGCGCTTCGCTGGCCTTCCTCGAGCTTTCCTCATCTCGCGATTGTGCTTGGCAACACTCTATCTTTTAATGGCATTACAGCCGTCCTCGGGCGGCAGTTCCGTCATCCTGTCGGGCCCGCATTCTGTACCGGAGATTTGCCTCATTGCTAAGCTGTATCCCGAGTCCGCCACTGCTGAAACGTGTACAGCTCCGGTGCATTATGCAGCGGAAGCACGATAGCAAGCGAAGGATGTTCTCCCAGCAGATTGACAGGGGAACGAGAGCAAGAGCGGAGCGGAAGCAGAGGTCGATGTGAAAGCGGCCGGTCTGCGGCATCGAGCGCAGCCCAACAGCCTCCCTCGGCAACATCCAGTCGAGTAAGCATCTGAGCTTTCCGTCCGGCGGCCGAACCAGGACTTACCGTGTCGTTCGCTCTCCGCCCCTCCCAATTCGCGACAGTTGCGTCAAACGCCGGACGTGCAGCCTGCTTGACCAGTCTTACAAGTCCAGGGCCGTTCTGGCACGCCTGAAGTCCTGACAACCCCCCCTGCACCCGCTAGCACTGATGAGAATTGAGCCGAGGTGAGAAGTCGGCGAGAACGCTTCGGGGCAGCTCCAATGCGAGGACTGCAGGTAGTAGTGCTCACACAAGCAGTCTGGGCTGGCCAGTCAACCCAATAGAGCATCAGCGAGGATGTGAAGAGGGGCCGACCTTCACCCCACCTTGTCGCGGACCTCTGCTCGCTGCCCAACACCCAACCCGCTCGAAACGATGGCTGAGCCCGTCAAACACGAGCAGATAGCGCCTGTACAGCGCCCGGTGCCCCCACCTTCGTTCTCCAACAGCGTGTGTCGGCTTTCACACCTCATCTCCTCTTCCCTGCGCTCACACCCTCACCCGCTCGCACACGCAGTTCTGGTCCGTCCCGTACAGGCAGGGACTCGAATTGCTCTTCGCGGCGCTCGAGGCGGCATGCGTGCAGAGCGGCGAGCTGGTTGAGCATGTGCATGCGCGGGCCGAACTCGAGGAGGATCTGGCGAGGAGGATGGTCCCCCCGGCGCTACGGAGAGACGGCTTCGCAATCGGTACGCTTGCATCACTCTCTTGCGCTATCCCCGAGCACATTAAGCCGTGGTTCGCTCGCTGACACGTCTCGACACCTCCCCGCTTGCACCGCCCCTCTCTCTCCTCGGCTTTCCCGACGACGCGCTCCGGTTCGGTGTCTGCGAGCAGACGAAGGAGCGTCCGTGAGGATGGGTTTCGAGGCGCTCTTGACGGCGGCAGTTGGGGAGGCGAGGGCGAGAAAGGCGTTGGCAGACGACTTGCAGGTGCGTTCCAACGACTGCTCATCCGTAGGAACGAGCTCGCGGTTGCACTATTCCCTGATTCCAGCGGCAGTCGTAGACCGCTCACATCTTCTTCCCGCAGCGCACTATCATCGCCCCCTTCTCCTCCTGGTCCGCCTCGCACACCTCCCGCCTCTCCGCCTCGCGCCAAACGCTCTTCTCCCACTTAATTGCCTACGAAACCGCCCTCTCGCACGTCCAGCGCCTCAAGACGTCCTACACCGATGCGTGCCGCACCGCAGACGAAGTCGAGGACGAGTGGAATTTCGTTCGAGGGAAGGAGGAGTTAGGGGGAAAGTGGGCGCCGAGGCCGGATGAGGTCGACGAGGCTCCCACCGCAGGAAGGCGCTTGAGGAGGAACGCCGAGGAGGGCGAGGACGACGAGAAGGGTGATGATGAGGAGGGATTGGTCGGAAGGAGCGGAGCGACGGGAGGGAGCGTCTTCGGTGCTCTCGGTCGCGCTCTCACGGTCCGCAGGACGGGCGCAAATCGTTCGACTCGTACGCCTGCACAGGAGACGGAAAAGGGCGACGACGAGGAGGGCCCGCCCGTTGTCAGTCCGGTGCTGGAGGAGGCGAAGGAGAGGATTGGGAAGGTCCTCGAGACGAGGGAGGTCAAGGCTGGTCTCGACTGGAGCAAGAACAAGTGAGTACCATCTCTTACGCTTTTCTGCTCACTCGCGGGTGACGATACTGTCGGTGATCTGCCGCTTAAGGGTCGTCCACAGGCTGAACTGCTTCGTGATTTGCAGGTTCTCCTCGTTCCTCTCCACCGTTGTTGGACCTCAGTCTGGCTACGAGCGCTACGAGAAGGCGCGCAGGGATGCAGACGCCGCGGAGGAAAAGTACAAGAAGGCGGTCGAAGAGCTTGATGCGTTGCGGTGAGTTCGGCGTCCGGTCACGAAGAGGCGAAGACCTGTCTTCGCTCGTCTCCGCAGAAATCCCTTGCTGAGTTCACCCTGACCCCGCTTGTTCCCGCAGGCTCACCCTCGAGGCAACTATCTCCTCCCATCTGCCCTACCTTCAGCGCCTTGAATCTGATCGCCTTCGCGCCGCCACCTCGGTCCTCAAGTCGTTCCACCAGGCGATCTCGATGCTCCCGAAACTCGTCGACGGCAGTTTGCAGCGCGTTGGGCAGTCGCTCGAGCTGGTCAGGCCCGAGAAGGACTTGAGGGCGATTATTGAGCGCAGGAGGTCAGTCAGTGTTCGGATCTGCAGCTGGAAGCGGCCGGCACTCTCACCGTGGCGGCCGGGGCTGCTCATCGATAGCTGCAGGTCCACTGACTTCACATACTCGCAGAACCGGCCCCTTCCAGCCTCAACCCGTTATCTTCCAGTCGCATTACAGTGAACCTTCGCCAACCACGTTCGGTATCGACTTGTGCAAGTTTGACGAGACGAACCCGAAGCGGGATGAGCAGCCGGTTCCGCCCGTGCTCGAGGTTTTGCTCGAGTGGGTGGGGAAGAAGGGCGAGAGCGTCGACGACGGTGGTGCGTGCGGCCCCGCGGTCGAGTTCGTACTGCATTTGGCCTAAACACGTGCTGACTGCTTCATTGGCCTCGTGCAGAACGCCGCAAGTCCTGGCTCTACGAGACGCCTCTCTCCGCCCAACACGCCCTCCGCTCCCTCCTCAACAACCCCGCCAACGTCTCCCTCCCTGCGTCTGACCTCGCTGCACTCCTCGAACCCTTCGACCTTCCGCTCGTCTGCTCAGTCGTCAAGTTCTGGCTGCTCGAGCTCGAACAACCGCCTTTGACGTGGAATGCGTATGAGGAGTTGAGGAGCTTGTATGGCGCGAGGCACGTCATTGCGGATGGCCAGGACGGCGAGGAGGTGAAGGGAGAGGACGAGAAGAGGCGGAATGAATTGGCGACGGTCGTTGGCAAGCTGCCGAAGGTTCACTTCGAGGTAAGCATTGCTCGCCTGGCCGCACGCTGCGCCAGCTCGTCAAGCTCTAAGCTAGCTGCTTTGCTCCGAGTAGTCGCTCACCACGCGCTTTCCTCACAGGTCCTCAAAGCTGTCATTTCACACCTAGCGCAACTCGTTGAGTCGACTACGACATCCGAGCCGCTCCCGACTTATCTGCACAAGCTCTCGATCTCTCTCTCCCGCCCTCTCTTACGGCCGAAGACGACCACCGCCCTCAACCTCGACGATCGCTTCCCTGCCTCCGTCATCACGGACCTCGTCACTTCCTCCTCGACCATCTTCTCTCTTGCGACCGAGATCGCACACAAAGAGCGCGAGGAACGCTACCGCCCACGTCGTCAGCGCACCAAGCCGGTCGACCAGCGTCCGAGGCGTTCGAACCTCGGTCTCAGCGAGCGCGACTCGGTCGACAAGGACAAGGCGAAGGAGGTGCTGAGGCAGACCAAGCGCGAGAGTCTACTTGGCGTCGATACGGCACTTGCGCCTGGAACAGGAACGAGCGAGGGGAAGTTTGCGGCGAGTCCGCTCAGCGCGACGCACGGAGAGTTCCCGAAACCGCCTGTGCCGGCCAAGGAGGATGAGGCGCCAGAAGAGACACCCTCGTCGAGCGCGGAGCAGCAGGCCCTGGGAGGGTCTGCGGTCTCGGCGGAAGAGCCGACTGCCAACGCGACCGTCGTCATGGAGGAGGCGCAGAAGGACGGCCGTGCAGCTCGCGGCGAGCCATCCGAGGACGCTTTCGTCCCCCCCGTATCGCCTGGCGAAGCGCCGGCTGTCGCGCTCCCATCTACCGAGGCTGCGCGCGAGGAGCAGGTCGCTGGCGGCTCGGAGGAGAAGCCGCTCGCCCCATCGTCCTCGCTCAAGCGTTCGAGTGGTCCTTCGCGACTGAGAGGCGCGAGAGCGCCGAGACCGCCCAGCCAGGTCATGGCCAAGGTCGCGGCGTTCGAAGGTGGCGAAGGCAGCAGCAGCAGCAGCAAGCGGGACAGCTGGACCAGGACGAGGACGCCTCAGCCCGGGGCAGACGCAACGGAGTGAGGAATTTTGTGCCCAGGATAACGAGGCGCTGGTCGACCTCAATGTGCAGCTTTCCGGGTACACTGTCTCTACTCGCAATCGATATCAGCGTCTCAGTCTCCCGTCGATCCTGCGACCCGTTTGCAAGATGCCTTGCAGGAGTTATGAGGAGACGCTCAGTACAGGTCGGCTGCCCTTGGTCGCGCCTTCGGCACCTTACTCTCCTCAGCGAGCGGGCGAGGGACAGCCGCCCGCGACGGCTTCTGCATCGCCGCCAAAACGTCGGGATGGACCTGCGACGGCGCCTCCGCCCACTCATCTTTCTCCTCAGCAGCCGCCTTGGTTGCAGACTCCTTCCGTCGCTTGTCGCCGCTCTGTCGATTCTCCTCGCGGGCACGGTCGTCGTCCCGCCGTCGCTTCCGTTCCCGATGGTCCTTGTCCCGCGTCGACTTCTTGCTGGACGACATCGCCGCTGCATCGCCGCCGTCGCCTTCCTCGTCTATTGCAAAGCTCAATGCGCCCGACTTTCGCTTCGCCTTCTTTTTCTTCTCGGGCTTCGAAGAGGAGGTCGTGCGAGACGTGGCTGGTGCAAAAGTCGGTTTGTATGAAGCGATTGTGTCGAGCGAGAGAGGCGTCGGTTGCTCTTCCGCCGGGAGTGCGGGTGCGGATGCAGAAGCCGGTGCGGGACCAGGCATCTCAGCCTGATCGACCGAGACGACGGTCGTTGCCGGTGCTGGAGCGGGCGTCGCATTTGTCGCTGACTCTAAGTCGTCCTCCGACTCGTCGGCGTCGTCATCGTCCGCAAAGATGGCGGCGAAGATATCGGGCGGGGCCTTCTGCTCATCAACGATCTCCTGGCCTTGCGATTCGTCGTCACCATAGCCGACATTCTCGAGCGTTGGTCGCGCTTTCGGTTTCGGCTTCGATGCAGAAGTCATCGATCCTCCAGCTGGAGTCTCGAAGACGCCCTTGGCGACTTCCGGAGCGTCCGCCCCGACCTCCTTCGACGCCTCCTGGAATCGCTTGAACCCCGCACTCTGCATCATCTCGTCTAGCACAGACTGGCCGATCGGCTGACTCGTCTGCGCGTTGCCCGTTCCCCAGCCACTGCTCGTCGCCTCGCCCCACTTTCCCCCGACGCCGTTCTCCTCGACTTCGGCGTTCTCATACGGATCGCGGACGACAAAGCGCTTGCACAAGAGGCGAGCCGGACGGAAACGAGAGGTGGTGCGGGTGAGAGGGCCAAAGTTGCCGGCTCGAGCGGCTTGCTGTGCTGGAGTGAGGGCGGGTTCTGGCGGTTGAGGCGGAGAGGTGGAGGCGTCGCCGTATGTCGAGGCGAGATCTGTAGTTGACGAAGCGGCAGCTACTTTAGGCGGTGGCTGGTAGAGACCTGGCTCGATCTTCGGAACGTCGAGCGAGGCGGCCTTGCTCGACTGAAAGCGGTTCCCAAGCATCCCCGAGATCGGCTTGAACACCGTGGCCGCCTGGGCGTACTCGGAAAGCTCGCGGTTGAGCTCGGTGACGGTCTGCATCTTGCCGTTCGGTAGCTGTCGGGGGCCGAAGGGGGCCGAAGTCGTGGATGCTTCGCCGGAGGATTGGTACTGGAGGTAGAGGGTGTACCGCGCCTGCTTGACTGGATCTGGCGAAGTCGAAGCGGAGGAATAGGGTTGGAAGCCTCGAAGAGCGGCCGAGGCGGTGGGCCGGTCGATAGGCGGCACGAAGAGCTGCGCATCTGGTTCCCGGGGAGGAAGGGAAGCATCCGGCGTAGTAGAGGCGGATGTACTGGGAGCCGCGCCGGTAACAGCGGCGAGTCGTTCGCGGCTCTTAGCGGACAGGTAGTCGAAGACGGACTTTGGGACCGGCGGAGGCAGTTTTTCACCGAGAAGCGATCCTCGCTGCGACGACCGGTGGTTGGTACAACATCGAGTCAGGCGGAAAAGTAACACACCTCGTCAGCGTCGAGCTGCTTTCCCTTGCCCTTTGCATCCTTTGACGGCGGTTGATTCTCCTTCCACAGGCGCGAAGGATTCGGCTGCCAGCCGGGTGGCGGCTGCGACGGGAGTTTAGACCTGCAGAACACAGCGTAAGCGCAAGCGTACGGAAAAGAAGCGTCGCGGAGCTGACAGTGAAGGTCCAACGACAGGCTCGGTCTGAAGGACGAAGCCGGGCAAAACCTTCGTTCCGTCGTGGAACTCTTTCAGAGGTCCGCCTCGCGTCTTCAGCTGCGAAGTCGTGGGTTAGCACGATTCGAGAAGAGCCGAGGGGAGCCCGCATACTTGCTCACGACCTCCCACACGGCGTGCAGGTCGAATCGTCCCAAAGTCATCGTCGTCTTCGCCGTCGTACACGCCCAGCGCCCGCTTCTGTCGCTCGCTGAGCGCGTCCACACTTGTACCGGACACTCCATACACGTCATCTTGATCGAGCTCATAGGCCGTCTGTTGAGCTGAACCATGAACCGCATACCCTCCTTCGCTCCGCAACTGCTGCTGCAGGTTCATGCCCGGCTGATAGCCAAGTCCCCAGCCCTTGTCCAACGACACGCTCATGCCCTTTATGAGCGTGAGTGGTCGATCGAGCGGCGCGTACAGATGCTTCTCCGCCTCTTCGTCCGCATCGTCCTCCTCGTCCAGCTTGACACCAATCTCGGCAGCCTGCCGTTTCCGCTGCTGGTACGTCACGCGTGGACCGACGCCCTGTCCGTCCCGCCAGCCCATCTTGCTCATGAGCTTCAAGCCGATTCGAGAGGAGGAAGGCTGAATGAGCGAGGCGAGCGTTTCGTCGAAGTTCGGAGCGGTGGGACCTTCGTGACCGGCGAAGTTGCCAAGAAGAGGATCATAATCAGGCGGAGGAGAAGCGGGTGCACGGGAAGAAGAGGCGTAAGTCGAGCTGGTGTCGAGTGTTCGGGAGGAAGCGAGTTCCGCAAGATCCTACAAGAGACGACGTCAGCATGCATCGGCTGGAGAGCGTCTTTCTCGCACCTCGTCGTCCATGAACTCCTTCGCTGCATCAAGAGTGCTGCGCTGATTCTGCGAAGCCCTGTTCGAGCGGGACGACTTGAAAGTCGATGGGGTCCATCCTGCAAGGCGGTCGTCAGCCTCCTCGAACAGGGTGAAGCGCGCATCGCTGCTCACCTTCTTTCGATCCGACTGTGTTGAAGTAGCCGGCAGAGAATCCGCCGGTAAAAGCGCCGTGGAACCGTCGTCTTGCGGGAGGACGAGGATGAGATCACGTCTACGAGCGAAGCAGCGGGACCGCAAGCGCACCTGCCCTGGTCATCATAGACTTCCTGCTGCCAAATTGGCTTGAACTCGTTCTTGTCCTTCTTGTTCTCCGTCAACGCAGGGAGCGCCGTGCCCACCGAGACGAAACTCTCATTCAAGTTGCCGTACTGGCCCTCGTCCGCCGTATTGATCTTGCGCTTGAGCCGCGAGGACGCCATTTCAGCCCACGGCTACCCACCGCAATCCCGCAAGGCGAATGAAGGCTGCCTTGGTGATGAAGAGGCAGAATGAAGCGATGGGGTAGGGTGACGTGAGGGAGAGTCGAGGCGCGCGGCGGACTAGACGCGAGCAGTCGAGACGATCTTCAAAGCCTAGCGCAGAACCACGAGCCGATCTGTGCGGTCGTAGAGGAGCAACGTCGGCGGGAGAGGGATACCCAGTCTGAACGTCGTCAAGGCATCGACGCTTGAGGTTGCTCTCTGTCTCAGCGAGACGATCACAAAGCATGCACAGAATGACTGCATTGGCTGCGGATGCGGTCCTACTCCTCCTCGCCCTCTTCCTCGTCCTCGAACCCCTCGAACTCCGCTTCGACATCCTCTTCATCCGCACTCAGCTCCTCCTCCTCCGTCTCTTCACCGTCCTCCTCATCGCCCGCCTCCTCCTCATCGGTCGACTCCTCCACATCCTTCCCATCCGAACCCTTCTTCCGCTCCACCAACCCAATCGCACAAACGCATGTCAACCGCGTCTTATCCGTGTCGTAGCTCGCAACCGGCTCGATCTCCTTCGCCTCTATCGGTGCAGGCACAGTAGCCTTATTGCCCTTGCCCTTGCCGTCGGACGGGGTGGAAGAGGGAGTAGGGAGGCGAGCGAGGTCGTAGAGGTTGATCTTGCCGTCGGAGGAGATGGTGGTGAGAACGATGGTAGAGGAGGGAGAGAAAGCAGAGTCGGAGGTGGGAAGGGCAACTTCAAGCAGGTCCATCATCTTGACGCTGCGGAGGGGCGGTCGTAAGGACCGACTTCCGGGACAACAAAACGCTGTAGCACGCACCGGTTCGCGTGACCTGTCAGCAGGGCCACAGGCTCAATCTTGGGCAGGTCGAGGTCCGACAAGTCCGTCGTCTCGTCAACATGAACCGGTGTCGGGTTTGCGACGTCGAACACCCGGACCTTCCCATCCTCACACGCCACAAAGAGGTATTCCCGCTGCGCCGAGTCTGTCTTGTCGAGAGGAAAGTAGCAGAACTGGGCATCGTGGAAGCGGGACTTGGCCGAGAGCTGATGGTGAATGGACATATCCTGCGAACGAAAGCGGTATCGGCGCGCGGCAGAAACAAGATTGAACGAACCACGACGCACCAGGCCGTACACAGTCAGCTGGTTGTTACAGATCACGACGAACTTGGTCCCGTCGGTGTTCCATCGCACGGTGTCTCCCTCTGCCGATCAACCATTAGCTTCGGAGGCGGACAGATAGCAACCGATGGGTGACGCACCTGTTCCCAGCTTCATCGTCGCCACGGACTTGCCAGCCACCAGATCCCACATCCGCAACATCCTGTCCTGTCCAACCGAAAGAGCAACTCGACCATCCGGATGCGCATCAATCGCGTTCACCCGCCCCTTGTGTCCCTTCAGCGACCGCAAAAGCACGAAGTCTCGTACGCGATACAGGACGATGGTCGAGTCGGAAGAAGCGACGACGAGCATGTTGCGTTGCGGAACGAAGCGCATGCAGGTGATCGTTCCTGCGAGAACGAGGGTCAGTCTTTCGGTCTGCGACAATCGCGCTCGAACAGAGGGCCCACCCTTAGTGTCGCCTTCGAGAATGCCGACCTCTTTCCGTCTCTTCAAGTCCCATACCTTGATTACCTCGTCTGTTCCCGCCGAAACGAGATACTTTCCGCCGACTTTCCGCTCGCTGCCCGTGCCAGGGGTGATGAGGTGGCTCGCTGCGACGGTCTTGAGACTGGAGAGATGGGCGGGGAAGGAGAAGATGGGGTGAATCGAGAGGGAGTATCCGGACGAGGAGGTCGTGGACGGTTCGATCTCGCACTCGAGGCCGTAGAGCAGCCGCTCGTATGATCCGGCCGACACGACGAACCGCTTCGGCGCATCTGGCGTCGCGTCAGGCGTCTGCACGGGCGCTGCTGCCGTCTTCGCCTTTGCTTTGTGCGCGGGCGGTGCTGATGGAAGAGGGTTGGAGAAGCGCGCCTTCTTCTTCGCGGGTGGGTTTGCGGCGGGTACAGCAGCTTGCGAAGGAGCCTGAGGAGCCTTGCGCTTGGCCATACCGAGCAGGGAGCGAGACGAGCGGTGGAAGCGGAGACCAACCTTGGCCTCGAGCTCACTCACAGAACAACGACGACGACTCTCGCTGGAAATGCTAGGAAGCGTACTTTCCACAAGGATGCGCGATGATAGAGTATGCGAGGTGCAAAGGCTGCGCGATGCAGAGCAATCCCAGCTCATCCGTTCTCCGGACTTGCACTTCCCTCGACCGCTTCTCCCGCCTCAAGAGTTGCCTCTGTCGCTGCCTGCACCCGTTCCCCCGCTCCTGCTGCAGCAGCCGGTGCTGCTTGTGGCGCTACTCGCGCCGCGATGATCGCTGGAATCTCAAGCACCGAGCTGATCGTAATCCGCTTCGGTCCCGCCTGACCTGGCCGCACCTTGCCGTTCATCCCCAGCGAGCCCTTGGCCATACTCGACGGCGAGTGAGACGAGCCGCCAGACGGCGTCCGGCGCTTGGCAAGTAAGCCGAGTTCGCCGTCGTCGTCTTCCTCCTTTTTTCGTTTGAGCGCGCTCAGCGACGGGAGGAAAGGTGGCGCGCCCTTGTCGTCTGGGACTGCGACTGATTGCTTGGGAGGAGATGCCGGCGTCTTCGTGCCGCTGGGTTGGGTGGGAGCCGAAGTGGATGCAGTTGGCGCAGATTGGTCGACGTCCATCGCGGCAGGCTTTTCGTCGCCGGCGGTAGCCTGCCCGACGTCGACTGCTCCACGACGCTCACGGATGAACCCACCAGCGAGCGGGTCGGCGGCTACGTCGTCCCCCGTCTTCGCCTCGACGGCCGGCTTGTCCTCCTCCTCCTCCTCCTCCTCCTCCGAGTACTCGACCAGAGGACTAGCCGGTCTGGCTGACGGCTCCATGACCGGCTGAAGTCCTTCACGCAGGAATCTAAGTCGCTCCATCAACTGGTCCGACTCCTTGTCCCGACGCGTAGGAGGCGGTTCCCGCTTGCGCCGCGACGAGCCGAGCGATGAGCCGAACGTGGAGAAGTCGGGGTTGGGCGGCCGTGCGATGCGAGGCTCGTCTTCTTCGTCGTCCGAAGTGTTGAAGTACGACTCTTCTTCCATCTCTTTGCGCGGAGACCAGCCGGACGTGCTGTGCTGACGCTGCATCGAGCTGCGGCAGCCATCTCGTCAGTAAAGGTAATGCAGAGTTCGGACGATGAGGAACGCACCTGGAAGTCGCGCCAGACGACGCAGCCGGACCACCCGACGTCGAGCCACGCTCAAGCGGCAAAGGCGGAGGCTCGTTGTTCATCTCCCACCGCGCGATGAGGGATTCGAACGTTCGCAGAGGCGGTGAGAGGCCGTTACTTTTGGCGAGACTGCGGACGGTGTCGCCGGCGCGGTCCATTAGGTGGTTGAGGAGAGCCTTGGCATTCGACTGCTCGAGAGACAAGGTCAGTTCCTCCCCTATGAGCTCGAAGCGCTCAACGCACCGTTCGTAGGTACTCGAAGAACTCGAGGCAGGCGCTGCCGAGCAAGTTGTCCTTGTCGCGCTCCTCATCGGCCGTGTCAAGAACGGGTCGGATGAGGTCGTGCTTGATAAGGAAGCGGTTGTAAAAGTCGTCGTTTCGAGCGACGCAGGCGCGGAGGAAACGGAGGGTGGCGAGGCGGAGGTGCGTATGCCGTGTCAATCGAGGACGGGGTCGGAGGATGCGGGCGATGGATTTGGCAACGGCGGGGTATGAGAGGATGAGGTATTTGGAGCGGAAGGTATGATGCGCGACGAAGAAGCAGAGGAGGTCGCAGATGTGGGTGAGGAGGGCGACGAAAGATTCAGAGAGGATGAGTGGAGGGCCGGAGTCGGGGCAGTCGGGGAGGTCGACAAGCGGCTGGACGAGGGAGAGGACGCAGTGGTCGTAAAAGTACTGGAGGAAGCGTTCGGCTTCAGGATCTTCCACCCGCAGACGAGCAGGAGCCTGCGCGCAAGAGAGGGTCACGACGTAGACTGCGGTCAAAAGATCAAGTGGACGCACGCTCATCGGCCCGCCCTCGGTGGTCGCGTCCACCAGTACCCGCAGCGCCTCCGCAAGCTGCGCCTTGACGCCCAAGTCCTCCTCCTCCTTCAGCATCCCGACCAAGAATCCGAGCAGCGTCCGTCTCGCCTCCTTCTCGTCCTTCTCGCGCTTCTCCCGCTCCAGCTCCTCCGCAGTCTTCGACTCGTTCTCCATCTCGGCCTCGAGTTCCGCCGCCAAGTCCAGGTTCGCCGACTCCTCCTCCGCCCGCTTCTCCAGCTCCTTACCTTGTCGCAAACAGTAACCCCGCACATCGACCGCGTCAAGGTCGACAACGCTGATCCAGATACTCAGCGCGCCCTGCCGGATAGCCGCCGCATCCTCGAGGACCTGCAGCCGCTCCAGCTCCTGCTCTTCTGTCGCGCCCTCCACCTTTCGCGCATTCGCATGGGCAACCTCGTCCGCGAACCGCAGGCCTCCCTCAAGCGCCGGCAAGAGTCCCCGCTCGCACATCGTCTTGTAAAACGTCGTGCGGACCGGGATCTGGAGATTCTTGGCCATTTGCGAGAGTTGCTGAAGAAAGAGGGTGGCGTGGAGTTTGCGTTCGTGCGCAGAGGGTGTCGAGACGCCGGCGGCGGTGGCGGTTGAAGGCGTCTCTTCGGTAGAAGACGCCTTGAACAGGTCCGCACCGGCGAACAGCTCGGTATCCTTCCTCCTCAGCGCGACAGCCTTATCCTTCCCCTCCGCCTCGGCCGCCTCGCCGTTCTCCCCAAGGATCTTGAAAACCTCTTTCAGCAATTCACGCTCCTGCGTGATCTCATTGACGATGTCGACCTCGTTGAAGTAGATTGCCGAGTTGAGCAGCGACGAGGTCGAGTCTTCGATGACGCGCGCGAGGACGACGTCTTTGAGATAATGAAGGCGGTGGGTCTGGTGGATCTTGTTGACGAGGGTGGCGGGGAGGAGGTGGACCGGGATGACAGATACGAAGGATGAGGGAGAGGAGAGGTGCTCGCGGTACGAGGCGCGCATGGTCGGATACTCAGGGTCATCTGCGGGCAAATGTCGAATGAGTAGAGGGCGATGTAGAGAAGCCAGGCCAAACTCACACTCGAGTATGCCAACGACGCCGATGATGATCTCGTCCTTCAGGACGTGCTCAAAAATGGCGTTGTCGTTCAGGTGGACTGTCGCGCGTCTAGAGTTAGCAAGGCACGCTCAGCTCGGCAAAGCGAAAAGGTGAACGCACAGATAGCCTGCATCACCCGACACAGTGCATGCAAGTCCTCGATACTCTCGAGGTCCTCCGCCTCCTGCTGCACCTTGACCAACTTTTCGATGTATCCCGTCCGGACAATCACGCTCGCCGCTCGTTCGCGTCCAACGACCGTGCGCGAAAGTTGCTGGATCGCGTTCTCGACTTTTGCGATGGTGCCGAGCGCGGGTTCGGGGAGAGAGTTGGCGAGCGAGGCGGTGGCGGGGCCATGCATGCCGAAGGCGCGAGGGGAAGAAAGGGAGGGTGAGGGCGAGGGGGAGCGCAGGGCTTGTTGTTCGGCTGCACGGAAGCGAGAGTCAGCTGCAATTACGGATGCGAGCGCAGCTGTTGAGCGCACCGGCGAATCTCCGTGCAGCCTTGATAAACTCCCACATCTCGCCGCACCCGGACGGCGTCGCAAAGCTCAGCGCCATCTCCTGTTCCTCTTCCCCCTCCGGCCCCGACCGCTCTGTCCAGACGATCAGCGTATCCTGCTGCCGCTGGTACCCTCCCGCATCAACGGTCGTATTGCCGTTTTCGTCGACAGACGTGAACTCGTCTTCGTCCATCAAGTCTTCAGGCGCGTAACCCTGAGGGTAAGGCTGCACCCTCGTCCGCAAGATCACTGCCTCCTCGTCCTCCTCGTCTTCCACTTCGACCGCAGGCTCGTCAGTCAAAACCTTCCCCTTGGTCGGCGAATCCGTCCCAACATCTCTCCGCCTCTTCTTCGACGGCGACCCATCCTCCGACGGACTCGGCGACCTTTTCCGATACTTCTCCTTCCTGACAATGATCCACGCTCCCTCGTCGTCCTCGCTAATGCGCGCTCCACCTTCGAACTCATCGCCTGGCGGTGTCGCCTGCAGGAAGACACCGCTGCAGGAACCCGTTCCCAGATCGATCCACGCGTCGTCCTTGAGTCGATAGACTTTGACTCGCCGACTCGGTGCCGAGCCGGATGGAGACTGAGAGGCTTGGGAAGAGGGCGAGCCGGAGGGTGAGGACGAGGCGGCGCTACGGGCTGACATGGGAGAGCTGTCGGGCGCGTCTGAGATAGGCGCGCCGTGGGCTGGAGAGGATGTGGGGGAGGGTCGAGGGGATTCGCGTGTGGGTGTTCCGGTAGCAGCTGTCGAGGAAGAGGCAGTCGACGAGGGACGGGTTGGAGTCGAAGGAGAGGAGCCCGTCGGCCGGGCAGACTGTTCGATAGCCTCTACTCCTGCCTCTGTCGCCTCACCCCGCTCAACCTGCTCCTTACTCTCCTCAGCATCGCCTGCTGCAGCTGGAGGCGGAGTGCCCGATCTCTCGAGGCGACTTTCCCCCTCCCTCGCACCCTGCGCGCCCTGCACATCAGCGTCCTGCGCGTCTGCATCCGTGTTCTGCTCGGTCATGCTAACATCCTGCGCATCTGGGTGGGGCGCGTCGAGCGGTGTAGACGTCGGGGCAGCTGGGTCGGATGGCGGTCGCTCGTCGTCGCCCGCGGCCATCGCGTTGCCGCTGGATTGCACAAGTCCGAGCAACGGTGCACCTCACAAGCTTGAGTGAGACGCAGCGTGACAGCAAGCGTGGGGTGGGAGCATAACGCCGACAAGGCGGCGCTGACTGACAATCCATACAGGCAGGCTGCGTTCGAGAGCCAGTAATTCCAGGTACTACTCGATCAACCGCACAGTCTTACTCTCGAAGCCAACGGGGCCGTCGTCGTCGAGTGGCCTTCCCGCCTCCTCAGCGTCATCTCTCTCCCTCGCACCGCTCTCGCTGCTGCTGGTGCTCAAGATGCAAGTCGATCAACCACACTCTCCCCCAGCACGCACTCCGTCGCACTCGTCGTCTGTCCGGCCCCGCGGTATCCTTAAGAACTCGCGCTCGTCGTCCAGCAACGTCCCCACCTCGTCCTCTTCTCCTCCGACCGCTCGTACCCAGGCTGGACAGGATGGACAGCATCAACCAGGACAGCTCGCGTGGGACGAGACGAACCTCAGCTTGAACGACCTCCAGCGAGACTCGACCATGAAGATCACGGAACCCAAGACCCCGTACGTCCGCTACAACGCAGAGACAGACGAGGTGATGGACCTTGACCGTGCGTACACATCCTCTCTTTCTGCCCTGAAACCCCCGCTGACAGGCGGTACTGGGCGGACGCACGCAGAGATCCCCGGCTTCTCGCTCGGTTCGACGTCCTTCGCCTCGTCCTCTGGCGCCGGCGGACCCTCGAACCCGACCACTCCTACCTCGTCTATTTTCGTTGGAGCCAGCGCAACAAATGCGACGGGCTCGTCGCGGCGCGGGAGCGAGGCGAGCGAGAAGATGGTCCGGGTCGAGCGGAGCAATAGCGACGTCAGCGGAGGGGAGGAGGCGTTCAAAGAGAGCGACGACGAGGAGGCTGACGAGGAGAGTAAGTGCCGTACTTTATCAAGCGGGGAAGCTGATGTCTGGCTCGGCTTTGTCACTGCTTGATGCACCAGCGTTGACAGTCTTCTGTTTCCTACAGCCATCGAACACCGACGCGCATTCGCCCAGAAGCGAGGTCGACACTACTCGTGCGTTTTATCCGCCTCTTTCCCCTTCCGACTCCCGCTGACGCCGGTCTCCGGCCTCCTCCTGCGCGCAGCAATGAAGGCATGGCGATGAAACAAGCCGCCGCTCTCCTCGCCCAAGAAGACGACAACGACGAAGACGAGTCGGTCGAGGCCAATACAGAGCGCAATGCCTCGGGCATGAGCGCCGTACCGCCTGTCCCGCCGTTGCCGAATGGGTTGCAGAGGGATGCTGTGTGAGATGGGCAGGGGGTGGTCTCCCAGACGTGTCTCGTGACCGCGAGGGTTCGTATATCCTCTGCTTTTCCTACGCACCTCGTTTCGTTCTTCCCGGCTCTCAGTCGGCACTTCATTCGATCCGCCCTCCGCTGCTCTCCCTTCTGTGCGCTTTCATTGTATAATTCTCCTCCTTCTTTCGTTCATTCTTGCGTCCGTATCAGTCCGCCCCTTTGTTTGATACCGCGCCCTCTCTCCTTCTCCCCGTAAAGCAAACCCTCTCGTACCCCTCTCGTCGACAGCGAATCCAGAAGAGGGAAGGGATTCAACTTTTTGCGAGTGATGACATGACGGCGTAAGCAGGAACGGCGAAAGATATAGTCGGGATTGAGGGAAGATTGAGGAGTGTCCGACAAACGAGAAGGGGGGAGGGGAGGGGGTACAACAGCAAGCGTCGAGCGGCCGGGAGGAAACGTGCAAGAGTGATACAACCGGCTTTTGAGCGGGTGAGAGGAAAGCGAGAGGCGGAAGAACGGTCGGCGTTTCAGACGAGGCCGTCGTAGAGCGAGAGGGCCTGTGCAATGTGCAACCAGTCGTCAAGTGAGATCAGCGTCAGCGCTTCTGGCCGAGGACTGCGCAAGCATGCGGTTTTTGCGCACCTGGACGATCGTTGGGTCCTTCTTCGAGCCCTCCTTGAACTCCTCGAACGTCACTGCAAGCACTCCACCAGGTCAGCACTTTTCTTGCCTAAGTGGCGCAGTCGTGCGTACGCTGGTGATCATGGTTCAGATCCATCAACGCAAAGATCTTGTTGACCCTCTTCTCAGCCGTGTCCTCGTCCGGCGGGAGCTTGACCATCTCGCCCGTCATGTCGTAGATCGACTGAACGATCTTGAGCATCTCGTCGTACGTGATCAGACCGTCGTTGTTGATGTCGTACAGCTGGAATGCCCCTGTGTGAGTGGAAGAAGCGAGGTCGTGAGCGAGGGCCCGAGTTCGAAGGAGTGAGGAGGTCCGACGCACACTGCAGCTTCTCGTCCAGCTTCCCTCGGCTCGTGATGGACAGCGCAGCGATGAACTCGCGGAAGTCGATTGTGCCGTTTCCGTTCTTGTCTGTTCCGCGATGCTCATCGTCAAGATCCCGCTGCACATGAAAGCGCACTCTGTTCGCCTGTCCGCCGCGGACTTAACGCAGGGTGGAGGAGATCACGGACGCACCAAACACTTTGAAGACATGCCGCGCAAACGCCTGAGGATTGCCAAACGGGAAGAACTGCTTGTAGATCCGCGCAAACTCTTCCTGGTTGAGTTGGCCGGAGGGGCAATCCTTGACGAAGCCTTTATACCTGTCGAGCGAGAAAGAAAAGCGTCAGTCGCGGAATGACGGAGGGGAGCCGGCTGGAGGGGACAGACCACTGCTGCAACTCCTTCTTGTCGACTGCGGCGAGTTTCAACGCATCAGCATCTTGACTGTCGTCAGTTGTCCCACTCTGCAGCGTCCCAAGCGAATCTAAGCGGGCCCAACGAGCGGACCCCGGCCGCCTCCGTCCTCGTTGCAGATTCGAGGACGGTCCAAGGTGTCCTCCCGCAAAGCCAGCCTCATTCGCCACGCCAGCCGTCCCCTGTTGACCGTACGCGCCTCGAACACCGTTCAGCCTGCCAAGCAGCTGTTCCCTCTGAGGCAGTGCGGACCGATCACCTCGAATCGACATTACCCGCTCGCCGCGCCTGCAAGCGATGCTGAAGTGAAGAAGCGGCCCAACTGACAATAAGTGTTCTTCTGAAGGTCTGCCAGGTCTTCTGGCGAGAGCTTCGACTGAGATTTGCCCTGTTGGAGACCGCGAGTGATGGGGATTGCCGAGACGAGGGTGGAGACAAGGGAGAGCAGCGTGAGCGCGCAGTCGCTTGTGTGAGCGACTACTGTAGGTTCTGACCATGGTCTTGTATGCTCAGACGGCTTCGGGTACGAGTCGGCGTCGGTTGAAAAACGCCGAGATGCTCTTCTCCTCCTGCGCCTCACTCTGCTCCCGCTGCACAAGCTCTACGCCGCTGTTCTTCCCGTGCTGAAGTCTACCATGTTTGGATGTCGTCACTCACAGCCGCAGGAACCGTCCCATACCACGAACCGCCCTTCACCTCGCTCGCTATCCTGATTGCCTTCCTCTTCCTCGCCAATGTTGCGCGAGGCGCCGCGAACAAGGTCCTCTACGCTGGCTTGCTCGGCGAGATTACCGTTGGCGTCGTGTTCGGGCCCGTCGCCAGAATCCTCGATGTCGACTGGGAGAGGACGTTTGTCGTGGTCGGCTACATTGGCCTGGTGCTCATCGTGTGAGTTCATCAAGATGTTGAAGAAGAGATCGTCACATTGACGTCGTCGTCCCGCACAGTTTCGAAGGCGGTCTGACACTCCGGCCGCGCTCCTTCCTCCCTCAACTCCCTCTCGCCCTGATCACGGCGCTCATCGGCATCCTGCTTCCTCTTGCGTTCACCTTCGCCCTCTTCAGCGCCTTCGTCTACCCGCAACTGCAAGCGTTTTCCGCCGGTAGTGCCTTGGCGTCAACGTCGCTCGGCACAACTTTCTACGTCCTTCGCGCCTCCGGGCCCGAACTGGGCACTACCGCCGTCGGCGAAATACTCAAGGGCGCCGCACTCATCGACGATGTTGTTGCGCTCGTCCTCCTCTCGGTCATCCAGTCACTTGGCACCGAATTAGGTGGCAGCCTCGGCTGGACGATCGGACGCCCCATTTTGGCGAGCGTAGCGATGGCAGCCGTCTCGCCCGTGACCACGCTGTGGCTTTTCAGGCCACTCTTTCGATGGAGACGCATTGCGCGCTTCGTGGAACGAGGTGGACGACCTGCCTTGCTGTTGCTCGGCGTTGCCGTTCTCATAGCTTACCTCGCCATGTGAGTGCGTTTCGTGCACTTCGGAGCCCGACACAGACCGACAGTTTTATTTACTCGCAGCGCATACTACACGGGCACGACGATGCTGCTTGGCGCCTTCCTCGCCGGAACATTCTTGTCAGCTCTGCCTGCGCCGGACTCGGGCATGTCTTTCGTGACAATTTGGGAGGAAGTACTCTTACCTGTTCAGGAATACGTATGTCGTTCTTCTTTCAATTTGTTCGCGACGACGCCATCTCGCTAACTCGACATTCGACCGCAGGTCCTCGCACCCCTGTTCTTCGCCTCAATCGGATTCTCGATACCCTTCCTCTCGCTCTGGTCCGGCCGTCGTATCTGGCGCGGCCTCATCTACGCCCTTCTCATGGCGCTCGGCAAGCTTCTCGCCGGCATTCCCATCCTCCTCGTAGACCTTTTCCGCTCCGACAACCAGAACTCCGCACTCCCTGAACCCCCTTCGATAGACTTCGCGGCCACGACAGGCGTCCGGAGCAACACTGAGGCGGAGAAGGCGCACAAGGCTGAGCGCATGTCGCTGCGTTCGGTCCGACTCGACACCTCGACTCCATCTGTCCGGCAGACGCTTGCCGCCGCTGCTTTCGTCGGCGTCGCACTGGTTGCGCGAGGCGAAATTGGTGTGAGTCACGTCTTTCGCAGCCTACCAGAGGAGCCACTGACATCCGCTCTCCGCAGATCCTCGTTCTTCAAGTCGCCTACGCCGCATCGCATTCGTCCGACGGCACAGAGGTCCTCGGCGATGAAGCCTACCTTGTGGGGATCTGGGCCGTTGCGGTCTGCACGATTTTAGGGCCTGTAGCGTTCGGATTGCTCGTCAAGAAGGAGGGCGAGCGGATCAAGTGCGGGAGGTGGGGGTTGACGTAGACTCGCCGACTTCTCGCGAGCGAATAAACATCGTTCCTCATCGTCAGCGTTCCAGAGAAGCCCGAACGGCGCGAGTACACGCCTTGATAGCCTTGACCATGATGGGAGCCGGCACCGCCTCCCTCGCTCTCACCGCTCACTTTCGACTCGACAATCATGCCTCCAGACGTGTTGCCAGGTTCGCAGCACTGTCTTGCCTGTCTTGGAATCAGGAGAGCTCATGCAGACCCCCTCCCGCTCTCTCCTCACGCTTGCCAACCCCTCCCCGCTTTCATCACTTTGTCGTCGCCCTTCTCCACGTTGTTGCTTCGCGGGTGGTTTGAGCAGGTTCGCAGAGTCATTTCTATGCCTTCACTAGCGAAGGGGACCGCTTATCAGTCCTCATTGTGTGCCGCAGCCGCCGTCGACGCCCAATCTCCCCTCAGCGCCTCTGAACTCAATGTCCTGCGGCAGCAATACCTCGATGAGCAAGCGAAAGGATGGGTGTCCGTTCAGACCAAGTTCAATTACGCATGGGGGAGCGTCAAGAGCGATAACCGAGTCGAGAACGGAGAAGGCGTTGCGCTGCTGATGGGTACATAGTCGTTCGGCTTCTTCGTTGAGTGCTGGAGCTGATCCGAGTGTCTTGATTTGCAGACATCTACCGCACGGAGCCGTCGCGCCGGCGAGAATGCCTATACTTCCTCGCGGTTGGCCACTACAAGCTGGGCAACTACCCCGAAGCGAAGCGGTACAACAGTACGCTCGCCCGCTTCAGCACCTCTCGTTCGCCCACTGACGCTTGCTTATTGCGTAGGCCTGCTGCTTGAGAAGGAGCCGAACAACATCCAGGCCCAGAGCCTACAGCAAATGATTGAGCAGGCCGTTGCGAAGGGTGCGCCCGTTCAGTCTCTCTTCTAGCTTCGTTGCTGACCAGCTCTCCTTTTGCAGAAGGTTACGTGGGCATGGCGATTGCGGGCGGGGCGGCAGCGGCAGCTGGCATCGTCTTTGCCGCTCTCATGTCCCGCTCCAGGAGATGACGTTTTACTCTTGTAGCTCTTCCTGTAACCTAGCTTTGCCTCACTCGTCTCGTCTAGGAAGCCATTCTGCCTTGTCCGCACCGAGTCCCGCAGGCGCTCGCTGCCAGCCAACCTCGACGTCTCCCTCAAACTTCGCCGCGTGCCGCACGTACTCGACCATCTTGCCGCCGAACCCTGGGCAGGTCGCCATCTGTCCTCTCGCTCGTAAGTCGTTTGCTGTCTCTATGTGAATGCCGGGACGACCGAACGCTTCGGAAGGTGAGCGACGACCGAGAGAGCGGAAGAAGTGTGCGGTCGAGAGAAGCGTGTTGGTGAGGAGGTAGCTGCCGCCGGATGTTGCGCGGTGGTAGAGGGCGGCCATGATCCCAAAGCTGCCGGGCAGGTAGGTCAGCAGGTTGAAAGAAGGGACAGGGGCGACGGACGCGAGAATGTAGCCTGAGCCATGGTCGAGCGCCTGGCAAGGCAAAGGCCTCGGCACTATCTCCTTCTCCGCCTCATTCTCTCTTCGCTCAGAGTCCGCCCAAGCTCTCCCCTCCGCTTCGCCGATCCCGCAAGCGAACTGCACCAGCGAATCGAACCCTTTCCTCCTCGCCCAAGGTCCGCCTTTCTCCGCTTCAGGACCATCGACCGCGCCCCAAGCCGTCAACGACACATAGACGATGTCCGGATTGAGTTTCCGCACTTCTTCAACGCCGAAGCCAAGGGACGCGAGGCCTTCGGGACGGTAGGACTGGAGAAGGACGTCGGCGGTGGAGAGAAGGGAGGTGAAGGTTTCGCGGTCGGTGGGAGAGCGCAGGTCGAGATGGATGGCGCGCTTGCCGCGAGAAGTGTCAAAGTCGAGACCGGGCAGAGAAGGGAGGTTGGGCGAGGTGACTGACGCCGCAAGGTCAGCTTTGTAGAATCGAAGCGAGACGAAAGCGACTCACCCCAGAGAACGTCAGCGCCATAGGCTGCCCAAAGACTGCATTAGCGTCTCGTCATCGCCCGGACCAAGAAGAGCGCACCTGCAAGCGTTCTACCCGCTACAGGGCCGGCAATAACCCGAGTCAAGTCGAGCACTCGCACTCCCTCGAGCGGCTTACCAGACGTGAGGGGTGGCAAGGGCTTCGGCACTCCTTTTTCGAGCGTGGTCAGAGTGAAGGGAGCGGAAAGTCCGCGAGACTGGGCAGCGTGGCCTTGCGGGTGCGAGTCCCTGGAAGAGCAGGATGTCAGGACGGCGTCCGACGCACATAGCGGACGGAAGCGCACCACTCCTGGAATGACCGCATAGCTGTGCAGACCAGGCCGCGCTCCATAGCTGCTTCAGCAACCTCGTCCGCATGCCGTTCGCGCAAAGCGGCCGCAAGATCTGCCTTCTTCGCGTCACGCGGCAGGCCCAGCAAGTCGAGGAAGCCTTCCTTGTGGTGTCGCCAGTTCGTGTGCGGTCGAATCCAGCCGTCCTTCGTTCGGTATTGCCCCACCAGCTCATCCCACTCGAATACAACTCCTCGGTCGAGAGTCGCGACGTGCTCCGAGCGAACCTCTGCAACCGCATCGCGTGCTGAAACCGTCACATCGACGACATTCTCGCCCGTTCGTAGCGCCAACAGCTGAGCAGCGGCGAGAGCAGCCACCCCTATCGTTGCCTGTGCGGCGCAGCCGAGGAGGAACCCCGAGGGCAACGGATCGTCGCCGAGCAAGCGCAGGTGCTTGAGCGCCGCATTCGGTAGTCTAGCATGCTGCCAGAGTCGACCAGCGACCGAGGAAGCGGTGGTGGCCATGGGAGGAGGAAGACAACCGGCGACGGAGAGTTGCGGGTTGCTCTCCGTCCGCGCGCTTTACTCGCTAGATTCGCGCTCGTGTATGCTGTTCATGCGTAGGGGCAGCGTACAGATGGCGGACAGGCCCGCCCAGCTGCTCCCGCTCGTCCCGCTTCTTCCGCTCGCCTCCTCTCTTCCCATCAGGTAACTCGGGATGACGAACTCCCGCAGTTCCTGATGACGGTGCACAGGAGGTCACGAGCACCGCATCCGGGCAGATTTGTCTCGTCGCTTCGCATCTTGGAAAACGGGGTTCGTCGGGCGGGGTAAGCGAAGTCCGTTGCTCGTTCTTCGCTTTTCACGTTCGCACGCCGCCGCTCGCCTGGCTTGGACTCGATCCACCGCTCTCTCTTTCACTCCCGTCAACCATGTCCTCGCAACGCACAATGCCTTCGTCGCCCAGACGCCCGCCAGTTCGTCGCCAGCGCTCGCTCTCGATGTCCTCCTCGCTGGCTGCACCCGTCCGTTCATCGCATCGCGTCGCCGACCAAATCCTCGCCATCACCGACGAGATAGCCGCCTACGCCCTCGACAAGGAGGAGCGCATCCACGCCGTGCAGGTGGCGAAGACTAGGTCAGAACAGCTCGCCAGTCAGGTCGCCGCACTCCGACGAGATGTGGCACTCGAGCCGAACGACCTGAGTTTGCGATTGCGGCTGCTTGAGGCGGAGGAGAAGCTGAAGCGGGCGCTCGTGCAAGAGAAGGTGGCCAAGGAGGCTTTGACTTCGCCGTCGATTGCAGGTACGCTCGCTTTTTGTTCTGTTTCAGGCTGGCTGATTGCTGACCATCGGTCTGCAGGTCCTCCCGCTCCTTCGATGCGTGCTTTGCCCTCTCCCAGCTCTCCCAGCCCAGTCTTTCCTCCTTCTCCTCCGCGCACCTGCTCGCCTTCGCCAGCACACTCTCGCACCTCGTCTTCCTCATCTGCCGTTCCGATCACAGCGTCTCGAACATCAGCGAGTCGGCGTCCAACGAGCACGTCCTTCTCTCGCACGCCGCACTTCTCCCCCGCATCGTCTGGCGCCGGCTCTCCTGTGCGCCGTCCGCTCTCCCTGCACGCCCCGCCAGCCCTCGCGCACATGCCACACTCGGATCCTACACCGACGCTCTCGACCTTCCCGCGCAAACCAGTTCTCATAACCTCGCACCTCTCCGTACCCGGCCACCTCATCACGCAAGAACTCGGTCTCGTTCAAGTCCGCACGCCCTCGACGACGGATCTTGGCGCCTTAAAGGAGCTGTTGCGCCTAGAGGGTGAACGGCGAGGCGCCGATGCGGTCCTCGGTGTCGTGACGAAGGTGTGGCAGGGCGAGGGCGGCGGCTTGGCTGGCGCCGGCCGGGCTGTGCGGCTCAAGAAGGAGTGATGGAGCATTCGGCGCTCTTATGGACGCTCTTTAGTATCTCTCGACGCCTGCAAGATCGACTGTTCTGTCTCAAATCGGCGGGCCGACCGCGGCGTACGTCCGGCGGACAAACCCTCAACTCCTGTCTCGACTTCACCGCCTCGTCCCTCCTTGTTCTCTCACATCCATCGCTCTACTTCGCTCAACGACGGCAGCGCAACACGCTATTCCCGCCAGAAGGCTGCGCTTCCGCCTCGCTGTTGCACCTCTCCCGGCCCCGCTCTCCTTCGCCACTCCTGTTCTCTTATCGCCGGACACGGTTCTTCGATGTACGGCGGCTCAACATCGTCTGGCGGACGCTGGTCGCTCGGCGCGAAGACATACCGTGCGCCAACGGAGCAGGAGCGGTTGCGTGAAGCGCAGGACCGGTTGGCAAGGGAGAATGAGAGGCGGAAACTGCACGTACGTGGCGTTTCCTTATGGGTCACTGCTGCGGCATGTTGAAAGAGTTCGCGCCAAGCAGGAGATCAAGCATCAGGAGAAACACATTCGGCAGCAGCGAGAGCTGGCGAGGGAGGTTCGTCTCAACTTTCGCTCATCCCGCCAATCTCACGCTGACAACCACTATCGACAGACTGCTCGTGTGAACGAGCGCGCTGTAGGAATGGAGCTGGGCGCTCGCGGCTCCCCTTTCCTCGGACCAGGCGTAGGTCTCGCAGGCCGCTCTCCTCGAATGCGAGCGTCCTCCTTCAGTGGAGTACCTTCCCTTGGCGCGCCTATCGGTGGACTTGCAGGTGCGACTGCGGTGAGGGAGCGTGAACGGCTGGCGATGGAACGGCGAGGGTTGGAAGATACGAGGCGAATGGAGGCGGAGTTAGCCAGGGTGCGCGCGCAGAGGCAAGCGCTGGAGGTCGAAGCTGCTCGAAGGGTGCTTCGTGCTCCCTCACGATCGCTTGCTGCATCATGCTGATGATTTGACTTTGCAGCAACGCACGGCGGGCGCGATGCGGAACGAGCGAGCTGCACTTGCCATTGCCAACGAGCGTATTCTCGCCTCGCCGCGCATGTCTCCTCGTCTCTCGCCTCAGATGGGACCCGTCGGTGGGGGCGGTCTGCGTCCCGGCGCACTCCCAGGTGCAGGCGGACTACGCCGTTCCAGCTCGTGGAGCGGCAGACTTGGTCTTTCGCCTCGCATCGGCGGGCAGTCGCCTCGAGTCGTTCCTGTCCCAGTTCCTGTACCCGTCGCTTCACCTCACATCGGCCGCTACGGCGATCTCCGCTCTCGCACCCCCTCGCCCAGCCGACTCGTCCTGTCTCCTCGCATCGGCGCTAGGACCCCTTCGCCTCGACTCGCTAACTACAACACCTTCGACGTCTCCCTGCGCCTTCGCGGCCTCGACGGCGTTTCCGGAGGATACGGCGGAGTCGGCGGGCTCGGCGCCCTCGACGACTTGCACCTCGGGGGTGGGACGCCCGCCATTGATCCTGTCGTCCTGAGCGATGGAGGCTACGACGGCGGGATGTTCGGAGGAGGAGGCATGATGCCCGGACTGTTGTCGACGCATCACCACCATGACTTTGTCGTTACCGACCTCGACCACGAGCCAGGCAGGGCCATCGGTACGTCGTCACCTTTCTCGTCCCACCGATCATTCCGCAGACCTCGTTTCTGCGGCGCTTTTACAATCCCGGAGCTGGACTGACCCTTCTTCGCTTCTCACGTAGTGCAAGACCTCGGAATCGTTGAAGGCCTGTCCGGCATGGACGCTTATCTTTCGGAAGACGACAAGCTCAGTCTCGCCATTGGTAATCTCACGGCGAACGCACAATCGCTCGGCGCGAACGCAGTCTTGCAGGTCGAGACGGGCGAGGACGTGGGTGGGCAGATCTTGGTAAGGGGACGGGCGGCAGTGTTGTCCTAGGTTCGTTCAGGTGTATAGAGTGTTTTCTGTGCACTGTATAGGTCAGGAGTGCTCCCTTAGCGACTGGTGCAGTTGAGACGAGCGCTCCGCTTCGAGAGGCGGGACGAGGACAGTCGCACTGTTCGCGCTCCTCCCATCGCGCTTCTTGGGCGACATAAAATAGCTATTGCAAACAGATGAAGATAAACGGAGAATGCTACGCGAAAGTGATGGGTATTGAGGGGCATGCGTGCAATCGGAGCCAGAAGATGGAAGGGAGAAGGGAATCGATCCATGAAATCCACCCCAAGAGCCTAATACTGCCAAGTTGTGCGATTCATCCTACGATGTGTGTCGCCCTAAATGGCGAGAGCGACTGCGGCGGCGGCGAAAACGAGAGCGACGGACGAGCTGAGAGTCGAACCGGCGTTGTTGTTCGTGGTCGTCGACGACGACGACTGACCCGCAGCCGATGCCGAAGACGAAGACGACGCAGACGACGAAGGCGAGGAAGTCATCGTGACGGTCGAGACGGGTACGCTGGTGGACGACGACGGGGACGACTGCGAGATCACGCTCGTCACGGTAACGGCCGAGGCAGTCGATGGCGTCGCCGCAAGGGATGCGAGGCCTGATGCACCAGTTGCGGCAACACTACGCGAGCGGCCAGTCGCACGAGAGACGCTAGCACCTGCAGCACCGCCAGCTGCCGCCGACGAGCCTGCCGAGCCTGCGGAACCGGCCTGGCCGACGAGCGAGCCCGTTCCCCATGCAATACCGTTCGTCGACTGAGTGGGAGGGGTCTGCGCACGAAGAGCGGGTCAACAGCTATTCGCTCGGGTGCTGTGGCCATGGGAACTCACGGTCGAGCCGTCTGCGCTGGCGATGGTGAAGCGGGTAGTCCAGGAAGTCGGCTGTCCGGCCTGGCTGAACTGGTAGAAGTAGATGGCGCTATTGGGCGTGACGTTCGGGCAGGTGAAGTCGATTGTGCCGCTACCGGTCGTTCCGTCGAGTCCACTCGCAACCGTTTGCACGGGGACCATCGCCAAGTTCGAGCCGGTCATGAGCTGTGAGATGCAGCGGAACAGAGGATCAGTTCGGCAATTTCGTCGGGGTGAAGCCACGAGCGTCTTGGTTCCGTTGCGCAAGACGCGACCGCACCTGGATCTCGAAGCTCGTCCATGTGCCAGACGTATCAAGGTTCCACTCAATGTTGCACTTGCTGCCAACCTATTGAGCGGCGAAGCAAGGCGAAAGAGGCGAGGTGCACGGTGCGAAGGATTCGCAAGGAGATTCCGGAGACGGAGGAAAGGGGGTCAAGGCGGCGTCGTGGGACGTGATGGCGCGTCGAGGCGGTTTGTTACGAGCAAAGAAACGAGATGAGCGATGCCCAGTGCGACAGGAAGTGTTGCCGGCGGTGCGTGAGTCCAAAGAGGTGCGAGTGAGTCGACGGAGTGGGCGTTGCTCGTCAGCTCTGGCTTCGTGGGCACGGGTGATGGCGAGACTGCACACCTTGAAGACCTCGCCAGGACCAGGCGCAGTCGGTACTACCTGCGCGGACGCTGCTGCCGCCGCCAATGCACCGAGCGCGAGGATGTTGAAGGAGGGCATCGTGTAGAGGACTGGCTTGCGAGGAGCGTGCTAGGTAGCAAGGAAGGACTGTAGTCGGAGTGGAACGAAGCACAAGCAAGCACAGCAGATTCACACCACGCGGTGAAGCGGGAGAAAGGGAAGTGCGAACACCGACAAGCACGCGCACCGGCGCGAGCAAATGTCTCGAACGAGAGCCGTGCGAACGAAGGACGGACGACGAATGCATGAACAGCAGGACGGGACACTGGCAGGGGACTACGTTATTGGAATATTTGCGGGCGAGGGAAAACTGCTTTTTGAGCGGGAGGTGCGATAGGGAGGGCGGCTTGAGAGTCTGTACAGCTTGTTGTAGGCCTCTAGTGGGCGAGCACCAGGACGGTGCGGTTCGGGATGTAAACCTATGCGCGCGAGAGGCGTCAATTGGTCGTCAAGAGGCGAGGAAGGAGAGAAGCGAATGCACCTGCAACCAATTCTTGCGCCCGTTCCACTCCATTGGCGTCGTAAAGTGCTTGACAGTCTTGTCGACGCGGTTGTGCCCGCCAAACTCGGGCTCGTCGCTCGAGAGGACGACCTGGTACTCGCCAGCCCAGTCGGTGCCGACGCGGTAGTCGGTGAACGAGTTGGTCGGGTGGAAGTTAAAGATCCAGAGCAGGTTGCCGCGCTCGAAGACGATGACCTTGTCCGACTGTGGGTGGCGGAAGACACCGAGGATCAGCTATACAACCTCGAAGGAACCGCAGGAATTCAAGGATCAGGAGCGCAACGCACCTCGTTCTTGAGCGACACGTACGCAGGTGGCGAGCTCAACCATTGGAACTGGTCTTCAAGACGGTTGAAGGCGCGATCGAACGCGTACAGATACTTGTACCGGAGGAGGTGGTCGTCGATGAGGTTGAACTGGCGCCGCGCGTACTGGTACGAGTCGCCGTTGCCCTCGCGCGGGAAGTCGAGCCATTCGGGGTGGCCGAACTCGCTGCGCGCGGAGATGGTTAGCCTCGCAAACGGATGAGGGGTGAAAGAAAAAAGACATCTCGACGCACTTGCCCTCGAAGTTGAGGTATCCTTCGCCGCCGAGCGCGTGAGTGATCAGACTGCCAAACGGTGGTCAGTGATCTCTACTTCCCTCGATCGCATCGGAAAGCTGGAAAGGCGTGGCAAGCCCGACTCACCGAATCATCTTGTGCAGCGCGAGTCCGCGGTCAATGACGGGCGTCCGCTCGGTCAAGTCACTCATGTTGGTGTACATCTCCTTGTCCATCAACCAGAATGCGAGCGTCTTGTCGCCCACAAGCGCCTGGTCGTGACTCTCGGCATACGCGATACTCTTCTCCTTCCACCTGCGGTTCGTCAACGTGAACGCAATGTTGCCCATGTCCCACGACTCGTCCGATGGCGCTTCCTTGAGTAGCTTGATCCACATGTCCGGGACGGCCATCGCGAGACGGTAGTCGAAGCCGATGCCGCCTTCGGCGACGGTGCGGCACAGGGCAGGCATGCCAGAGACGTCTTCGGCGATCGTGAGGCAGGTCGGGTACAGGTCATGCAGCATCGTGTTGGCCTGTGCGAGAAGCTCGTTTCGAATAAGCTCCTGCCGCATCGCGGCGGGCAAGAAAGCGGAGAAAGAAGGCCTCGACGTACGAGCATAAGGTAAACGACCGCCTCCTCGTCAACTTTGTCCCCAAAGTACTCGTGGTAGCCGCCAGAGAAGCCCGTGCCGATCCCGTGGTGGACGTAGAGCATGCTCGTGACGCCATCGAAGCGGAAGCCATCGAACTGGTATTCCTCCATGTAGAAGCGCAGGTTCGAGAGGAGGAAGCGGAGGACTTCATGGTGGCCGTAGTTAAAGAGGCGACTGCGTACCCGGCAACACGAAACGTCAATTCTCCGCGCGCACCGATATCGCAGACGTGCGGGACGATAAGGCTCAGTAAGACTCACGAATCCCACAACTCGTGCCTTCCCTTCGCTCCACCATGGAAGTACTGGTGATCGCTCCCGTCAAAGTGGTTCAACCCGTCAGCCGAGTTGTTCGACGCGTGCGAGTGGACCACGTCGAGGAGGACAGTGAGGCCGAGCCCGTGGGCGGTGTCGATCAGTTCTTTGAGCTCTTCCGGGGTGCCTGTACGCGAGGAGAAGGGTAAGTGAGGGAGGAGAGGGGGAAGGAGGCGCTGACGAACCATAGCGACTGCTGATGGCGAAGAAGCTCGTGATCTGGTAGCCGAACGAGGCGTAGTACGCGTGCTCCATGATGGCCCTGCAATGCGACGAGTTGTGGAAGTCAGTCTCGCGCTTGTCGAGTTATCACGCATACTGGATGAGCTTCTGGAAACGCTGGGTCTCGAGCTATTGCGCGTCTCTCCCCACTTCTCATTTCCAACGTCAGATCAGAACAGGAGCAGTCTCGACGCACATAAGCTGAATCGTGTTGTATCCCAGGTCCTTGATTCGCGGCAGGACGTCGCGCGTAAACTCCTTGTACGAGCCGATCTTCGGTTCAGGGGTGGAGATTCCCACTGCGCGCGACGAAGGAAGGCTGTGTCAGTATGAAATCGGGTAGGACTAGGTGTCGGCATTAGATGCAGAGTCGTCGAGGGAGGCGAATGGGGAGGTATGCTTGAGCAGAAAGGGATGGGAGCCTCGTTCCGTCGTCACCGTTCTCCCCTTGCGATCCTCGTCGGGTTGTTCAAAGCTCAGAGAAGGCAAAGCGCGCTCACCATGTGCCTCATAGACCTTGGGAGCGCGGGGCGGCTGCTTCGGCCTTGTATTCTTGAACGTGTACCGCTCGTTCTTCGGCGGGTTCCAGAAGACTGCGTCATAGATGGGCGAGACGGTGAGGTCTTGGACGACGCGGCTGTGCGTAAGGACAAGGGGGGAAGATTTAGGAAGGTCAGCTTGGGAAGGAAGAGGAGGGGAGAAGGGACGCACGTCGACCAGGCGGGGAGGCGCTCGATGCGTTCGCCTGAAGGAGTGGTCATCGAGATCTGTGTTCATCATGGATGCGAGGTCAACGATGTCAACGGGACGAGAGTGAACACAACGGCGGAAACACACCTTGACCTTGGAGTTGTGCGGGATCGCGACCTGGCTACCCTTGCTCTTGACGACGCACTCCCACACGCCAAAGTCGTTCTTGGTCATAGAGTTGGCAGCGCGGTCCCATCCATCTGCGATTGGCCACGCAAAGATGGTCAACCATCCTCTTCGCTGCTAACAAGAGCAGAGGAGCGGGAACCGACTGAAATCGCCGACGAGGCAGGCGGTCGTGGCGTTAGGCGCCCATTCGCGGTACCTGACGTCTCCGTTCGGCAAGGCGTGCAGGCCGTACGACTCGTAACCCTTTGAGAAACGCTCGAAGCCGCCTTCGTGGGCGTTGAGCGTCTCGACCCAGCTGTTGAACTTGGCGGTTCTGTGCGGCAATTTCAGCTTATTCAATCCTCCATTGACGATGCGCAGGGCTGAGACCGGTGCGTACCTGGCTTTGATGGCGGGCTCGAACGGTGCAAGGCTATGACGGAGTGGGGGAGGAAGGTAAGTACTGCACCGTCATCAAGGCCCACACGGTGGACGCACTACTCGTCTTCGCGGATGACGGCGAATTCAGACTGCTGTTTGGGCGGCTTGAGCGCGTCTGGCGGGTTGGTGGAGACGGGCGGCATTCCTGGGGCTACAGTGAGGGAGAGTGGGGGAAAGGGTTGGAGAAGACGAGGTGGGCCAGTTGGAGCGGTGCGATGCGGTTTGATGGAGTAGCTGATTACCCACGTGCACTGTCCCGAGCAAAGGACGGAGCGAGTTGGCGAGGAGGAGGAAGGAGAGCGGACAGCAACCTGGCTTGCTCCCGACACACTCGCTGAGTCGCCAAAATGGCCCAGGAGAAGCTGTACCACACGCTGCACGACCAGATCACACACCAGCACTACCCAGGTGCCCTTCGCACCGTCTCGAAGCGTGCGTCCACTCTGCCATCCATGCATCCTCGTCAAGGCGCGGGGCCTTGTAGGTGGAGCCGGACTATGAGCGAGACTGACTAGAAGCACACTCGTAGTGCTCCGCATCGATCCAAACGACCCGCTTGCGCTCCAAACTCGTTCCCAGCTCCTCATCGCTCTCGACAGGTACTCCGACGCGCTCCGCGAATCCGCCTCGGGAGGCACCTCGCGACTCGCAAGAGCATACTGCCTGTACAAGCTTGGGCGAGTGGACGAAGCGAGGGAACAGCTTGATGCGCTGGAAGAGGAGGACGAGGGCGCCGGGGAGGAGCGCCGCGCGAGGGAGGTCTTGAGGGCTCAGTTGGTGCGTGCACGAGATAGGACTGCGTCAAGAACTCCGATTGCTTACTGAGACTGAGCTCCTTGACCTGCACGCAGCTCTACCGCTTGGGCGACTTCGAGCAGGCTCGCGACCTCTTCGACGACCTCGCTGCGACTGCCGAGCAGGTACGAACGACATGCTTGACGCTCAGTGGCAGTGTGACTGACGTCTTGTACGTCTTCTATGCGCGCAGGACTCTCCCGAGCTTCCCGACCTGCAGTCGAATCTCTCCGCGTCGATCTCGCAACTCGATTTCCTCTCCTCCGTCCCGTCGCTCATCTCCTCCACCTCCTCCCTCTCAATCGAGGACCTCGAATCCCGTCCGCTCTCGCTCGTCCTCCCCTCCGACTCTATCCGCACACACACTGCCCCCTCTCGCCCAACATCCTCAACCCGTCCCCGCCCTCCACGCGGATCGTTCTCCATGACTCCTACACGTCTTTCCCGCGCCCCTCCGCCCTCAGATCGCTGGATTCCAATCCGCCAGCGCCCGTCGATGCGAGACGCGTTGATGCAGCAGAAGGAAAAGCAGAGGGGGAAGAAGAGGGAGAGGCATTTGGCGAGTCAGGGGACGCAGGGGGCCATTGGAGAGGACGAAGGGAGGGGGAAGGTGCAGACGGGAGGGGGACAGAGGGCGGGAGGAGGAGGGGGAGGGAAGAAGAAGAAGGGGAAGAAGTAAGGCGGGAGGAGAGCGCTGCAAATGCTGCAACGCGAACTGCGGTCTCTCGACAACAGCGAGGAACAAGTCGATCTTGAGCGCCGTGTCGCTGAGTTTCTCGGACCGTGCAGACTTGTCTGTCGGCGCTGGGACAGCATGGCACTCCCGCTGCGTCGTGACCGGGATACAGATATCGGAGCCGCAAGGCTTGCTGGTCTTGATCGAGCGGCATGGACCAGAAGCCACCGTGCAGCGCCTTGTGGACGTTATCGCGGCGACGGGACAGTCAGCATCTGATGGCGATCCTATCTCGCGGATACTCCGCCCACTCTCCTTCCCTCTCTCCCCGGAGCAGTGGAGTCGGGTTCTGCAGGCCGTGGGACCAGCTCTCCAAGGACTCAGTACAACGGCTACGTACCGTCGACCGTTCTGCTCTACGCGGGAGCATGTACGTTGGCCCCTGACGTCGCCAAACTTCTGCTCGGATTGTCTCTTGAGGCTCCGCTGCGTTCCTATAGCAGCACCAGTCGCGGCTGGTCTCATGCTACCGTTTCCTGCTGTTCAACCACCTCTTCCCAGCGTGGAGGACTTGCGTGTCTTCTTCCGCTGGGAGGTCGAGAGGTTGCCCAAGGTACCGACACGGACGAAGAGGCCATCTCCGAACTCGAGAAGGCTTCCGCGTCTTTCAGCATTCTCCTCGCCCACAAACAAGAGCTTCATTCCTGACGACGGTGGTACTGCGCAAAGAACTGGCGAGGAGGAGACGAAGAGCGCGTTGTACGGGTGAAACGGACTCGGCTAGCGAGGAGGAGGACTCCGAGCGGGCTGTCTGCGACTCTCAGACGGTTTCCGATAGCTAATGGGACAGTGAAGATTCGTTCGACTACGAGCGGTTTGCGGCATTCTGGAGCGAGGAGAAGCTTAAGGTCTTCGGTGCGTCCCCGGTTTTCGCCATGAGTCTCTCTCAGCGTCCTCCGATCTCGGCTAACGACATGGTATCCTCGCGCAGGTCACGATGTGAGCGTCGACGGAAACGGAGGCGGCGACCGCCTCGAGCGAGACGGAGGAGGGAAGTCAACGAGCTGAACTGGCAGTCCTCACGGCTTCACCGCTTCTTCGTAGTTTCCCTGCGGCTCCTGCCAAGTTTGTCACTTCATCGTCAGGCCCAGCGAGCAGTTTGTGAGCCCGCCTGAAGTCAAGTGCTAGGACCCGCGGTCCGGAGCGAGCGGTCCGCTTTCTCTTGACGACCACACCGTCGCGCGAGACGACAATGCTGTTGCGCCGGCTTGCTTCGCCAGCACGGCTAGATCTCGTGCGCTCTGCTCGAGCCGCCTCGACCGCTGGACGACCCGCGTCGGAGTTTGCGAGGCATCCCTCCTTCCTCGAACTCGAAGAAACGCTTGACCAGGGTGGCCTCCCGTGCTTTCCGACCCGAGGCGAGAACGTGAGGGTGCTGTACGAGCCTGCTGCTTTCTACCAAACACTTCTCGTACGTCCTGCTCGCCTGCATCCCAAGCGAAACTTCATCGGCTGACCGTGCGGTGGGGCTGGCGGGGGAAATAGGATAAGGTTGCAAAGGCTCGCAGGCGGATCTTCATCGCTTCCCTGTATGTTGGCAAGGAGGAGACGGAGCTAGTGCGTTCCGGACACCTCCCGTACTTCGTTGGCCGGTCTCGAATAACTCGAGGGCGACTCTCCGCGCGACGCTGACAGTCTGTGACGTTCCATTTGCAGGTTGCTGCCCTGCACTCTGCACTACGAGTGAACCCCGATCTCCGCGTTTCCATCCTCGTCGACTACCTCCGCTCGACGCGAGAACACCCGTCACCCTCTTCCGCCTCTCTCCTCGCCAGCCTCTCCGCCGCTTTCCCCTCGCAAGTCGACATCCGATTATTTCACACGCCTGCGCTGCATGGCTGGCAGAAACGATGGGTGCCGAAGCGGTTCAACGAGGGATGGGGTCTGCAGCACATGAAGTGTTACGGTTTCGATGATGATGTTGTCATGAGCGGGTGCGCTTGCATCTCTACCGAGTACTCACTCTCGTATTGACGTCTCACGATTGCAGCGCCAACCTAAGCCACGACTACTTCACGAACCGCACCGACCGCTACATCTCCTTCGAATCCATTCCTTCCCTCGCTGATTTCTTCGACACTGTCCTGACAATCACGTCCTCATATTCGTTCCGAGTAACGGCATCCGATACTTCATCCGCCACTCCCGCCATCGACATTTCCTGGCCGGAAAGCAATGCCATTCCCGCAGATCCCTTTCAAGATACCCCAGCATCGTCCATACCCCGAATGAGGGAGCACGCGCGCGCTGCCTTGCAGGACATGCTCCACCGGTGGTACCGTCGTGGCCCCGCGCAACTCGCTTCCCCACTTCCCTCGAACATCGTCTCTCTCTCCTCCAAATCGAACAGTAACTCCCGAGCTCCCGCTTCACGGTCACCTTCGCCCTACGACACCTTCCTCCGGCCCGTTCTGCAGATGGGACCCTTTTCGCTGTCATACGAGACGTCGATCGTCGTCCCCTCCATCTTCCGCACAGCCAACGCGCTCGCGACCGCGCCCGGAGGCGGGCAGACGATGCTCGATTGGACGAGCGGCTACTTCGGCCTTCGAGAAGACTACAAGCGGCTAGCGTTGGACTGCAAGGCGCAGGTCCGCATTGTCAGCGCGTCGCCAGAGGTAGCTTCGTTTCAGCCGCTCGTTCCGAGGCGTTGCTGACGATTTCATCTGAACAGGCAAATGGCTTCTTCGGCTCGCGCGGCGTCTCGCGGTTCATCCCCCCAGCGTACACCTATTTTGCGCAGCGCTTCTACGAGGAAATACTCAAGCAGCAGGAGCGAAAGCAGAAGCGCGGGCGGGGCAACGACGTCGCGCTGGTCGAGATGCGCGAGTGGCGGAGAGAAGGTTGGACATATCATGCTAAGGGTGAGTTCATTGAGCGTCGGAGCCCGACGGCTCGCTGACGATCGTTCGCAGGCATCTGGCTCGCTCCCTCCGTCTCGAACCCTTATTCCCCTCCAGCGCCGAACACCGCCGACCTGCATTACACGTCTCTCAACTTTGATCCATCATCCCTCGACATCCCCATGCGGTACTCGCATCCCTCGCCGCCGTTTCTCACCCTCATCAGCTCCTCGAACTTTGGCTCACGCTCCGCTACTCGCGATCTCGAAGCTGGCATTCTCGTCACAACGCAGAACAACAAGCTGCGATGGGACCTTGAGCACGAGGTGCGGACGATCAGGAAGTACGCCGACATCTCGGTCGACGAGCGACTGTTCGAGCGGAAGGACAGGAAGGTGCCGTGGGGCGTGCGGGTCGCGGCGAGGGCCATCGAGACGATGCTCTGAGTCTATTTTTCTATCGCACCGCATCCACACCTTGTTGTACGCATCGCATCGCACGTCAGCAGCGGAAACTCGCCTTGCGGGTCCGGGACGGCTGGAATGACTGATTTTCAGCTTCGAGTGCCCCGGGAACGCCCCGAATTGACAAGGGATGTTACGAGAATTTCCAGCGATTGTTACACGAGAGACAAGTCACGAACGTCTGTCGAGAACGGCCCGGAAGCAACACGGCGCAAGAAGTCAGCGTTCTGTCCCAGTCTTGGTCTCAGCCGAGTGTACGCACTGTCATCGGCTCGTCTGCTGAGCGTGTTTGCATCTGTGTTAAGGCAGGCGAGGAAAGAAGGAAGCCATGAGGGAAGAAGCGAGGGAAAGAGGGAGGAGAAGATGAGCGGGATCGACCACGGGCCAAGCGAGACGAGCTGGCGCACCTGGTAGTACATGCAGCGACGCTGCTTGCACTTTCCGCACTGAAACGCGTCCGTCTCGGCCTGCTGAGGCGCGGCTGCCTGCGCTTTGAAGAGGTTCTCGGCGACGAGCTTGCGGTTCTCCGCCTTACGCTCCTCCGATGCCATGTCCTGCAGGTATCCATCTCGTCAGTATTGTGCTGAGAGATACAGCGCGTAATTGCGCAAGTCACCTTCGGATCCATGTTGTAAAGCTGAACTATACTGATCTCGCCGCTAACGATGCCTTCGCGCAGTCCAGGGTTGTTCGCCGCCTTCAAGTTGAGGTAGAATGAGCGCATCTTATTCCTGTAAATCGCCGAACCAGCTGGAGGCGGGTTCTCCTCCCAGACGTGGTCCTCGAGCGCCCTTGCGCGAGACAAGATGAGGTCGGAAGCTACAGGTCCTGACATTAGCCGAGCGTGCATGCTTTTCGAATACAAGTCAACGCACGAGCACCTGAATCTTGCGCTAGCGCATCGTAGATCAACTCGCAGCACTTCTCCCTCGTCTTGTCACCCGTAGCTCCTTCGCCCTTTCCGAACTCGATGCCATCCGTCTTGTGCGTTCGAGGCGGTCCACCTGAGCTTTGACGGCGAAGGGGGCCATTCGGAGCGGACGAGATAGACGGGGCGGGAGACTGAGATTTGGGAGCGGGAGAAGCGGCAGGTTTGGCGGACGACGCGGTGGTGACCGCAGGGAGGGGCCCGCGACGGGTCTCAGGCGACTTCGGAGCAGGAATAGGACTTGCAGGGGAAGGCGAGGCAACAGTCGAGTTGGAGGTGGAAGCAGCGGCAGTTGACGCTGTCGAAGCGGATCAGTGGTGAGTTCGGATGATCGAACCATCCGCTACACATGCAGCCCTGCTCACTCTTCTTTGTTCCTGTCTTTCCCACATCTGCTTTCCACTTCCGTACGAGCTCCTTCGCGAGATCCGCAACCGCCTTCGCCGTGTTATTCCGCAGCTTGTTGACGGTCACGCCGATCTTGGTTTCCTTGGTTCAGAGATACCCGTCAATCTGTGTGCATTCCTTCAGAGCTTGAAAAGGGAACGCACCCTCAGCAGCTCGTCAGTCGCCACAACCTCCTCCTTCAGACGCTTGAGAATGTTGACGGCGTCCTGCGACACGACGAAATGCGCGACTTAGCGATTGCTGTACAAGTCAGCACGCAATGTTTCGGCATCGTATCGTACTCTGGCACGCCCGTCCGCACCAGCAAAGGACCGGTCAACTCCACACCTGTCCTCGCTACCCAATCGACCGCCGGGAACGTGCTGCCCACATCGTCCAGTCATCGATCTTCCCTCTACGAGACATCCCGCGCCTCCCACACCACCAGACCCGTGTACGGTTTGTGTTCGCCTCCGTTGCGTCGTGAGGAGACTGACCTCGATGTTCTGCGACTCGCCGGTCGCTGCGATAAGCTGTCTGCGCAGAGCGAGGATAGACTGAGCGGTAGCCATCTCTAGCAAGCAGCAAGACCAGCGAGCGCGAGAAAGCGGTGTACGGTCAGGGTCAACCTGCCCTGTCTCTCTTCGTCTCCTCCACTTCACTGCTTGGGTTCGCGGTGCTTGAGAGCTGCTAGAGCGTGCTATCAAGGCTGTGATGGCGCGGAAACAGAACCAGGCGCGATTCCCACTTGTGCGTGCCTCCTCGCGTCCTCGCGATTATCATCAGTGTCAAGCTGACCTGGCTCGTATACACTCCCAGGCGCGCATCAAGAAGATCATACAGGCAGATGAGGATGTCGGAAAAGTCGCACAAGCCACGCCGATCGTTGTCTGTGCGTCGTCAACGACTCCACTGTCTCGCGAAGCGAATTCACTTTCTCCCTCCCTGCGCGCAGCAAAAGCGATCGAGCTCTTCCTCGCGAGCCTCGTCGAGTCGTGTGTGAAGGACGCCGATGAGCGGGGAAGCAAGAAGCTGACTCCCTACGGACTGTGCGCTCTTCCGCTCGTCGTTCACCTACTCGCGCTCACCTCCCGCTTCCATCCGGCAGCAAGCGCACGGTCACGAACAACGCCATGTTTGACTTTTGCTCCGACATCGTCGAGAGTATTCCCGACCCGCTTGAGGGCGAGGACGAGGAAGGCGGGAAGAAGAAACGCAAGAAGGCGCCGGCCGAAGAGAGAGGAGCGGCGAAGAAGAAGGGCAAGAAGGCTGCTCCGCAGGACGAGGACGACGAGGAGGAGGCGCGAGAGACGGACGAGGAAGACAAGCCGGCAGCCAGGGGCATCAAGTTCGATGACGACGAGTACGAGGAGTGAAGGGAGGGAGACTCTGTGCAGTGGCTTTCGTTCGTGTTGTAACGCTAGTTCCCCTGGTGAGCGATATGAATGGGAATGCAAGGAGGAGACGAGGTGGGCGCGGCTATACACAGAAGAAGGGGAGGCGTTGCGACGAGAGACTGCGCAGCTCTAAGGGGAGGGGAGATGCAGGGCGAGGAGAGAGGGCATGCGGAAGGGCCAACGGGTATGCGAGAGGGCACGGCTGCGGAAGATTAGCCCAAAGTGCGAGAGCGTAGGGGAATGCGACGACAAAACCCGGGAGCACAACGGTACGGATCGGTACGACTGAACGGCGGTGACTGATGCAAGTCGGAGAAAAGGAAAGACGAGACGCGCACAACGTGTATGGCGGCGGTCGAGGGGTCATTGACCATCAGGTCGCAAGCTGTGCTGCCACGAATCGTTGGTTGTCGACCACCACTGCTGCTGCGGGTACGGCGGCTGTTGCTGGTGATTCACAGGCGCCTGATGCTCGCCAGGTCGCGCATACTGCTGAAGCTGTGGCTGATCGTAGGGCATGGAATGGGGCGGCGGCGGATACGGCTCCTGGTGCTGCGTTCGCGGCGAGACGGGCTGTTGTCCGGGCCCTGGCGTCTCGCGCTTTACGCTCATCCATCCTGCGTTCCCTCCATTTACGCTGCCACGTTCGCCATCGCGCTCGAGCATTCCGCTGAGGTGCTGGTTGAGCGGGCTGACGCCGCCGTCGTACCGCTGCTGCTGGAGGTGATTCGGCGGAGGCGCGGCGTACGCGTGCTGCGACGAAAGCGAAACCGACGGCTGACTCGGCATCGGGTGCCGAAAGCTCATGTGGTGATACGCGGTCGACGACTGCTGTTCCGGTGGAAGCGACGAAGCCGGGACGATCTCGCCATACGCGCTGACGCCCAGTCCGTGACCGGAGGCGGGCACGACCTCGTCGTTCGCTATCGCTGCTACGAGACCGCTTGGCGTGTGCTGGCGCTGGATGTACGGGTACGCCTGCTCGCCCTGCCCCTGTGGCTGAGGTGGCGGTTGCGCCGCCGCCGGCCATGCGCCCTGTTGTGCAAGCTGAGCCCGCCCGTACGACGCGACAGACGCATATGCAGCCTGCATTGCCGCCTGCTGCTGCCTCTGCATCCGCGAGTCGGCGCCAGCGTCAGCTGGACTGTGCGGCGAGACTTCCGACATGAGCGATGTCGCCTGTTGCGCGAGCGAGCTAGTCGGCTCCTGGATGGGCCCACCTAAGCGAGGCGGCGGAGGAGCCCAGTGCGTGGCGGGCGAGTTGTGCCACGAAGCTGGTTGCGAGTGGTTCGAGTTGGCCGGATGAGGGTAGACGGGTCGAGCGGCGTGGCTGGTCGCAGGTGGCGTGGCGAAAGGAGCTAGGGAGGATTCGACGGCTGTTGGAGGAGGTTGTGGAAGAGGCGAGGCGTACTGACGCTGCTGATGCGCCTGAGTGAGCGCGAGCTGTTGGTGCTGGCTGTGCGGCTGGAGCGGCTGGTAAGCGCTGAATTGCGGCGCCGACGAGCCCGTTGCGATAGTAGGCGCTCGGTAGTGCGCATACTGGCTCGTTTGCAGCAGAGCGGAGGAGGCGGGAGGAGGTGGAGGAGGGTTGTATGCGAAGATGGTGTTGGCTGATTGGGCGTCAGTCGTTGGGGTGTAGGGAGTTGATCTTCGGGGCTGGTAGAACGACGGGCTGTTCGGGTGAGCGTCGACGCCGCCTCGGCTCGGAGGAGGCGGCAGAGGCTGGTAAACCCCTCCCCGCGGACCTTGCCAACCCTCCGTCATCGGCGCCGATACGCTCAGTCCCGCAGCGTCGATCGGCGGCGTTCGAGACTGAGAGTAGCCGTCGTTCGTCGAGGCGAGCGAGCTCTCCCCGACTGGAGAAAAGGCGTTCCGAGGCGGAGGCGGCGTATTCAGCGGGACGGCGGGAAACGGGTACGCTGCGCTGGCGGGAAAGGCGGCGGTGGTGGGGGAGAAGCGGGAGCTCGAGTACGGGTCGAAGCGGTTCGAGGCGCGAAAGGAAGACATGGCGCCGCGACGAGGCGAACCTGGTGGTGCCGGGACAGTCGGGGTGTAGTCCCATCCGCCGCCGGAAGTCGGAAGCATGCCTGGCACGAAGGACGAGTCGGAAGACGCGGGTCGAGACTGAGGAGACGACCTTTAGCGCGGTGACTTTTACGGATGGAACGAGGCGTCTCACCTGGTTCAAGCCGGGCGTAGGAAAGCCCTGCGAGGAGCCTGACCTCGTCAATGGCGAGAGCGGCGCGTCTGCCTCGCCCTTGTACCTCAGCGATCCATCAGGATTGACCTCGACGATTGGCGGGATCCGAAACAACGCGGGAGCGAGAAAGGCGGACGAGACTTCGATCGAGACGAGTTCGGGATGGGAAGACGGAGTACGCAGGCGGCCTGATGTGACGTCTTCTATGCGGTAGTAGCCGATGAGGTGGAGGCCATTGAGCGAGATCGTTTTCTTGACGAGGCCGTCGGAGCGGAACCGGTAGCTTGAGGTCAAGCTGCCGACGAGCGCTCGTTCCCGCGCCCTGTCGAGCTGCTGCGAACCACCGCCATCTCCCAGCGACCGCCGTGTTGCAGACGAGCTACCTGGCCGACTCGGATCGGACCCGTCGTCGACTGGATCCGCCTTGCTCGTCAGCCCGCCCAGTAATCTGCTCTTCCCGCTGCTCCCGCCCTCCTCCTCATCCTCGCCGTTCGCAGCGTCCCCGCCCGGAAACACCGGGGTCTTCTGCAACAATGCCGCTTTCTTGTCGAGTTCGCGGTAGACGAGGAAGTTGCCCAACGTTCGTGACGGACTCCAAGTCAACCCGTCCGTCCACCGCTTGATGCCGGTCTCCTCCTCGTCAAAGACGAAGACGGCGCCGGAGATGACCAGTTCGCGCTTCTCAAAGTCCTGGAGGCGCCGCGAAATCTTGGGCAAGAGGCCGCGCTTGCAGCCTTCGAAGATGAGGAGCGCGTCTAGGGTCGTCTCGACGAAGCCTCGGAAGGCGAGATCGGCCATAGCTGACCTCGGGCCCTAGCGGTCGTGCGAGGCGGACCAGTGACCCACGAGTTCCGAACTGGGGAAAGAGGAGAGCGGGCGGGGGAGGTGTCGCTCCGCAATGTGCGCTCGAGTTGGTGCTGGGATGGTCGTGTGCGATCTGAAACCTGCGACGAACCGATGACCTGTCCGCACGGCGAGCTCAGGACTGCCGTGGTGCCGTATTGCGCGGTAATGGAAGTGAGCGCGGGGGGTCAGCGAAGCGCTGGCAGGCGAAGCGATGAGTGATGGTATGCGCACCTCGTTGCCCTAGCACTGCCCTTCCTACGCTGCCCTAGCACTGCCCTACCTGCGCGCACCCGCTGCGACCGAGCCGACGGAATCGGCCGTGATGAGGACGACGAGAAGGGTGTGTCGGTTCCGTGCGCGAGGGCAGCCTGTGCCGTCGTGATGCTCGCAGACGGGTGCTTCCGTCCGTGCAGAGCGCAGTCGTCCAGTCGGCGGCGCGCCCGAGAGCAGAACAGGGCGAGTGAGTGGTCGGCAGCAAGGAACGCAAGGCGACGGATGGCTCCAGGAGAGTCGTCGTCGGGTCGAGAACTCGCTGGCTCCCGAGCGGTATGCGCGCCTAACGAACAGCAGAATGCACCGCGTGCTGCTTCTCGCGAGCAAGGTGTGTGTTGGCGAACGAGGGGTATGTTGTTATGGAAGGGGAAGGGCTTCTTCCGTGCCTACTGCCGCACTGGCGCCAATTCTAGCGTCCTCCGCGCCGCACCGAACACCGCACGACGAACTGCCGAGCGAGGCGAGGAAGCGAAGACGGAGGCGCCTTAAGTCTCTCAACTCGACGACCTCACTCCTCCTGCGCGACCGCTGCCACCCGGGTCCGTGCAAGCGAGCAGATCATCCTCGCTCGTCGTGCTGGGCACGTCCGGAGGTACGGCTGGTCGGGTCAATATCCATCTTTGGGAAGGTCGAGGGACGGTCCTGGGCCTAAGCGATCTACAGTCGCTCGGGCTCGGGTCCTCTCGTCGAAGGAGCGCACACTCGTGCGCAAGCCAGCACGCCGCGGGGAGGTCAGCGGAGACGAACGTGCGAGACGAGGGCCGGCAAAGGTGTCCTAGGCTCAACTGCTCGTCGCGAGTCGAGAGAGGGCGCAGGACGAACGGCTTGTCCGCTCGGAAGTCGAGCCGTCCGCGACCGCAACCGCCGAGTGCAACCGCCGAGCGCACAAGGCGCGCATAGCGCTGCGCGGGAAGCGCTCACCAAACCTGTGAGTTTGCCCGCAGCAGGGAGGGGCGGGGGTGACGGGCCGTCGTGTTCTACCGTCCCTTTTCGCCAGCAGCAGTCCTGTGCTTTTGGCCGTCGCACATTGTAGGTGTTGTGATGCTGTAGCGAGGCAAACACAGTAAGTTAGTCGAGAGCTGGCCACGGCTGCAGAGTCGAGGAGGAGCGAGAGTCTGCTCTCGCTTCTGGCGGAGCGAGGGGCGCTTTGATAGCCCCGTGAAGCAATGCAAGTAGATTACTGTCGAGGGAACCGCAATGGCCCGCAGAAAAAGATCCGGTGAGCCCGCGGACTCCGCCAATGTCCTCTGCTTGAGCTTGGTGAGGCGGTGAGGCTCCACCCTTCCTTCGCGCCATCCGCACCCTCGCTAGCTTCGACAGAGCGCATGGCTCCTCCAAACCCCTACGTCAAAGCGATCGCACCCTCCGCCGGCGGCAGCAAGTCCAGCGCGTTTACGAGGCGCAAGAACGGCGACGAGAAGGACAAGCGGGGTGGTGGAGCGGCAGGGGCCAAGGGCAAGGGCAGGGCGGTTGACAGCGTGCTGAGGGACGAGATTCTCGCGTTGGGAGGAGACGAGGCGGATCTTGAGATGCTGGAGGACGTCGAGAGCGGGAGCGAGGTCGAGGGCGATGAGGAGGGGGAGGTGCGTCCGCGCGCTCGACTGGGTTGAGTGTCACGCTCGCTGCGTTGCCTGTCTGACCCTGTGCTCGCTCTCGTGATGCAGGCGGGCCTCCTGAAGGACTTGAAGTCGTTCGTCAAGGGCTTGGATTTCAAGGCGGCGGGTGCGGCAGCGCCTGCGTCCGACTCGGAAGACGAGGCTGCTCAGGAGGAAGACGCGGACGCCCACGACGAGGATGACGAGGCAGCACACGCGGAGGGGGACGAGCCCATAGTCGAGGAGAAGAAGAAGCAGGAGGACGCGGTCGATGCCGCTCCTGAGAAGAAGGAGTCCAAGGTCGAGCGCGAGGCTCGGCGAAGAGCAGAAAGGGAGGCGGCAAAGGCCGAAGAGGTGCTGAGAAAGGAGGAGGACAGGTTGGCGAAGGAGGAGAAGCGGGCTGCGAAGCTGCAGGGCGGCAAGAGTCCTTGGGTGCGCGCGCTTTTTTCGTTCGCGTTTTTCTTGCGTTGCTGACTTTCGGGACCGTAGATTGTCGACCCGACGCCGCAATGGTACGCGGTTCCCATCGTTAAGCCCTCTCCCTCCGCACCTCGACCCAAACCCGAACTCGTGACCATCCTCCTCGAACGGGGACGCGCTCTCCTCCAGAAGGAGAACGACCTGTACTCGTCCTCCCTCGACCCGAAGGCGGCGAAGAGTTCGGCACCTCCGCCTCCGACCGGTCTCTCCAAGGCCGACCAGGTCTTCATCCAGCAGATCCTCTCGTCCGGTACCTCCTCAGACCGCATCTCCGCCCTCCTCCTGCTCATCTCATCCTCTCCCCTTCACACAACGTCCTACCTCGATCAACTCGCCGTGCTCTGCCGCAAGAAGAGCCGCGACGAGTCGCTTCGCGCAATGCGAGGAGTCGTCGATTGGTGGGCTGGCGAAGGCGGCGGCAGCCCTACCCGCAAGCTCCGCTACTTCGCCGATCAGCCGTCGCTCGCTACCCTCGCGGCAGCGTTTGAAGCGCTTGAGAAGAAGGGCAAGCACGCCGTGTCCGAGCATGAAGGCGTGACGAGGGAGGACGTCGAGCGATGTCTTGTTCTCTTTACGTTTGAGGACTGGTTCAAGCGCTGGTTTTTCCAGATCCTGCAGGCTCTCGAGGTGCGTCCGCGTATGCATTTTCTTCCTTCTACTCGAGCTGACGTTTCCCCTCGGTAGCAAATGTCGGTCGACCCGCTTCCTCATCCTCGCACCCAAGCCGTCATGCACCTCTCGAGCCTTCTTCGCGACAAGCCGGAGCAGGAGAGCAACATCCTTCGTCTCCTCGTCAACAAGCTTGTGCGTCTCGGCGCTCGTTTGCTTCTTGCGCTCGTCTAATCCGCATTCTTCTCGCAGGGCGATACGAACCGCTCGATCGCGTCCAAGACGTCCCATCACCTTCTCCAAGTCCTCCAGACTCACCCCGGCATGACCCCAATCCTCGTTCGCGAAGTCGCCGCACTCGTCCTCCGTCCACGCACATCTGCAGTCGCCGCCGCCGCCACTCCTGCTTCGTCCTCTCACATGCGTTTCGATGATGAAGAAGACAAGGCGAAGCACAAGAAGGCTGCTGCCGCCGCGGCGGTCAAGGACAACGCGCGGGACAACGCTCGCTACTACGGCGTCGTCACGCTCAACCAGGTCATGCTCAAGAAGGACCAAGCCGAGGTAGCAGGCAAGATGGTGGACGTCTACTTTGAGGTGTTCAGCGATGTGCTTGGTCGCTTGCCGGACAAGGACGATGAGGGGGAGGGTAGCGCGGCCGAGGGCGACAAGCCGGCCGAGGGAAAGAAGCGATCGCGTGGCGGCGACGTCAAGGGGAAGAAGGGCGGCAAGAAGGGCGGGGACGAGCACGGTCGCGAGGACGCCGTCGACGACGTCGACAGCAAGCTTGTTGCAGCGGTCTTGACCGGCATCAATCGCGCCTTCCCCTTCGCCAAGATTGACGACGACCTCCTCAAGAAGCGCCTCGACACCTTGTTCCGCATCACCCATACCAGCACCTTCAACGTCTCAATCCAGGCCCTCCTGCTTATATTCCGTGTCGCGTCGTCCAAGAAGGACATCCTCGAGCGCTTCTACCGTGCCCTGTACGCCTCCATGCACGACCCCCGCCTCGCCAACTCGTCGAAGCAGGCGCTGTACCTCAACCTTCTCTTCCGGGCGACCAAGCAGGACCAGGACGTCAATCGTGTCGCTGCGTTCGCCAAGCGGCTGATCCAGATCTTGTGCGGCATGGACACAACCTTCGTTCTCGGTGGCCTCTTCATCGTCGGCGAGGTGCGAGTGATCCTCGTCCAGCTTCGTGCAGGTACTGACTCGTGCCTTCCTCACAGCTCATGGCAACCATCGCCGGCTTGCGCACCCTCATCACGATCCCGGAAAAAACCAAGCTCGCAGCGGTGTCTGAGGCACAGGCTCAGCTGCTAGAAGCCGAGCGGGATTCGCATGCGCTGGACGCCTACGACGGCCGCAAGCGCGAGCCGAAGTTTGCGCATGCCGAGAACAGCTGCTTGTGGGAGCTGGTAAGTTTGCTTACTCTGCAGCTAAACTGTGCCACTGCGAGCTGACCGCCATCCCTCCGCAGACGCCACTCCTGTCGCATTGGCACCCAACTGTTGTGCAATACGCTTCGGCCGTCCTCTCCGGCGAGCCGATCTCCGCGACATCCGACCTCGAGCAGTACTCGCTCGCCGCATTCCTCGATCGCTTCGTCTACCGCGAAGCGAAGAAGTCGGTGTCATCGAAGGGCTCTTCGATGATGCAGCCGGGCTTGGCGGGTCAAGACTCGACCAACAGGGTCGTCTTGGTCAAGGGTGCGCACAAGGCGAACAAGGCTGAGGTGCCTGTCAACTCGGAGCAGTTCAGGAAGCGGAATGTGCACGACGTCCCGGCCGACCAGGTGAGCTCGACGCTCTGCCTCGCTTCCTCCGCTTCCTCGCTGAGCTTTTCCCCTCCTTCCCCAGGTCTTCTTCCACAAGTTCTTCAGCTCGAAGGCTGCACTCGACGGCGACAAGGCGGCCGCCGCAACGAAGCGCAAATCATCGCGCAAGTCGCGCGATTCGGACGACGAGGAGGCCGAGGGCAGCGATGCCGAGTCTATCGCAGACGCTGGCGGCGACATCGACGGTGCCGGATTCGACGAGGACGAGATGATGGCTGCGATGGATGACGATGCAGAGGCAGAGACGGACGAGGAGATGGAGGAGGAGATCTGGAAAGCGATGCGGAAAAGCATGCCCAAGGCGAAGGGCGACTCGGACCTCGACGACTTGCTCGACGAGGAGGCGAGCGACGACGTTGACATGGACGATGACGAGGATCTCGCGCAGTACGACTACTCGGACTCGGCGGACGAGGGCGCAGAGGGCATGGCTGGTGCGGCTGACGCGGAGGAGGGCGAATGGAAATCTGCCTTCCCTGACGAGGACGAGGGCGACGACGGCTCGGACGGCTTCGTCGAGGCAGACGACGACCTCCTCGGGTCGGACGAGGACATCATGCTCGGCGGCGGATCGGACGAAGACGAGGTGGACGAGGAGGAACAGGCCAGGAGCAAGAAGAGCAGCAAGAAGCGCAAGGTCAAGCACCTGCCGACATTTGCCAGCGCCGAAGACTACGCGCACTTGCTCGGCGACAGCGACGACGACGCGTAGCGCTTTATTTTTCCCGCATGCCACTTTCGCAAGTTTCCTAGACCTCATGTTTCGTCTGCAGCATGCGAGATGTTTTGAACATTGATGTTACAAGCGAGCTGCACGATCAGGGTATGTTGCGATTGCGTCGCCCTCTTCTGCCAAGCGCTTTTAGGTGTTGCGGAGGACTGCGGGAGCGGACGAGGTTAGCACAAGCACATCCAAGCGCGCAGTGATGCCGGGCTCACCGAGCACGACAGAGTCTCCTCGCAAGACTGTGGGACGCAGAAGCGCGTGTCAGCTGCGTGAACCTCAGCCATAGGCAGGTGGAGGCGGAGCGTACACATCTTCGAGATGAATCGGTCCTTGTTGACGGGCTTGCGGTTCTTCGACTTTGGTGCTTCAGTCCTACGAAGGTAGATGTCAGCGTTTCTGCGCGTGCAGCAGGGCAGCGAGGAGGATAGTGACGACTTACCACATCTCCTTAACGTTCTCGAGGACCTGCGATAGCACGCGGAGCGACTGTTAGCGCTCGTGTCTCTCGATCGTTGAAGACGACTTCAGGGGTGCGAGAGGCTAGAGAACCAGACACACCATGTTCGAATGCCGGTCAAACGCCTTGACCTTGCCGAGCAATTTGCGGTTGTTGCGGAGGGCGACGAGGACCTGCGAGCCGGACCGCACCGCTGTCTGCAGAACGGAGAGGGGACTGTAGATCATGCAACCAGTAGGCGCGGCAACGGCGCATGTCAGCGACAAGTTGCGAGGAGGAGATGCGGGTGTCTGCAAGTCCACAGCGAGGCGGTCAAAGTCCGGCGCGCTGCCTATACAGCCTCCGTTGTGGCCCTCGCGGACGCAGTACGCCCTCCGTTGATAACCATCCTTTCTCACCATCCCTCATCTGCAAACCGTCCTCGAGAGAAGAGCTCGACACGGAACCTAGAGCGCACCCCTGGCTGATCTCGTGCTCCTCCAGCGCACGAATCTGCGCCTCGTCCATCTCGGACTTGTTCTGGTTGGCGAGGTTGGCGACGTTGCTGTCGAGTTGGCGGGCGGGGTGATGAGGAAAGGGAGGGTCGCACAACGAGCGGGGAGAGCGGGTCAGCGGCTGTACAATGATTGAAGGGTAGCCTGTACGCTCTAAAGTGACTCACGACATGGTTGGTGCTGGCTGGGCAGTGTGGCCTCTTCCAACCCTCGCCTCGACCTGGGTTGCCCTCTTTCCACCACCATTGCTCTCGCTTGAACGCCCCGGGCTGGCTTGACTGCTACACATTGATCTCAATTTTTATATGCATACCGCTTATGCCGCTCACACCCCGTTACCTGGTCCAAGAGCCTGCCGGACATGGCACCCACGTCCCGTTGTGACGGGGATATTGTGGCCGAACTCGAGACGTTCGAAGAGGTCTTGCTGTACTTGGACCCAGACGAGATCGACTACGTCGACAAGCAGCCGCCGGATTTGCGGGATGGAGCAGCGCGACGTCTGGAGTTACCGGGATTGAGGAAGAAGCGACTAGGAGAACGCCGATAATTTGTACGTTTCCATGAGCTTGTGCAGCCATCCGTACTGACGCTTGCGCCTCTCGGGATAAGGTCCTCGCTTCCCTCGTCGGGCCCGTCTGCCTGCCTGGCAATCCCCTTCGGAAGTACCTTCTCGGCATCGGCTTCTTGCGCGAGACTCGCACCCTCGGCGTGACGCCTACACCAATGTCCGTCGTCACAGTCGGAGTTGACAAGCTTGCGGTCAGGACAGCGTGGAAGAGCCGGAGCTCATCTCAAGGACACACAGCCTGTCCACAACTACTTCGCCTCCTTGACCTCCCAGCACGGCAACCTTGCGCATTATGGGCGCGCTGCAGACCGACCTGATCAAGCTTTACGCCAAGTGAAACGCGCCGCGAATCACCTCGCTCTTCGAACGCCGAGGCGAAGCAGTCTTGCTCAACCGACCGCTTGCGGACGTGATCTGGGAGCTGCCGACGCCGAGACGGACCGACGACCGCTGTCGAAGCGATTGGCGAGCTCCAGACGTTCTGCTTCAGGCGACAGCGAGGCAGCTCGTGGATACACCATCGTGAGCCTCCCCAAGCTGAGTTCCCTCTCTTCCGCCAGGGCGATGGCCGATGAGCGGGATCACAACGAAGGCGCGACGACCAAGTTGCCAATCATCATCGAGCGATCGTCAATCGCTTACTTCGTTCTTCTCGGCGCGACCATCAACTTTGAACCTCATTGAGCCATGACCACCAAATTCAGGTTGCGGACCGCTTGCGCCCAGACATCCGGGTCGTGCGCGTCCTCGACGATTTGCGGTGGAAGCGAAATGGAGAAGCCTTCTTGGTCATGTTGATCCAGCTGAAGGGGAAACGTCCGCCCGTCTCCGACGATCTCCTCGCTTACGCCGACGACTTTGAGGACAAGGCGGATATGAAGGGCTCCCCCAGTTACGCCCGTCTTTTCAACCGCAAGAGCGTTCCGTACACCTTCAAGGAGGATACTACGACTAGCGGCGAGAAGAAGATCATCGCGACCGGAAGCCAGGTCCTCATGCAGAAGGTCGGTTCGCTCTACGAGTCATAATCGTTCAACGTCCTGAGATTGCCACGCAGCTGCACTGTTCGATGGTGAGAGCTGAAGGCGGGCAGGCTCATTCCGCAGTCGTGATGAGCACCGCGGAGGCGATTATCAAGATCTGGCTGCCAGTTTCTCGGCGCCGTACTGTGGTGCGTTCCGTCGCACTGACTGAGTTGTCGCAGACCCGCCGCCTCGAGCCTCGACAGTCAACTCGGCGCAGGGCTCATTCCTCCTCTTCTCGCCGCTCACCCACTTTCTCCCGAGTGGCCTCTTCGACGTCTTCCTCGCCCCTCTCCTCGAAGAAACCTTCCCCTCGTTTCCGCCTCTCTTCATTCGCTTCTTCTCGAACCTCGTCCTCACCCAGCCCTACTATCGCGCCGTAATCCGAGCGTACGCCTCGCAAGGGGTGTTCTTCCGGGGCGATCCTCGCCTCGCCCCGGCGTCATCGTCGGCGCCCTCGACCACCGATGCGCCGCCGCCGCCTCCCACCTCCGACGACGGCAACGGCGACGGCAACGACAAGCCCGGCAAGGGCGACGGGAAGGAGTCGCCGGCTGCGCTTCCGAGAGCGTGGTGACTGCTCGTGGTGGGCCGACGCCGAGCGTGCAAGGGCCTGGTGGTTCGACCGGTGGGCGTCCGTTGAGCGGCGTCCAGGCGGTTCAGGCGGCGAGACCGGGTCTTCGCAGCAGCCGCCCGAGTCTGCCGGCGAACACCCGCGCGAGGAAGCAACTACTCCGGACGATCGTTCCGAGCCGAGGGCGCCGATGAAGCGGAAGAGGCGGATCTCGCCGGTGTTCATCCGCGGGCTTGACGTTTTGCTCAAGTTGCGACCGGTGCGTTTCGAGATCACCGTGCTGCGCTTGCGGACCAGCTCTCTCTGACAGTGTTCGTGTCTACAGTCCTCCGCGCTTCGTCGCACCTGGCAAGGTCTGCAAGCAAAGGACACGCTCGTACGGCTGCCGCCGCTCCTCCCCTTCACGGTTAAGGGTTTCCCGACACCGGCACCTTCACCTGGCCGCCCACTTGTCAGGCGCAACGCTTCGACGACCGACGACGGCGACGACGAATCGAGCTCTACTGACGACATCGTGCTCGAGATGGAGCACGTCCCCGTCGGCGTCGGTTCGGCTGGCACGGTGTGGCGCGGCAAGGTTGGTGGCGCCTCAGTCAACATCAAGGTCTCTCACACGTATGACGGCCTCGCCTTAGAGATGGAGAGCTACCAGAAGCTTGAGGCGGCGCTCGCAAGGGAGGGAGAGAAGGGTTTGGAACCGCTTACGCCTATCGTCTGCGGCCGCTTCCGCTCCATCACGAACGAAGGGGAGTTGATGAACATGGAGGACGCGGGTACGGCGATGCCCAAGTTCTCGGAGTGGACTTACGAGCAAAAGTGCGTTGCGCGTGGCCACTCTTTACTATCTCTTCCGCGCTCGGCTGACCCCTCTTTCGCTGCAGGTCGCAGGGTCTGCGCCTCCTCGAGCGGCTCCACAAGTCAGGCCTGCAGGACGGCGATGTTGCCGAGCGCAACTTCGTTCTCGCCGCCGACGGGACGATCCGCCTCATCGACCTCCGGCACTCGACGGACCACACCTGCGCCGACGGATGCGCCGAAATCAGGCAGTTCAGGCAGTTTCTGGGTATGACATAGTAGTGACCGAATGCCGTTCGTTGTATTCTGAGCAAGTTTCGACGTTCGACATTCGTGCTGAGAGGCGAATGAACTCGGCGGCGAGCACGCTGTGTTCTTCGGTTGTCCCTGACTTGGGGTGCACTCGACGTCTAGAGAGCGTTCCATAACCTCGGTTGACTTCAATAAGAGAACGGAGGGAGCGACAGCAAGCAGTAGGCAGCAGGGAGAGCGTTTCGCCTCAACTCCTCGCCCGCCTCTCACCAAGATGTCAGACGAGCCGTCCGTCTCACTCTTTCAGTGCCCGCAGACTCTCGTCGCTGACCCTTTGCCGCTCACAGCGCGCCAAAGGCCCCCGGTGACCGCTCATCATCCTCCACGGCTCCTCCCTCCTCCAAAGCAGACCCCCCGACGGCAGAGATGGACGCCGCTGCGCCTGTGGAAGGTGAGAGTGCACAGTCTGCGGAGAACGAAGATGCTGCGATGGCTTCTGCGGACGCGGGCGCGACGGATTCGGCTTCTCCTCCTCCTCAACCTGAACCCGCAACCAACGAAACCGCGCCTGCGTCGAACGGTACGAATGCGGATCCAGCCACAGCAGGGATGGACGCGACTGCCGCCTCTGAGCCAGCAACAGCCGGCATGTCTACCACCCGTCCGCGCTCCCCTGCTCCTCTTCAGACCGAAACCGACGAACAGCGCGCTGAGAAGCGCCAAAAGCTCGAAGGGCTCAAACGCGAGGCTCGACAGCGCGGCAACAGGATGTTTGGGATGATGGTTGGCACTTTGCAGCGGGCTAAGAAGGAGGTCAAGAAGGTCGAGGAGACGGATGCGGGGAGGAAGAGGGCCGAGTTGGAGATGAAGTTGAGTCAGAAGTTGAGGGAGGAGAGGAGGGAGGCGCAGGAGAAGGAAGGGAGGGAGAAGGACTTGAAGGAGATCAAGAATGAGGTGCATCGGAGGGAGGACGACCTGGCCCATGCCGAGGCTATCGTGCGTTCATTCCGCTTTCTACACACGAGCGAGACTGACGAGCGTGTGTACGATCGCCCGCAGTACCGCACGCGACACAACGCCAAACTCGACCTCGCCGGCTTCCTCTGCACGACTTTTACCCCTCCTGCTCCTCCGACCACCACCGACTCTGTCTCTATCCCCTTCATGCCCCGCCTCCCACACGCAATGAAGCTGACCGACTCACGCGCCGTCCGACCCATTTACTACCTCCCTTACCGCCTCCTGCCCTCTCAGGAAGACCGGATCGAAGACCAGATTTCGGATGCAAAAAAGGCGATTAGGAGGGATAGGGAGGACTGGGACGAGGTGAGGAGGGAGAAGGTGGAGAAGCTGGAGGAGGCGAAGAGGAGAAGGAATGAGTTGGTCGACGAGCAGGAGAGGGCGCAGAGGGTTGAGCGGCAGAAGAAGAGGAGGGAGCAGGAGGAGAGGATGGAGGACGATGGGGACGAACGAGCGGGAAAGGACAGGAGCCCCGACACGAACAGGAGGAGCAGGAGCAGGTCGAGGTCGAGGTCGAGGTCGAGGCGTCCTGCGCGCGCCGAGGCGGCGACGGGCAAGATGGCGGTCGACGACGACAGTGCTCGTCGTTCCGTCAGCCCAGCAGCAGCAGCAGCAGCAGCGTCGGCGTCGAAGCATGACGACGTCTCGATGGCGACGGAGCGGGAGAACGGCGGCGACGAGGCAGCAGCGGCGGCTGTCACTGCGGCGTCGGATGCCAAGATGGACGACGAGCTCGAGTACTGAGGAGCGGAGAGGGTGCGCTTCTCAATGCGATGAACGGCAGTTGTGCGGAAAGGGCCGTTCCGGTGAGCGTGCGGGGCCGCGGAGAGCGTCGAGGAGACGGCGAGTGAGCGAGTCGGGGCAGGCTGGCTTGACTGGGTTGTCCTCGGGGTAATGTGGTAGCACTGAAAAGGCTTAGTAGCTTTAGTAAACTTGTGCGAGTGACGGTGTGTCGGTCGGACTTTGCGAGTTTGCCGGGTTGCGCAACTTCGGAGCGAACCGCGCACGCTCGACTTTCCCTCTCACGCTCAATCTCGCTGCTCGTGTGACTCGTGCTGTTGTACAGACAACTCCTACGTCTACGTAAGCTCACGGGACTACCCACGCTTGCACACACGCCCACCCGCGACTCGCGTCTCTCCCACGCCCCATCGCCAACTCCGGCAACCGCCTTCCGCTCACTCGACACCTCCCTGCGGCCCGAGACAGCTCGCACTGCAATCCTGAGCATCGCCATCTCACTCGCACAGACACTCGCATCGTCCCAGCAGGTGCGCAGCGTGTTCCGCTTCCCCCACCCGCTCCTCGCCGACTTGAAAGGCTGACCGTCCGCTTCCGTTCCCCTCGTTCTTCGCATTGACTCCCCTCGCTCTGCACGCTTGACTCGACTCGCTCGCAGCCATGGCATCCGCAACCAAGGCGGACCCGAAGAAGAAGACGCCGATCGGCATCCACTTGCTCGCGGGCGGAGGAGCAGGATTGGCGGAGGCGCTCGCGTGCCACCCCTTGGACACTATCAAGGTGCGTTTCCTTCGCCTAGGCTCGAGTGGAACCGCTGGGCGAATGACCTGGGCGGCCCGCGAGATGGATGCGGACCATTCTCCGACTGTTCCGACAGGCGAAGAGCTGACTTTTTGGATGGTCCTGCATGGCGATAGGTCCGCATGCAACTGAGCAAGAGCGGCAGGAAAGCTGGCGTGCGTCTCCCTTCCCTCCCGTCAAAGTTCCAACAAGCCGCGGGAAGCTGACCCTTGCCTCGCTCGCAGGTCAAGCCTCGCGGATTCATCGCCACGGGCGCTCAAATCGTCGCGAAAGAGTCGCCTCTCGGTCTGTACAAGGGTTTGGGAGCGGTCGTGACGGGCATCGTGCCCAAGATGGCGATCCGCTTTGCGTCGTTTGAGCAGTACAAAGGGTTCCTCGCCAACAAGGAGACGGGCGTCGCTTCGTCTTCTATGATCTTCCTTGGTTAGTCCCGCGCCTTTCTCCCTCTTCTTGAACGCCGCGCTGACGAGTGGATTGGGACGGGAACGACAGCCGGTCTCGGAGCAGGGGTGACGGAAGCAGTCATGGTCGTATGCCCTATGGAGGTCGTCAAGATCCGCCTGCAAGCCCAAGTCCACTCGATGACAGACCCCCTCGACGTTCCCAAGTACCGCAACGCGGCACACGCGCTCTTCGTCATCCTTCGCGAGGAGGGACCGAGGACGTTGTACCGCGGTGTGGCGTTGACGGCGTTGAGGCAGGCGACGAACCAAGGTACGTTGCAGGAATTGCGCGCGTTCGTCCAGCGCTAGAATCGTTGCCGGAACTGACGATCCGCCGACGTCTTGATCTGTACAGCCGCCAACTTCACCGCCTACACCGAGCTCAAACGCCTGCTGCAAAAGTGGCAGCCCGAGTACCCTGACGGCGGCCTCCCCGCGTGGCAGACGTCCATCATCGGCCTGATCTCGGGTGCCGTCGGACCTTTCACCAACGCTCCCATCGACACTATCAAGTTTGTCTCATCCTCTCCCTTCCCTCCCCTCTCCCCTCTGGTTCTGACGGGCTTTCTTGCTCGCGCAGAACTCGCATCCAGCGCGCCACGGCACTCAAGGGCGAGACGGCATGGACCCGTTTCTCGACCGTCGCGGGCCAGATGTTCCGGGAAGAAGGGCCCTCGGCGTTCTACAAGGGTATCACGCCGCGTGTTGCGCGTGTCGCGCCTGGTCAGGCTGTTGTTTTCACGGTGTACGAGAGGATCAAGCGGTTTGTGAGTCTGCGTCTCTCCTCCTTTTCTTCGTTGTTCGCGGGAGGAGCGTTGACTGACCCCCGCTCTCGCCGCCTTGCAGATTGAGAAGCCGGAGGACGTCAACAACGAGTACTCGGAGTAAACTGTCGTATTCGTCGTCGCGCGAGACCTTGTTCCCTCTCCCGCCCAAAGTTTCCTATCCCTCCATCGCTTGCAAATGTTTGCCATACTATCCCGCCTACCTATTTGTCTCCATCGCCCTGCTGCTGGACGCGCGCAAGGTTGACTTCCCGCTTGCTCCGCTCGAGTTGACCTTCGCAACTGCGCTCCTTGATGTCTTCTCGTGGTACTCTTCCGTTCAGAGGACCTCCTCAGGACTTCCCTGCACAGCTGACAACTCGACCGGACCCATCATCCCACTTTGACGCACCGAACCCTCTCTTCTCCACCGCAGTCCCACCTTTCCTTCCTCCTCTCCTCTCCTCCCTCCGTCCCCCCCCTCCCTGCCTTCCCCCTCGCCACTTACACGACACGACGAACGCGATGCTCGACTCGGCTACTGTGCTCGAACTGCGGAAGGGGTTACAGGGTGCGCGTAACGCGAGGGATACAAAGGTGCGTTTTCGCTCTCTCTCTCTCTCTGGGTGCCGTGGGAGGCGGCGTATTGCGTGGTCGCCGGCAGAGGAGCAAAGAGGGCATGTGGGGGCCGTGAAACGTATCTGGGCGCGTACGAGAGGCGCAAGTGATGACCTTGCCGGGGGAGAAGGAGCGAAAGGGGAGGTCCTTGGCTTGCTCGCAGGACTCGGTCGCTCTCGAGGTATACCGGCTGACGCTAATAGAGGGCGGATAGACGTGCCTCGAAGTGCTGGAGAAACTCGACGAGGGCGTTGTGGCGACAGAAGAAATGCTCAGGGTGGGTCTTTGACCAACTACGTCCGCCTACTACGTCGCTACTCGGCGCGTACAAGAGTTGAACTTACCATATAGGACTGCATTGACATGCACGGTCGCAGGAAACCAAAATCGGCGTAGCTGTCAACAAAGTCGCCCAGTCCGCCCCTTCGCCCGAAGTTGCAGCGAAATCCGAGGCGCTCGTACAGAAATGGAGGACTGCTGTCCATCCGAGGGAGAGTAAGAGCAGGTCGCGTGCGGCGCAGTCCCTTGGAGGACCTGGAGCGGGACTGACTGGTAGAATGGGAACGTTCGCAGCTTCGCTTCCCGCCTCAGCCGCTTCCAATACGACCTGCAAGGCTGTGTCGCCTACCATTGAGTCGATTTTGTCCCAGGTCAAAGAGGAACAGGGTCGCTCCGCCTCGCCTGCCGTCCCTGCGGACTCGGCCTCCAGCTCGTCCAACGTTACCCGCCCGTCCTTCTCGACGACCCTCCGGGCCTCTCTCCCCATCACTACGTCCAGTCCTTCTGTGCCTCTCAAACGTCCCGCCTCGGTCACTCCCCTCCCTGACCTCCCCGCTCCTCCCGCCGCCAAGAAACAGCGCGAGTCCGCTCCGCCGTTTAGGACGCACAAAGGTGATGCAGTGTGCTTCGACAAGATCTTCCCTGGGGCGGAGGAGAAGAGGGAGGGGAAGGGGAAGGGGAAGGGGAAGAAGGGTGGACGGGAGAGCAAGGACGAAACGGAGAAGAATTTGGGGAAGGCGAGTTCGGCGGCCAGGGTTAGGGCGTCTTGCTGCGAAGCGATGTACGACGCCATCGCTTGCGACTCGACTTCGGGTGCATCAACTCTGCTTCTGCAAAGGCGAAACGAGGCTGACACTTCCCTCGACCTTTGCAGAAACCGAGACGCTCGCAGCCAAGGCTATCGAGATCGAGCGAGCCGTCTGGGAACGGAACCCGCCGAGCGACAAGACCACTCCAACCCAGGCGTATCGAAGCAAGGTCCGCTTCCTCTATCAGAACCTCAAGGCGCCTGGAAACCGGGCGTTGCGGATGAAGCTCGTCGATGGGGATTTTGAGGTTGACAAGCTCGTCGTTTGCTCGTCTGCGGTGGGTTCGGTTGACCTATCCACATCGAGCTAGGGGAGCTGACGCGCGAAGGGTCGCTACGCAGGACTTCCGCACGGCCGAACAGAGGGCTCTCGAGGAAGAAGTTCGGAAGCGCAGCTTGCAGAACGCCTGCTTCGATGCGACGTCGACGTTGGGCGAGGCCATGCGCGAGACGATGAAGTGGCGTGGCGGAGGGAGGTAGGCGATAGTTGAGAAGAGGTCGGGAAGTCCGCTTGTTTGGGCGCTGGGGACGGTAGTTTGCCTGTTTTACGCTTGTGGCTTGCTTTGTCGTAGTGCAAGACCGTCTCGCCCACGCTCCCATGTACGGCGCCTCGTCCGAGAATGGCATGCTAAAGTCTTCAAGCGATTGCAAGCCCGCAACTTCAGCCGGCCTCTCCATCGCGCCTGCACGGCCCCGGACAGCCCTCTCTCCTCGACTCCCCATAGACGACGCTCTAGTCGCTGAAGCAATAAGCACAGCGAAGGAAAGAAGCTTTAGTCATGCGGAGCGAGAACGAAGCGTGAGATCGAGGGAGGCGGCATCAAAACTGCGAAAAGGTCGTGTCGAGACTTGGCCGATGATGAACCACTCCATCAGCTCGTCGCGCGAGCCGCTGATCCATCACGGCAGACTGGTCAAGAAGTTGAGCGCAGGTGCCCCTCAATGCTGGACACCAACCTGCGTCGAGGAGGACTTGGGAGGACGAGTTCCGCCGGAAGAACGTTGATGGGGAGCGTGGCGAGGGAGTTGTCGTGCGTTGCAAGTAACTGGAGAGCACGTTTATGGCAGTAGAAGCAGTCTAGCGAGACAGCCGTGAGATGCGGAGGCGAAGGAGCGAACGCGCAGGTTTGCTCGAACCCAATTGCCCACATCGCTCATTTGGCCTGGCTGCTCATGGGATTCTGCAGGCGCTGTGGCGAGATTACAACGGGCGAACATTGCAAGTGCGGCGGGACGAGCAAAGGTACTCGATTCTCATCAGCCAACACGAAGCAAGGGGAGCTGACACGCCGTCGTGCGAGCAGAGACGGTAACGAAGGCACTCTTTGGGACGAATTCGAGCGACAGATGGTCTCAACGGTGCGCTTCAGTGGTTTGGCTTACCGCTCATCCTCTTCGATTCGCGTGGAGGCTGTGCTAACCTCGCCTCGGACAGCTACGTCTCTCGTTCGCCGCCAAAGTCTCCATCACTGGCTCCGAACGAATCCATGGCCACTGCTCAGACAGCTACGTCTCTCGGCACCCCTTCTCGCGCACTGGTCCGTCCTGCAAGCCCGACCAAACTCGCCCAATCCTTCCTCCAGCAAGACGATGGCGAGCTCTCGAGCGTCTTTGGCAGCGTCTTGAGCCCAAAGGACGACTGGCAGTGCGCGGCTTGCACCAGCAAGTTCCGTCAGGCGAGCAAGGCGAACACGGCTTCTCCCGGACGTTCGCTCATGCGCCTGTCCACAGGAAGAGGTGATCTACCCGCACCCCGAGGTCAAGTCGGATGCTTCGCTTGCCGAGGTCTTCTTCTGCCGCCAATGTTTCGCCGAGCGCTTTCGGAAGGGCAACTGGTGCGTCTGCTAGCGCTTTTCCGCCTGAGTGCGCGCTAACTGTCCGGTGAACACAGTAAGAAGTGCAAGTACGCGGTACTCTCGGATGCACCGTTCGTCAAGCACGACGGCAACCTGTGGCACGAGGTTTGTAGGACCTGCTCTACTTGCGCTCTCCGCTGATGCAGACCGATCGTTCAGGCCTGCTACACCTGCTCGTACTGCGCAGTGCGTCGTCTTCCCTGCCTTCAGCTTGTGCTCGACTCACTCTGCCTTGACAGGACCCCTCGACTTCACCCGTCATCGACTTTGGCGGCCTCCCCTCCTGCGAAGCCTGCTTCGACAGCGAGGCCTACAAGACGCGCGGCATCCCTCCCTCACCTCACCTTTCGCAGTCAGAATGGGGCAAGAAGCCCGTCTCGGTCCTTCCGCCGCCGAGCAAATGGGGACGGCCGTCTCTTCCGTCCGCCACGCTCGGCCCGGCGAAGAAGTCGAACGTCTGGACTTCAAAGGCTGTGCCGATGAGCTCAACGTCCACGGTGGACGAGGAGAAGCCGAAGGCTTGGCGAGTACGAGCGGAGCGCGACAAGTCGCCTATCGCGCCTTCGCTCGACGAACTCGGAAATCGACTTCGACAAGCCGGCCTCGTCGATTCACCAGCATCGTCGACCAGCGGTACGTCGCTCAGACCCGGTACGACGTCTACCAGCGCCTCATCGAACCCCTCTTCGACCGAGTCTAGCTCATTCGCCCGTCCCGCCTCGCCGGTGAAGACGTCGTCCCGCCCCGTCTCGCCGACCAAGTCGGTCTTCGCGAGTGGCCTCAGCAGCAAAACAAAGTCGACTAGCTCGCCAGCTCGACCCGCTCTTGCGCCTGTCTACAACCGCGCCGACCGTGCTCGTCCGCTTCCCTCGCCCGTCCAGCCGTCCTCACCCGGCAAGCTTCCCTCGACCACTCCTTCTGAGACTTCCGCCTCCCCGCACGCCGACCGTGACACCTGCCTCGTCTGCCACATCGCCCTCGGCTGCGGCGAATTCGTCGAGCTTCCCAAGACGGGTCAGGTCATGCATCGCGATTGTTTCCGCTGTGGAGGGTGCGAGGAGAGGTTGGGGACGGGAAAGTACGTCGAGGCGGAGGGGAGGTGGTGGCATCAGCAGGTGCGTTTGGAGTTATTTTTTCGATTAGGTCGGAGGCTGAGTTGACGAAGCCCGACCGCGTCACAGTGTGCACCGGCCCCGAAACGCTATCGAACGATCATTACCTCTCTCGCCGATCCAGACGCCTCGTCTAATGACGCCGCAGCGCACGACCCGCCTCTGACCGTCGAACTCGCCTCAGGCGACCCCGCTTGTTCAGGCTGTGGCAGCCCACTCGGCTACGGCCAGAGCGTGACGACTCCACGGAGCGGCAAGTCGTTCCACAAGGATTGCTTCTGTTGTGCCGGGTGTAGCGGTGCATTGGGCGAGAAGCGCGGCGAGAGGGGGTTCGTGGAGGTTACTGGACTGCCGTATCATCAGAAGGCGCGTCGTCATCTTGTCTCGCAGCCTCGCCTTCAGGCTGATCTCCCCCCCTCGCAGTGCGCTCCTCCGCCCGCCTCCCCCTCGCCCACTATCCTCGCCTCTCCCTTCTTCGCCTCGGACGCACTCACCTCCTCCCGTAACTCAACCCGCCTCCCGACCGTCCCCTCCTTCCCGCCCAAACACGCTCCTCCCCCTCCTTCCTCCTCAACCTCGACCGCTCGCGAACCCTCCATCTTCTCCCGCCGCCCTCACCCACCCACAAACCTCGGCGGGCACCTCGTCTGCGCCGGTTGTTCCACCCGCGCCACGGAGAAAGAGACTGTCCTTGGACCGAGGGGGAGGAGGTATCACGGGAGATGTTTGAGGTGTGAGAAGTGTGCGAGGGGTTTGGACAGTGAGTGTCGAGTTGGGAGTGAGGGGAGGTTGAGGTGTGAGGGGTGTAGGGTGCGTGGTTGCGCAATGCCTGAGACGGAGGAGGACGAGCTGATGGTGGGTGGTCTTGGCGTTGGCGCAGAAATCGGCGACAAAGACGTTTGCTTCCTCGACAAACGCCTCGCCTCGTCGTTTCTGACCTCCCATATCCCCCCCCCCCCCCGCCTCTTCCTCGCCTCGCCTTCTAGCACGCCGTACGAAGCGGCGGGCCCGCCTCGCCTCGCCTCGCTCTCTTCGTCTCACGGCAGCTTGTCGTTCCCTCGTCCGCGCCTTTTCGTCGTCATCCCTTACGCAATTCTTCCTCTGCTCTCGATGTGTGACCGACGGAAGCGACAGGATCGAGCGACAGTTGTGCATTGCGAGAGCGTAAAAGTTACGACCGTGGGAAGCTGTGTCTCGAGGCTTGAGGGTTTCGAGTCCTGGTTCTCAGTTTTCGAGTCTGCTTCTTGGCCTGTACCTGTGCGAGCTGCGAGGGCGTCTGCGGCGAAGAAAGCTACAAAACATCAGCGCTCGCTCTGCCCACTCGAACCGCACCCGCACGGACGCCCCCCTCGCGCTCCCTCGTTCCAGTCAAAGGGATCAGATACTATCTTAGCTCAACGTCCCGCCCCTCCTTTTCCCCCCGCGACCCCGATCCCATCCCTCAAAGGAGATCTAACGGGATCGTTTGAGAGAGAGAGAGAGGAGGCGGGTGAGACGAGAAGGGGCGAAGCTCATGCAAGAGGTGCCAGTTGTGATGAAGGAGTTCCTCAACTCCGGTTCGTCATGTGTGAGAGGGGTTCGGGGAGAGGGCGTGCGACCAGGGAGTGGGAAGGGGACGTACGAGGTGGAGGAGGTGCATGGTGCCGAGTAGGCTGTCGAGGGAAGAGAGGCATGGAGTTTGGCTGGGAGGGGTCGGTCGTGTGTGTCGCTGTTGTCCCCTCGTGCTCGTGTGAGTGTGAGTGTGTGTGAGTGAAGCAGCGAAAGCGAAAGCGTTGAGCCCAACTTTCAAGTCGAGGTGAGCCCGTGCTCGTCGTCGCCCGCTCCTTTTTCCTTCTCCAGCTTCGACTCTCGCCTGCCCTGCCTGCTCGAGCTCGCCGACCACCTCAACCGGCTAACCCACACACACCATGTCCAACTCTCAGCTCATCTCCAAGCGCCGCAAGTGAGCCCACTCGCACTCCTTCGCCGCGCGCAACAAAACTGACCCATCCTCGCTCTCCCCTCGCAACCAGGTTCGTCGCCGACGTGAGTTGCCACTGCCCGCGTGGCATCGCAAATGTGACGGGAGACTGGGCGTGCTGACCATTGCGCCCTCGCATCGCGCTGCCGTTCGTGGATGTCGCCGTCGACAGGGTGTCTTCTAGTGCGCTGCCCAACTCGCAGACTCTCACCCCGCGCGCGGCAGGCTGACGATCGCTCGCATGACAAACACAGTGCCGAGTTGAGCGAGTTCTTCTCGCGCACCCTCTCGTCCGAGGGCTACTCGGGCTGCGAGGTCCGCGTCACCCACGCCCGCACCGAGATCATCATCCGCGCGACCCACACGCAGGAGGTCCTCGGCGAGAAGGGTCGCCGCATCCGCGAGCTCACCGCCCTCGTCCAGAAGCGCTTCCGCTTCCCCGAGGGGTCCGTCGAGCTCTACGCCGAGAAGGTCCAGAACCGTGGACTCGACGCCGTCGCCCAGTGCGAGTCGCTCCGCTACAAGCTCCTCGGCGGCCTTGCCGTCCGTCGGTGCGTCCGACGTCCTCCTCATCCAGGCGGCAAGCGAGGCGCGAGCTCCCGCGCGATCTCGAGGAACCGCGAGCTGACCTCTGCCTCGTTCGCTTCCTGGTCCCCTCGCCCCTTGTCTCTCGCCCGCCTCGCTTTCTCCCCATGCCGCCTTGACCAACAAAACCCTTTCACGCCGTGCCCCTTTCCCCGACTGCTCCTCTCTCGCCTTCGCATCGAACCTCGCTCGACCGCCTGCAGCGCTTGCTACGGTGTCCTCCGCTTCGTCATGGAGTCGGGCGCCAAGGGTTGCGAGGTCGTCGTCTCTGGCAAGCTCCGCGCGGCGCGTGCCAAGTCGATGAAGTTCACCGACGGCTTCATGTTGCACTCGGGTCAGCCCGCGCGCGACTTTGTCGACTCGGCCACCCGCCACGTCCTCATGCGTCAGGGTGTCCTCGGTATCAAGGTCAAGATCATGAAGCCTTGGGACCCCGAGGGCCGTATCGGTCCTGCCAAGCCCCTCCCCGACGTTGTCACCAGTGCGTCCCCTTCCGATTCCCTTCCTCCCCTGCCTCCGACGCTCTCCCACTAACTCGCGTGCGCCCCGTGCAGTCTCGGAGCCCAAGCCCGACGTCGAGTTCTCGCAGCAGGTCCAGTCGGTCAACGTCGGCCCGGCCAACATCCCTGCGCCCGCTGCTCAGCAGGACCAGCAGCAGCAGCAGCAGGCCGAGACCGTTGCCACTGGCAACGCCGAGGTCGTCGCTTCGGCCTAAACGCGGTAGTGGTTTAGGAAGAGCGAGGAGAGTGAGGAGTGCGTGTCGGTGCGTGACAGGGAAGACGGAAGCAGTAGTTGAGTTTGGGAAGAAGACTGTCCGCCTTGCCTCGTTGCGCGCAACGTCGACTCCATTTCTCTCCTTGACATCTTTGCACGAGGTTCCTGTTCGTCGCGTCCCGTTAATCAGCGAGCGCAGGCTCGAGCGATGAGAGGGGGTTGGGGGGGGGGGGGCGGGGGGCAAACAAACGAAATCTCGGGTCATACATGACATACACCAGGGGTTTCTTTTTCCGTTTCTTCTTTCTACACGATCTGGGCCGCCGCCGGCCCCCGTTTCCTCTTCCTCTTCTTCTTCACCGCTTGATCGAGACGATTCGCTGTAATCCCGCCGTACCACCTGGCACGCCCCTCTCCTGCTCCTCCTTCTCGAGTGCCTCGCGCCTCCTGAGCCTCTCAACTCTCCCCTCCTCGTCCTCCCACGCACTCGACCTCCCCCTCCTCTCGCCTCCAACTCTCGCCTCCTCGTCCATGTCCTTCCCACCCTTCTCCCTCGGCTGTCCGTACTCGGGCTGCAAAGGTCCACCGAGCGAGACGAGCACGGCGGACGAGTTGGCCGTGGGTGCGTCGAGGGCGACGAGTTCCTCGGGCGTGAAGAGACGCGGGACGAGGTAGTACCGGACGGGGATGAGCGCGAGGGGAAAGATGGGGAACGCGATGCCGGCTGTCGTGCGTCTCGTCGAGCGTTTTCAGCCGAGGACAAATGCGAGCTTCCAGAGAGTGGCGAGAGGGAAAGACACACCGATAGTCTCCGAGACCGCAATCATCGCCGCAAAGAAGAACCACTGTATCGCTACAAACTTGACGATGGACGACTTCTTGATGTTGAAGAGCGGGTGCGAGGTCGGCGTCATGCGACGGTCGCGGAGGAGGTAGAGCGTCTTGTGAACGATGCCATTGCCTTCGACTGAGCCCCAGCCGACGACGAGGAAGATGCCGGCGAACATGGCGCGAGACATGAGCCCTCTGCGAAGCGTGAACGCGTTGGCGACGGCAGTGCAGGCCGACAGAACGAGAGGGAGACGCACAGGACGACGAGGAGTGGGCGGGACATGGTGCCGAGCATGAGCATCTGCGTTAGCGCAAGGTCAGCCTCGCGCGCAGCTGATGAGCGAGGGAGCTACTGCACCGCCATCGCAAAGTGCGAGATCCTCTGCTCGACGACCCTCGTCCGCACAACCTTGAGCGGCTTCCTCTCCCGACCCTTCTCGACCTCCCTATCCGCGTCCCTATGCGCCTGCTTCACATCACCCTCAAAAAACCCACCCTCACTCAACTCTGCCTGCGCCGGAACCATCTTCGTCACAGACAAAGCCTCGGTATGCACGGGCGCCTGAGGCACAAGACCGTTTGGTGCCGGGAGGCCGATGATACCGGCGACGAAGGTCGTGCAGCCGAGAAGGAAGAAGTCCCAGTGGAAGCCGGCGGGGCGCTTGACAGGGAAGCCGCGAGATTGGGCCATAACGGAGCTGGTGTTGTTCTGCGCGACGTGAGACGAGTTAGGAGGTCTTCAAAGGTGGGAAGGGCGGAGGAGGCCGACGCACGTCGAAGTAGAAGAGGAGTGTGACGAGGAAGCCGAATGGAAGGGCGACAAAGACCCATTTGACAGGGAGATCCCAGAACGGAACGACCCAGTTGCGGCTGTTGCCCGCGGAGGCCTCTCAGCTTCGTACTCTTGGTCCCGCAAGCAGGTGTAAACGCACTCTAATGTAGGGCGGAACGTAGCGCTGATAGGGAGGTACTGGATGTCGCTGCTCTTGATGTATCCAGGACTGCGGGCGGAGGGGCGAGGTGAGCCACGATGACGGACGTCGAGGTGTGAGCGCAACTCACATGTGTACGAAACCGGTGTAGAAGATGATAGCCGCTGCGAATGTGTAGTCTACGAGCGCCTTGCGAGCCCAGAAAGCTGCGCGAGAACCGAAACTCGAGAAGGTGAGGGACCGCCTTCCTTCACAAGCAGGAAGCAGGGATGAAGCGAACGCACGGCCAAAGTGTAGCGTCCCAGCCCTCTCGACGAAATAGACGGACAAGGCGAAGAGAATCGCGACGACGACGGAGAACCAGCCTGCCTGGCCGCGTCCGCCGTCGAACCCGTACACGAGGAGCTCGACGCCTTTTTGGATGTAAATGATGCCGACGTCTGCGTGTGCGTTCGAGTGAGCGCGAGGGAGAGACAGAGGGAGATGGGGTAACGTACAGAGACCGAAGGATTCAGAGGTCATGTCGGTGATGAAGCGGGTAAAGTCGCACAGGTTCAAGACGGCCGAGATCCAGTGCATGATGGCAGCCCAGCTGTGAGAAGCGAATGCTTCAGTCACGGCGCACGCGGCAGGAGAAGCGAGACGAACATGAGGACCCAGGCTTGGAACTGGATGTAGTTGACGTCGTAGCCGCGCAGAATGTCAAAAGTCGTGTAGTTGAACAAGTTGATGAGACCCGTGACTGTGCAAGCAAGCGTGAGCAGGAACGGCGGACAAGGACGAGCTGTGGAGGGACGCACCTCCGACAATCGTCAAAGGCTGGACAGAGAAGAGCGAGAAGCAGAGGGCCGCGATGACTGACGCGAGAATGCCTTCGTTGACGCCGTACGTTCCGTCGGTGCGGACGTACATGTCGATGATGTAGGCGAGGCAGGGCATGAGGCTGGGAACGGGAGGAGGAACAAGGTCAGTCTAGTTTCCTCAACTGGTCGGTCCTACCGAAACTGGCGAGGCCCCCCGCCTTCGTCTCCTTGGTGCACACACTGGCGCGGTACAGAGAGCGAGCAACGCACTTGAGGAAGTACATGCGGATTGTCGCGCCGACGACCCTCTCCCAGTTCTTCGGGCGCAACCCCTCCGTCCAGTCGCTGACATAGAACGGCAACCTCCTCCTGACGTCGTTGTACATGCCACGGAACGGCATGAGCTCGTACGCCCAGCTGCGTTCTGGCCAGGGACGGCGGTCGGGCGAGAAAGTGCGTTCGCGGCGCTGTCCTCGACCTCGCCCACCTTTGCGAGTTGACTCGATGGACGGCGAGCGTGTGGCCGTGCGAGACGAGCTGTCGACCGTCCGCGCCATGTCGTTCCAGTCGGTGGCGGGGATGTCTTCGCGGGGGGTGGCGACGGGGGGCGGTCGAGGAGAGCTGTCGCTTGCGAGTGCGGGTGTCGCCGAGGCTGCAGGCTGAGTGTGGCCCTCCATCTGTGCTGGTCGCTGTCCTTCAGTTCCTCGCAGCGAGAGCGAAACCCTTGCCCGCCCAAGATCTCCTCCTCAACCGAACTGGATCGGCCTGGCTCCACCTCCGGACGCGTCATCCTTGGCTGGACTGCGCTGGCATGCAGCTCTTCGCCGCACCCGTACAGCTCGGCGCAGACTCGTTCGCACTCGACCCAGGTGCGCCCCGCCCCATCTCGCCTCCTGCCAGTCGCCCGTCACCGCTGACCACTGACCCCTCGTAATCGCGACACACAGCCATCCGGGACCGCGTACTACTGCCTTTGACGCTCATCGTCATCCTCTCGGGCGTACTGCGACACGTCTTGGCCCTCCTCGTCGCGACACCGCCCAAGCCGCAACCCCTCGCCGCCGTCCGAGAACAGTGCGTCCGGCAGCTCATCCTCTCGCTTGCCGAAGGGCGTACACGCCGTTTGTTGGCGAACGTGATGCTGAAAGTGCATCCCATAGACGCGCCGTCACGCGCGGACAGCTCCTTCGCTTCAACTCCTCCCACCTCCCTCCGTCCTCCTTCGTCGCCCTCCGCTCCTCCCTCTCGCAAGCCTACGTCAACGGCTCTTTTCTCAAGGCCCCTCCGCCCAAACCTTCAGCCGATGGCGTCCCACCGAACCCGTTCGAGGATCCGGCGCAGATGGAGCAGATGATGGAGGGACTGCAGGACATGATGAAGAAGCAGGCTGTCGGGTTCGTACCGCAGGTGCGTGCGCGGGCTTCGAGTGGGAAGAGGGGTGTGAGCTGACGAGTCGACACCCGCAGATGGCGACAATGTACCTCGTGAACCGCTTCTTCTCCGGCGCCTTGATCGGTTCGTCCCTCCCGTTCTCCCTTCCTCTCGTTTCGAGACTGATGCTCCAACGCCCAAACAGCCCGCATCCCCTTCCCCCTCCCTCTCAAATTCAAGGACCTCCTCCAACGCGGCGTCCAACTCCTCCCCTCGCCCTCCGGCTCCACCCCCTTCGTAGCCGACGCAAGTTGGTGCTCCACGAGCAGCTGGTACTTCCTCTGCATGTTCGGAATCGGACCGGTCTACCAACTCTTGCTGGGTAACGGGAGCGGTGCGTTCTCTCGCTTCTTCCTTTGAGATCTCCCGCTGACCACAGCCAAGAGGGACGACAGCTGCAGCAGACCCCTCAGCCCTCGCTCCTCCACCACCGACCATGCCGGGCGCCCCAGCTCAAGATATGACCAAGATCTTCAGGGCCGAGAGGGAGAATCTCGATATTGTCGAGTACGAGTGGGTGTGCGAGGGCGTCGAGGAGAGGTTGTTGAACAGGTTTGGGAGGACGTAGAGGCCAGAGTGATAGTGCTTGTGACGTGTACAGATAGACATTCGGCGCGCGTTCTCGCTCGGGTAGAGTAAAGCTGTGCTTCGGATCGCAACTCGTCCTGTGCGCCACTCGCTGCATTCTCCAGGTTACAAACGACGCCCAAACAGCGCCATCAAAGCCCTACCGCCCTCTCACTCCTGTCGCAGGCCTATACCTCATTCCCGCTCCACCAACACCCAGTCCTCCCGGCTCCGCCGTCCCACTTACTCGTTTCCCTCCCAACCCCGCACCACCAGCTCCAAGTCCCGGAAGAGGCGGGAAATACCCTGGCAGACTCTCTGTCGTCGGACTGGTTGTCGCACCGATCCCTACCCCTCCGAGTTTCTCGACGCCGAGTGAGGGAGAAGGGAGCTTGTGAAATTGAGGTCGGACGCGAGGGTGGAGGTGGACTGTTGGATTGCCGGTGTTGGAGGAAAGCGAGAGGGAGGGGGTGTCGGGTGTTGTTGAGCCTGATTGGGAGGATGAGAGGTCGGAGGATTCGAGGCGCGAGAGGAGCGGATTCGAGAGGGGCAAGGAGGAGGAAGGCGAGGGAGAGGAAGGTGAGGGAGAGGAAGGAAGGTCGGGTGGAGGAGTCGCGAGGTGTGTCGCGAGCGGCGAGACGGGAGAAGCGGGAGAGTCGTCTGCGCCCGTCCCTGTTCCCGCACTCGAGTGGTGATGGTGATGATGTGTCCTGACGAGTCCAGGAAGAGCGATCTCGATCCGTCCAGGCCAGACGACCTTGTCCTGAATCGCCGCACGTATCCGAGCCTTGAGCAGCTGCTCGACTTTCGGGACGTCTTGCAACTTTGCGCGCGAGCCGAGAAGAGAGGAGGTTGACAGGCCCAGGTAGAAGTCGGGATGGAGGGAGAGGTGGACTGTTGGATGGGCGTGGCGAGGCGGTGTTTCGGTGGTAGGCGGGACGAGGGGGGGTGTAGGCGTCGAGAGGGGCGGGAGCTCGACGGTGACGGTACCGGAGAAGCGCTCGAGAGTGATGGAAAGCGAGACGGGCAGGACGGCGAAGCGTGGTCGGGGAAAGTTCATCACGACTCGGGTCGAGACGGCGAGAACGACTGTGTCGCTGTACTCGAGATCCAGCTCGACGCGCTGCAACATATCTCGTCAATCACACGGCAAGCCTTGAGACTCGTAGAAGGCACGTACCACACTCTCGCCGCCCATACCGCTCGGCCGCACTCTCGCATCCGTCAACGCAGGAAACCCCTCTCCCAACTCGACCTCGTCAACCTCGATGTAGTCCAACCCAATCATCCCGCTTGAGCCACCATCGTCATCCCCCTCGGCCGCACCAAACCGACTTCTCCGATTCAGCGACTCTTCGACGAGATGCCGCGCTCCACCGCCAGGATGATTCGCTGCGAGAGATCGGTAGGAGGAAATGAGCTGGGCGAGGAGGATGTTGAGCCAATCGAGAGACTCGGGAGCGTGCGAGGAGAGGTCGTAGGAGAGGGAGGCGAGGAGGGATGCGGCTGAAGGGGCGGGAGTTGGTGGAGGATCGCCTGTCAGGGGTGAGGCCTGCGGAACGCTCACATACCCGCTCAGCTTCTAGTAACAGAGATGGTTGCGTCCACGCACCTTGCCCTTCCCCTTCCGATCCCTCTTCCTCCTCGCACCGTCCTCCAAACCGCTCGTCTCACCATCCGTCTCGCTCGCCCCGCCCGTCAGCCCCGCCGCACGTTTTCTCCGCTCTCGTTCCTTCTTTGCGGCGTTCGGGTCTTCGAAGACGACGTGTTTGAGGAAGAGAACAGCGAGGAGGATCCTGCGAGAGAGTCCATGGAGAGGGTTCAGCATCTAGCTGGTCAGCTGGCGGTACTAGGTCTTCCGCGACTAGACTAGCAGTGCGGCAGCGGAAAGCTGCCTCGCTTGCTGGCATCGGTCAAGCGCGATCATCCCGCAAAGAAGATGAAGAAACCTCGACCGCGACAACTCTCGACTCACATGCTCGCCTGCCCCAGCAGTATCCCCTGCGTGAACGTGAACATCGGCCCGCTCGATTGGCGCTCGACCACCGCCAGCGGAGGGGGTTGGGCGACGACGACGGACGCGGTCGGCATGGGCGGAGGATGGAGGGGAGGAGAAGGCGGGATCGGGAGCGAGAGCGGGAGGAAGGGCGTGGTGAGAGGTTCTGGTAGATGCATCTCTAGAGCGGTGGCATCGGTTCCACGTTGGAAGCGAAGTGAGAGGAGCAAGAGACGGACAGACGAAGGAAGCGTTCGCCAAGTTCCCTTCTGCTTCCCTCTCCAGGCCACAGTGTTATCTGTGGAACGTCCGAAAGAGTCGCGAGCGCAGGCGAAGGAGAGGACAGCAGCCGGGCAAAGAGAGATGTGAAAAAACGACGGATCTTCTTGCAACGAAGCGAGAGTAACAGATCACGCTGAAGGGCTGTTGAGCCTGGTCGTGGTGCATGTCGACGGAGAGAAGAACGAGCAAGAAATGCGAAGAGTGGAAGGAGAGGGAAGCGAGAGGACTGCCGCGGTCGAGAGGCGACGGTTCGAGCTGGCGAGCCAGTGTACGGCCTAGAACGTCTCTTCCTCCTCGTTGACGAGTTCTCCTTCTTGTCCTTCTTCGGGAACCTCGAAGCCCTCCTGTGACCGCGCGACCGTTCAGTGGAGATCAGCGTTTATCCGACACCGAGTGCACGGTGACGCGATAGCAAGCCAGTGCGCGCACTCACCTCCGTACTGTAAAGGATCTGCTGCATCTGGAGCAGCGTCTCCTTTTCCTCATCCGTGACCGTTCCTCCTCCTTCTTCGGCCGGCGCGTCTGCCAACTCGAGTCGCGCGCCGATGATGATCTCGATCTCCCGCAACTGCACGGCGCAGCATACATCGACCTTGATGAGTGACCCGCACTCGAGGAGCAGAGAAGGATGTCGTGGCCGATGCGCACCTTGTTAAAGTAGAAATCCCTCTCCTTCTCCAACCCCTCCACGCCAAGCTTCATCTCGTTCATCTGGGTTGTGAGCGCTTCGAGCGCGGCAGCGTCGACGTGCGCGCCCGCGGCGGAGGACGAGCGGGCGGAGGCGGACGAGGCGCGCGAGGTACCTAGCGGGGCGCGAGCCGCGGGGACGGGACGGGCGGCGGCTGCGCGACAAGGCCCGGAAGTCAGCCAGGGCGGTCGCAGCAAGCTGAGCATGGATGACAGGGCGGCGGAGTCCGGACGCACGGGGCGGTCGTCGTGCCGTCGAAGTCGACGCAACAGGCGGTCGTGCCGAAGCCGCAGAAGGAGCACGGGCACCTACGAGTTGGCAGCCAAAACATTCATCAGCTATTGGCGTCGTCACAACAGACGAACGGAGACGACGGCCTTGGGCGCCAACTCACCTGCACCCCCTCGCCTTCCGACCGCATCGTACTCTCCGCCGGGGAAGTTCATTTCCCAGAACCGCTTGAGCCATTGGAGAAATTCGAGGTTGTCTTGCATCTTGCAGCGGATGAGGCGGTCGACTGGAATCGGCTGGAGAGGCGGGAAGGACGGGATTCGGCACGGTCGCGCAGAGGAGAACGAAGCGCAGGAGAAGTGAGGCGGTCAGTCGATTGACGTCTCCTACTCGCTATGATTCCGATGCGTCCAAACCGCCAACGCACCTTGTCAATCTGATGCTTCTTGAAGACGGCCTGGAGGACCTTGAAGTTGTCGAGGTACTCCCACTCCTGCTTCGCGCCCATCTTGACTCGCGCCATCGGCACGTCACCGAAGATGGTGTCGACTATCTGGCAGTAGACACCGCCGGCGCCTGTTTGAGCGGGTGAGCGGTCGGACAGAGGCGGTGTCGCGGAGGAGTGACGGATTCGAGGCGAGGCAATCCGGCGGAGGTGTGCGTGGGACAGATGTTATCCGTATGGGCGTCGCAAAGCAGAGCGGTAGGCGCGAAGGAGGTGCGCAAAAGGTCAGCCAACATCGCCTCGTCGTGACTGGGCGGCGGTGGACAACTCGGAGAAAGAACTCACCGCATTGCTCGACCTGTCCACCACGAAGGACCCAAGAGAGCGCACAGGCAAGCCGGTCAGAGCATAGGGGAGCGAGGAAAGGGTCAGTTCGACGACATCCGGCGAGGGGAACGAGCGGGCGACAGCGAAGCGGTTGGCGGGCGGGGCGGGTCGCACCTTTGTCAGGTTCAGCTGCAGAAGGTCGTTGACCCACGCCAGGAGCTCAAGGCGTGACTCCCCGGCCATGTCGCGCTATCGACGTGAAGGAGTCGAATAAGCCCTCGACCTAATGTCTCTAATACAACCTAACTGATTACACCCTCGTAATCTATTGGAATACTACCGGCTTTGTATTCGGCTCGGAGAGACGAGGCGCTTACGCTTCTGCACATCACCTCGTCTCGGCGATTGAGACAAGCTGTCTGCTACTGCTGTATCCACGTATGCTACCACGATCTACGACGACGCGCCTCTCGCACTCGCTGCGCGCGCGACCACTCAGCCACTCCTCGTCTGCCTCTGTTCATCGCCGCGCCTTCTCGCTCCGCCCATGGCTCCCGGCGGTCCTTCGAGCGCAGCCAAAGCACTCGAAGGATGATCTGAAGGACGGCGAGCGACCACCCGGCCTCGACGACTTCTTTGGCGGGTTCCTCGGCCGGCGCCCGAAGGACAACGCAGTGCCCGGCGCATCGCCTGCTCCCGGCGCTGCCGAACTCGCACCGAAGGATCCGCTCAAGGGTTTGTTCGGTGGAGAAGTGGGAGACACGACGGGGGGACCGGGACCGGACAAGAACAAGCGTGGTGGCAAGGACGGCAAGCGGGACAAGGGCAACCAGGGAGGATCGGGCAAAAAGCCTGACCCGAGCGAACAGCCCAGTCCGCCCAATCCTTCACCGGCGAGCCTCCTCGCAACCACCATCGCCATGTACGCCCTTTACCGCCTCTCGTCGCAGTACGACCCCTCGTCCCGCGAGATCACCTGGACCGAATTCTACTCGGCCTTCCTCTCCAAGGGCCTCGTCGACAAGCTCACAGTTATCAACAAGTCGCGCGTCCGCGTCGGCCTCCACTCGAACGCGACCGGCACGATGGGCACCGGTTCGCCGCCTGCGGGCTCGACCGGCTCGTACTACTTCAGCATCGGCTCGGTGGAGGCGTTCGAGAAGAAGCTCGACGACGCACAGAACGAGCTCGGCATTCCTCTCGGCGAGCGCATCCCCGTCGCTTATCACGACGAGATCCCCCTCGGCCAGACGCTCCTCAACCTACTCCCGACCCTCATCCTCATTGGTTCGAGCGTTTGGATCTACCGTCGCATGACTGGCGGAGGCGGAGGATTGCTCGGAGGCGGCGGAGGCGGACCGGGCGGAGGAGGCGGGCCGGGCGGCATCTTTGGCGTCGGCAAGAGCAAAGCCAAGATGTTCAACCACGAGACCGACATCAAGGTCGGCTTCCGAGACGTAAGTAACCATTCTCGCTCTGCGGGAGGCTCGCGCGCTGACCTAGACTTCCGCGCAGGTCGCCGGAATGGACGAGGCCAAGGAGGAGATCATGGAATTTGTCAAATTCCTCAAGAACCCCGAACACTACGAGCGCCTCGGCGCGAAGATTCCCCGCGGCGCCATCCTCTCCGGCCCACCCGGTACCGGCAAGACGCTCCTCGCCAAGGCGACCGCAGGCGAAGCCGGCGTCCCCTTCCTCTCTGTCTCCGGCTCCGAGTTCGTCGAGATGTTCGTTGGTGTTGGCGCGAGTCGTGTCCGCGACCTCTTCACGCAGGCTAAGAAGAATGCCCCGTGCATCATCTTCATCGACGAGATTGACGCAATCGGAAAGGCTCGCGGCAAGGGCGGCCAGTTCGGTGGCAACGACGAGCGCGAGTCAACTCTTAACCAGCTCCTCGTCGAGATGGACGGCTTCGGTACCGGCGAGCATGTCGTCTTGCTCGCAGGAACGAACAGGTCCGATGTCCTCGACCCGGCGTTGTTGCGTCCCGGCCGCTTCGACCGACACATCGCCGTCTCAAACCCCGACGTTTCTGGCAGGCGCCAGATCTTCAACGTCCATCTGCGCAAGCTCGTTCTCGACATCCCGAGGCCGGAGACCGCGAAGGAGGGCGACCACGAAGATGCGGCTGCGGAGGAGCGCGGCGAAGGTCAGGGTGAGGCGCACACCGATGGTGACAAGCAGCAACCCGCTGTTGCGCACTTCCAGGCCGCGCCCACGGTACCGGCTTCGTCCGCCGTTATCGACGTCTCCGCCTCTCCCGTCCTTTCCGCCCTGCTCAACGCCACCCCTACTGCCGCCACGCCTCCCTCTCCGTCCAAGCGCACCAAGTCGACCAAGAATGACGCAGCTGCCAAGCCCGATGCGCCCGCTTCCGAAACGCCCGCAAGCGACAAGGCCGCTTCGAACTTCGAGTCCATGTACACGCTTAAGCCGACCGACGAGCCCGACCCGAACTCGCCTCTCGGCAAGCTCATCCGCAAGCTCGCCGCTCACACTCCCGGTTTCTCAGGCGCCGACATCGCCAACGTCTGCAACGAAGCGGCTCTCATCGCCGCACGGCTGGGCGCGGACGTCGTCAAGGAGAAGCACTTTGAGATGGCAATTGAGCGTGTGATTGCGGGAATGGAGCGCAAGAGTCGGGTCCTGGACAAGGAGGAGAAGCGGACAGTTGCGTACCACGAGGCGGGACATGCGGTTGCGGGATGGTTCCTCGAGTGGGCAGACCCGCTCCTCAAGGTGCGTTCCCGCCTTCGCTCGACTCTGTTTTCCTTCCATCGATAGGCATTCCCACGATGCCGGAGAGTGGGAGTCGCTGAGGACGAGCATATTGACGCTTCAACTGCCCGAACAGGTTTCCATCGTTCCCCGAGGCGTCGGAGCGCTCGGCTACGCGCAGTACCTGCCGAAGGAGCGCTATCTGTACAGCACGGAACAGCTCATCGACCGGATGTGCATGACCTTGGGCGGACGCGTCGCCGAGGAGATCTTCTTCAAGCGGATCACGACTGGCGCGCAGGACGACCTGCAGAAGGTCACCAACATGGCGATGCAGACGATTGCCAACTGTGCGTGCCGGACTCATCTTGGCCTCCATGTGTGCACCGAAGACTGACCAGAATTCCCTCTCTGCCATAACATCTCACCGCTATTCTCGATGCCTCTCCCTCCCTCATCTCGCCCTCACCCTCGCTCTTCCCGACTCCTCCACACAGACGGCATGAACGCCTCGGTTGGTCCGCTCTCGTACCGCCAGGAGCAGGAGTCGTTCCAGAAGCCCTTCTCGGAGAAGACCGCCCAGCTCATCGACGACGAGGTCCGCAAGATGGTTCGCGATGCGCACGCTCGGTGCACTCAGCTCTTGACCGAGAAGAGGCAGCAGGTCGAGGCGGTCGCGAAGGTCCTGCTCGAGAAGGAAGTCCTCAGCCGGTGCGTCCTGTCGTCTCCCTTGATTTCTTCTTCTCTCGGTTGGTTCGTGCTTCGTTCCGCTGCTGACGCTGCGGCGCTCTCGCAGACACGACATGATCGAGATCCTCGGTCCTCGTCCATACGGCGACGCGTACGACGAGGCGGTCTCGTTCGGCTCGTCCGCGCCTGAGCCGACCGGCGGCACGGACGCACCGTTCGGCAAGGGTGTCGAAGGCGGTCTTGGCGGCGGCATCGGCAACGACGTCCCGCAGCCCAAGGGCATCGAAGACGGCGCACGGGCGCAGAAGGCGTAGATGGTCGCGCGCGGACGATAGTCGCTAGAGAACCGCTCCTTCCCTGAATCTCCTTCACCTGCTCTCTGACGCCTATCGCACAGTCTTTCGCCCTTACAGCATCATTGTGGCTCACCCCCTGTAGCTTGTATCCATACCGTCTGATTCCCTCGCCTCTCCCGTTGATCAGCAAAGACCTCGAATCTGAATGCAACAGCCTGTTCACTGCAATACCGCTCAGCAGAGTGCATTGCCTCTCTGGCTGCCTTCGCCCCTCCTCCTCCTCCTTCCATTCGCTCATTCACATCGCTTCGGTTCTTCCAGCCTGCAGCCCGGCTATTCCGCCCTCTCTCGATTCGACTCTTGCTTCTCGCGGCCGGTCCCTGGACCCATTCTCTATCCTCCTTCTCGATTCCCCCGCTTTGCTCGCGCTTTCCGTTCTCTACCGGTAACAACCGCCTGATTATGCGCGCGGTCATCCAGCGGGTCAAGCAGGCATCTGTGACGGTGGACGGACAATGCATTTCGCAGATCGGACGCGGTGGGTCTTGTCAACTCTCGCCGACCGCGTTGTTGACTTCCGTCTGCGGCAGAGGCGACGCTGACCCTGCTTCCAGTCGCGTCCAGGCATTCTCTGCCTTGTTGGAATTGGCGCCAACGACACTGAGTACGAGTCGCAATGGCTTGCGGGCAAGCTCCTGGCTCTCAAGGTCTTCCCCGAGGACAAGGAGGGAGAAAGCTGGGGTTGGAAGAAGAGCGTTGTCGAGGCAGACTACGAGATTCTTTGCGGTGCGTAGTGAGTCCGTCAGCGTGTCGGCGGAACGCTGACTCTCGAACCGTGCGCAGTTTCGCAGTTCACGCTTCAGGCGAACTTGCGGAAGGGCGCCAAGCCTGACTTTCACGGCGCAAAGGCGAGCTCAAGTTCTCGGCTTTTGACTCAACTGCAGTGCTGACTGTCGAAGACCGCGCAGGGCCCTGACGTTGCAAAGCAGATGTACGAAGACTTTCTGCAAGACCTCCGGACCAAGTACAAGACGGAGCGGATCAAGGACGGGCAATTCCAGGCGATGATGGACGTACAGCTCGTCAACGATGTGCGTCGCTTGCGGGTCTCGTCCAACTTTACTGGCTAATTCGCTCGTTTTGCAGGGTCCCGTCACTTTGATTCTCGACTCGGCGACGGACGCGCCAGCCAAGCCAGTGCCAAAGCAGCCTGCCACCGCAGAACAAAAGCAGAAGGCGCAGGCAAAGCTGGCAGCACGAGCGGCGGCACGTGAAGCACGGTTAGCTGTGTCTGCTGATGGAAGCAGCGCAGAGGCGGGCGGAGCGGCAACGCCTGCGACGAATGGCGGGGTCAACGGGCAGGAACGGAAGGCTTCAACGGCGGTGACGGGCAAGAGCGAGGAGAAGCTGATCAGCGAGGCGGAGCAGAAGAGTCGGGATCTGGCTGAGCGGTTCAAGGTTGCGATGACTGAAAGCTACCCCTAGACGCGCAGGCTAGAACTCAACGACTGTATAGACACCTTAGTTCGAGCTATAGACGTGAGACTGGTCTACGCAAGAAATCTCTCGACAACGTCGAGCCAAGGTCCGGCAGCGTCGACCATGGGCAAGTGTCCTGCACCTGTGATCTGCTCAAATGAGGCATCGACGCCATCCTGCTCGAACTTCTCCTTGAGACCCTTGAGCACGCCGGGAAGGGCGCCGTCCCGCTCGCCCGCAACGAGGAGGACCTTCTTTCCCTTGAGCTTGTCGGCGAGACCAGGGAGGACGTCGTAGCCCTGCAGTGCTGCGGCGCCCTTCGCGAAACCCTCGATCGGAGTCGACGTGATCATGTCGTGGATGAAGAACTGCCGCCTGCCGCCGACGTTGAACTCGCTCGTTGAGCCCGAGGGGAACCACCGCGGGACGGTGACATCGGCGAGAGGAGCCATCGAGTTGTGCTGCCGAGCGAGAGCAATGCGCTCGTCCCATGCCTTAGCATTGGCGGCGGGTGAGGTCGCATGGGTGTCGCAGGCGATGAGGCGTGAGAAGAGGGAGGAGTGGTGCTGGGCAAAGGCGAGCGTCGTCGCACCGCCTTGCGAGACACCGATCACGGCGTGGACAGGAGTAGGAACAGAAAGCTTAAAGAGGATGGTGGCGATGTCGTTGGCGAGAACCTCGAGAGTGCAAGGGTTGGGCGGAACCGAGGACTGCAGGAAAGCGGGTGAGCCTCAACGGAAGGAAGAGAATGGTCCAGCGCACCTTTCCGTGCCCTCGCTGGTCAAACGTGATCAAGTTGTACTTCTTGCTCAAGCGAGGAAGAACGCCATCCCACATCTTCTGGTTCGTCATGAGCGAATTGACGAAGACGAGCCAAGGAGCGTCATCGCCGCGCTTCGCAACGCGGACATGGAGCTTGACGCTCTCCTCAACGTCGACGTCGTGCTCGCTCTGCTCCATCTCGGGAAGAGGAACGCTCTGCTCGCCCATGTCGCCGACATCGAGCGTGACAAGCAGGCGGGAGACCATGTTGTACGTCGCGACCACGGCAGTCGCCTCGAGGAGCTGCTGGTCGTCCTTGAGGTGCTGCTTGAGCGCGTCGATGTAAGACTGAGGGACTGTAACATTGTAGGTCGAGGCATCGGCGAAACGAAGTGCCGCCGCCTGGTAGGCGGAGAGAGGCGAGGGAGAGTCGGGCGTTGGGAGAGGAGTGCTGACGTCGCGGATGATCGTGAGTTGCTGTGGTGTCAAGCCGGCGTCGGTGCCGACGTGAGCGTGGTCTGCAGAGATGGGTAAGAATGGCAAGTCTGGGAAGGTCAGGGAGGAAGAGGCGTACGGATCCACTCAAATGTCGCTGAGTTGCGGGCGGCCACGCGGAGAATCTAATCAAAAGTGAACGGTCAGCCCCGCGACGTGAAGGGGCAGAGAGGTTGCGCACCATGAGCTCGCGAATGTCGTCAGGAAGCGAGTTGCGGTTGCGGACGGCGCCAAGCAAATTATTCCAACCGGCCTGGCGAAAGGCTGCCCTCAGCACACTCGTCTTTGTTCCGTGTCGTGGTTACGCACCGCAATCTCGGGAGCATTGAGGAGAGACTGGTCGAGCGGGGTAAGGCCGCGAGCACCGCGACGCTCGCGAATGGCATCGCCGATCGCGCTCGTGCCCTTTGCCGGGTTCTTGTACGGGATGCGAGGCATTTTGTGTGTCTGTGAGAGGTGAGGGGGAGCAAGGTGAGGTCAGTGCCGCGTTCAGATTGTTCTGCCGGGGTGGGGAGGAGCAGGACGGCGGTAGAAGTCGACGTTGTGGGCCCGGAGGCTCCTCGGTCCACTTCGTCAAGGTGCATACGCGCCTTTGGATGGTCTAGCACCCGTCAGTGGCCTGTACCATGCCTTCGTTACGCCTGCAAGTCCTCATCACTCGGATCGAAGTGTCCAGTCGAGGGAGCACGATGGGAGACTGGGAGGGCGCCGCTGCAAGTCGGCTGCGCAGCAGTGACTGCCTAAGCGGCTTTCAGACTCACCAGCTGGACAGAATGAGTAGTGGTGAATGCGGGACAGCAAGGCAAAGCGGCGACACCCCCCGAACAACCGCGGCAAGGGCTTTCTCCCTCCCACCTCCCGCCTTCACCCTTGAACTCGACGTGTGAGTACTGTGCGACCTGTCAGAAGGCTTGTGGGACATCAACGCGCTCACTGACTCGCTTCCACCGCTTTCTCCTCGCCGTCTCCCACCCTGCTCGCTTGATTGCCTCCTCGTCTCTTAATCCCGCCCATTACGGCTCGTTTTGCCCTTGTTCGTTTCCTACAGCTCTCAACATGTCCGCGCCGTCCCCATCTGCCCCCGGCTACCTGTGGGTTTTGAGCGACCCAGGCGAGCAGGCTACCCTCGAGGAGTTTCAAGGTCAGTCTCCACAGGGCCGTGATGTTTGTTACCGTGAAGGCAGGGAGGTCTCGAAGCGCTTATCTTCGAGACTGACACGCCACCACCTCGCAGACTGGTACGACAACGAGCATGTCCCGCTTCGCATGGAGCAGTTCGTTCTCTTTCACTCCTTTCCGTGCAGCTGATCGCTGATGACATTTCACTCCCCCAGCATCCCCGAGTTTGAGACTGGCGCCCGCTACGAAGCCGCCGACGGCAAGGCCCCCGGCTGGTCGGCCGCCTACGACATCCGTTCCGTCGCCCTCTTCTCCGACACAAAGTACACCCGTCTCCGCGCGAACCGTTCGCCCCGCGAGGGAGCCCTCGTCGCTCGTCTCGGCGTCCTCGACCGCCGCACGGCCGAGAAATTGGGCGAGACGAGTCCCCCTCCGCCTGCAAGCGAGGCGCCTAGGTTCGTGTTGACGGCTGCTTCGGAGGACAGGCCAGACGAGAGGGAGTTGAGGTCGTTTGAGGGCCAAGAAGGGTGGAGGAGGAGTCACTACCACCGCGTATACGACTCGCTCGTCATCGGCTACGGCAAGGAGGCGAAGAGCAACGTCGCGCCCAAGTTTGTCGTCATTCACGGTAAGCTTGACCTCGTCTTTCTCACGCTATCTTGTTCCACAACCTACCGGAGACACAGCCTCTCGAGAACCGCGCGCCGACGCCTTTCCTCTCCCGCTTCCCTCGCAGAATTCGACACCGAAGCCTACACCTCCTCGCCCGCCTATGCCAAAGCAACCGAAGGCAAGACCGAGGTCCGCCGGTGGAAATTGTACAAGGCGACACCCAACACGGCGCCGAAGGACGCCTGAGCGAGAATTCTTGAGGGGAAGAGGGTGGGCGAGGTGCTGTATGAAGCGCGGGCAGTGTCGCTGCAACCTTGCGTGTGTCTATATTTGCCTCGACGAGCGCTGCAAGGAAGACCAATGATCGGGCGCACGAGCAGCGAGGGGCTGCACTTCCGGTCCTCGCCTCTTCGGTCTGTGCGCTCTGCATTCTGGCAACGATACCTCTATTGACTCGGCGAGTTCTACTCCTTCCTAGCTCAACCAAACCGCATGACTCGCCCCCGTCCCCCTCTCCTCCTCCACTACCTCCCCCTTCCCCTCCCCTTCCTCAGGTGCGTCCTCCCCTAACCTAACCACGGCAACCTCCCTCAACTCGCACCACTCGTCGCGCCACTCGAGGATCGAGACGTGCCCTGCTTCGTCGTCGGTAAAGACGAGGTAGTCGTGTCCCTGTCCTGCCGAGGAGGGGTGGAAAGGAAAGACTTCGATCGCATGTGCCTTGCCACCACTGTTGCGCGCTTCGAACCGACTCAACGCATCATACCTCGCTCCGTCCATCTCCTCCACCGGCTCCTTCTCTTCGTGTCCACGCACATCTCCCCACTCGTCAATCTCCCACACGCTCACCCACCCCTTTTGCTGCGCCGTCTTCCCCCGCGTGGTAACGTACAACCTTCTTCCGTCGTGAGAGAGGCGGAGGGTGTCCCCGCGGTAAGAATGCCGTGAGGGGTCGAGTGAAGGGGGAATCACAGAGTGGCGGGTTGTGTGGGTTAGGAAGGGGGAGGTGGAGTGGGTGGTGTAGATGTCGAGGTAGGAGGCTGCGAAGCGATACAGAAGCGGGTCAGCGTACAATCTCAGAAGAGAGCCTGCAGAAAGTCGAGGCCGTCTCCCGACATTCCGTGAGCATCTTGGAACGAGCGAAACCGCCAAACTCACTATGCTCTGTCACAACGTACAGCCTTCCGCCGTCCCTACTGGGGATGCTATGTCTCACGCCTTCGTTGCCGTGGTTTCCGTACGTCGGGACTTCGGCGAGGTGGTGGAGCGTCCCGTTTTGGTTAAAGGAGTAGACAAAAATCGAGTCGCGGCCGCTGTGAGTCGCGTACATCATTGACGGGTCAGCGCTCGTTCAAGGAGAACGGAGAGAAACACGAGAAGGGAGTAAACACTACTCACACATGCGGAACATAGGCCCTCTGTCTGACCGGATCGATATCAACCGCATGACTCCCATACCTCAAGGCAACCCTCGTCCTATCCGTCTTTTCGTTCCAGAGCTCCTCCTCTCCTCCGTCGAGGTAGATGACTTCTTGGAGTTGAGTATCGAAGCCTCGGGATGAGGGGGAGAGGGAGAAGGTTTGGAGGACGGGACCGCCGGCTTGGTATACTCGTGGTGGGAAGGGGAGGGAGGCTGGGGAGACGGTGAGGTAGGAACCTGTCGCGGCTATTTGCGAGCGGTGCGAGGAAGACAGTCAGCTTCCGAAGAACCGCGGCTCGAGGAAAGAGCGAACGAACGCACAGATAGGCACAGTATTGATCTTCTTCACGCCTCCCCTCCCACCCTCGAGTACCTCCCAACTACTCAACGTCGGCGGCTGCGCCCAAGTCGTGACATACGCCCTGTCCCGCTCCTCATTGAGCGCAATAAACTGGTGCGGTCCTTCTCCGCGCATGCGGCGGTGGACTGTGAGGGTTGGCCCACCGGAGGCATAAGGAGAGAAGGCGAGAAGATAGAGGAAGAGGGTGTTGAAGGTGCCGGTGAGGAGGTAGTGCAGCCGCGGCGTGAAGGAGTCGGCGAGGAGGCAAGAAGTCGGGGGAACGGGCTAAGGAGCAATCGATCAGCTCACGGCCAACCGCACTGAGTTCGAGCGTTCACTCACGCAGGTTGCAGCCATCTTTGACCCGTCTCAGGCGGTGTGAGGGGATGACGAGCGTTCGACTGATGAAGTGGGGAGGAGGGACGAGAGAGAGATGGGAGGAGTTGCGCGCTTCGCAGGTAGCTTGAGCGCGGTCCGACCAAACCAGCAAATGGCCTCGCGAGGTTCACAGCCGAGAACGAGCGAGCGGTCGAGGTGCGAGTCGTCGTCGTTCCGTTCTCTGTGCGGTGGAGCAGTCCGTCGCTGCTCGTTGCGCGACGTGAGTCCCCGTCCTGACCACACACTGCCTGATCCTTCCCCTCCCACCCCTGCCCTTCCTCGAGTGCGGTGGATTGGTCGTTGCCGAGGTCGGGACGAACTTTGGGCCGATGCCGCGGCATTGCTCTCATCGCTCTTCCCTCGCGCGCCCTCTCTCTCTCTTCTTCCTTCACTCACTCTGCACCAGGACAGCCATGTGGACACACGCACTCACCCTCGCAGCTGCAGCACTCGCCTCCACGGCTCTCGGTGCGTCTCTCCTCTCCCTCGTCCTTCCCACCGGCATGCCTCTTCCCCTCTCGGTCTCGCCACGCAGTTCGCTCTTGACCACCCAGATCCGCTCACTGACATGCCATACATCCGTCGCAGCCCACACGGACCGGCCGACCGACCCCAATGAGGTCAAGTACATCCAGTCCCTCGAGGAGAAGATGTACGCCTGCGCGCCCAAGATCGCAAAGTACCAGGCCATCCGCAAGCGCAACGTACGTCCGATCCTTGTTCTTGTTTGTGGGATCGTTGGGCGCGAGTTTTGCGGTAAGGGAGAAGAGCGAGGGCGGATTGTTCGGCCGAGCCATCCACGGTTGGCTTCTGAGGCGTTGCTTCGTGTGATTTTCGCAGGAGCCCTACGCTTTTCTCGTTGGACCGTATGCTCGGAGCAACTATGGCGGCGGGAGACGCGCAGCATGCCTACTCGTTGTCCTGGCTGACTGACGACGAAGCCGCGGTTTCCTTCGGCTCTCGTCTCTCGCCCCTTGTCGACTTGCAAATATGGAAGCATTGTCGAACGAGTACTGACATCCCAATTTTCGCGCGCTCGCAGGCCCAGCAGGTCTTGAGCGGCGGTGTTGCCTCGACCAATGCCGAAGACCTCTTCCTCGACCAGACCTCCGAGCACGATGTTGAGGACACCCTCATCGCCCGCACCCTTCTCGCGCCCTTGACGGAGGAGCCGCGCATTCGGAACCACTCGTGCATCCGTGAGATTCGAGACTTTCGCATTTCCAACGCGGAAAACTTGACTTTTTGAATGAACAGTCGCGCCTCAGTTGACGGAGGGCCCGTACTACCACACCGAGGGACACCCTATCCGCCAGAACATGGCCGAGGACCAGCTTGGTCTTCCCTTCGTGCGTTCCGTCCATCCTTTCCAGGCTCTCGCTTCGGCTGACCCATCCCTCACCCGCAGTACATGGACGTCGGCGTGATCGACGTCAACACCTGCGAGCCACTCGAGAACGCTCTCGTCGACCTCTGGCACGCCAACACGACGGGCCACTACGCCGGCCACCCGGAACAGGCTCCCGAGTTGAAGTGGGAGGGACCGGCGACGAGCGGGCCTCGCAAGGGCTTGTTGAGCAAGTATCCCCGCACCAATGACCACGAGACGTTCTTGAGGGCCGCGTGGCCGACGAACAAGAATGGGTTGGCGCAGTTCTCCTGTGCGTTCACGCGAACTCGCTCGGTTTTCTGCGATTGTGCGGGTGACTAACGATGCGACCTGCACGCAGCCATCTTTCCCGGCTACTACACCGGCCGCGCCACGCACGTCCACGTCCGCGTCCACACCGCCTGGGAGCCCCTGCCCAACGGCACCTTTACCTCCTCCCGCATGATCCACACGGGCCAATTCTTCGTCCCCGACTCGCTCAACATGCAGATCGACAAGATCTGGCCTTACAACACGAACCCAATCGCGAACAAGTGGGGTCGCACGAGGAACTGGGTCGACTCGTTGGACATCTACCATGATGCGCATGGGAATGGCTACAACCCCGAATTTGAGGTCCTCAAGGTCGGGTCGGTCATCCAGCAGGGATTGATCGGCTACATCACCGTGCGCTCGACGTCGTCACCTTCCTCTCTTCCCGCGGACTGAAGCTAACGCTCGTTCGCTTCGTTTGCGCAGGTCGGTGTCGACACGAACGCCGAGTACGACATCAACGCGCCGTGGAAGCCCGTCCCCGAGAAACCCAAGAAGTAGAGTCGATCTCCTTCACGGGATTGTCGAGGTTAAGGTTATCTTGAGGAGGACGAGCCTGGAGACGTCTTTATAGCACGGGGGTTTCTCGCGTCTGGCTGCCCGGCGATGCAAGGTCTCGCACTTCAGCTTGCGACCAGGAGTGAGGTCGAGAGACACTACACTAGACCGCTCTGTACGGATTGCAAGCTTCTCATAAGTTGACCTTCGCGAAGGACACTCCTCAGCTGGTGCTCTCCTTCGCTCCATTCCACTCAGTCCCGATGCCCGGTCCGCGCGAGTCCTGCTCGGCTCCACACTGCTCACCGTCGTTGCACGCCCGATCTCCATATTCCCTCGTCGCCCGGACTTCGGCCGCTCACCGACCATGCTTTCGCATCCTCCGCAGCTCTTCTTCCTGCTCCACCTGCCTCGCTGTCCACCTTAGCAGCTGTCACAACGCGCTCAAGGCCCCTTGCCTCGCTGCCGTCCGGCTGAGATGGCCCCGACTTCGGTCCATCTCTGCGTCATCCTCCACGGCCTGTGGGGCTCGCCAACGCACGTCGCCTACCTCTCCGAATCGCTCATCTCCCACGCTCGCTCTACCACAACTCACGAAGCCGACGGAGGCGAAGCGACTCGACTTGAGGTGTTGGTCTCCAAGGCGAACGGGATCTCGGCTGGGCACCTGTATGACGGGATTGACGTGTGCGCTGAGAGAGTAGTCGAGGAGATTGATCAGGAGGCGCGGAGGCTGGAAGAGGAGGGAGCGACGGTGGTAAAGTTCTCCATGGTCGGGTTCGTTCCTTTTTTGATTTCCCAACAAAAGGACGATACCGGACTGACCGGTGCATCGTGCCGACTAGATACTCCCTCGGCGGCCTTGTGGCACGCTACGTCCTCGGCCTGCTTGACTCGCGCAGCCCCTCTTTCTTCTCCTCCGCCGCACCCAAGAACTTTACCACCTTTGCCTCGCCGTGGATCGGTATTCCCGCCTATGACTCATTCTGGTCCCGCACGTTCAGGTACCTCGGTGGAAGGCTGTTGAGCCGGACGGGGAGGCAGTTGTATGAGCGGGATCGGTTCATGCCTTTGCGGTCTGCAGAGGACGGGGCGGACAAGAAAGGCGCGCGAGGGCGGAACCAGAAAATCGAAGCGGCGCCGCTGCTCACGATCATGGCGGATCCACGGTACGGCTTCTACCAGGCGTTGCGGAAATTCGATAGGGTCGACGTCTTCGCCAATATGTGCGTCGGTCTCTCTCTTGTCTGCTCTCCGTCATTTCTCAAGATGAATCTTCCCGTCATTCAACGCAGCGTCAATGATAGAACTGTACCCTTCCCGACTGGCGCTCTCGAGTCGCACGACCCGGTGCGTTTCGGTCCACCGCTCATCTTTCGGGGCCAGCGAGTGAACGACAACTACGTCTACAGTTCGCATTCGCGAGAGTGAAAGCACAAGAGGCTGCGGAGAAGCGAGGCGAGATGGTGCGCGACAAGATAGACTGGCGGAGCGGAGGTCTCGAGATGTATGCCTGCGAGCCTTCCCTGGGTCCCACGTCTCGAGCTAATCATTCGATGACGCAGAACGCTATACGACGACGCGCCCATCATCTCTTCCTTTACGCGCACAGCTCCTCCATCGTCCGCAGACTCCTCCTCTCCTCCTTCTCGCCGCCGCTTCCGCCGCCGTCTTCGTCTCCCTACGCCCTTCCGTCCGTCGACCTACCCCGTCTCGCGCCCCAAAGCGCTCTTCGTGATCTCCCTCCTCCCAGTCCTCTGGCCTCTCTCAATCGTCTTCCTCGCTACCCGTTCGCTGGTCCATACCGCCCAATCGAGCCGGCGTATTCGAGGTGCGAGGAAGAAAGTTGGTGGTGGGAAAGAGGGATGGTTGGAGAGGGTTGGGATTGTGCTGGCTGAGGTTGCGGAGGCGGCGGGAGGGGACAACCCGGAGCATGTTGTGAGGTTAGAGGGCGGCGGAGATGGGGAGGGTGGGTCAACTGGTGTGAGGCACGAGAACGACGAGAAGGCGACGAGCACGACATCGGAATCGTCCTCCACCAGTTCCACAACCTCCTCGACAGCCCTTCTCGACTCGCCCTCCCCCTCCTCTTCGCAGACCTCTGCCTCTCTCTCCTTCTCCCCAACTGACTCTGACCTCTCCGCCGCCGCCCTCGAGCTCGGCACAGACCCCACCTTCTCCGCATCGCAACTCTCCCAACTCCGCGCGCTCAACACCCTCCCGCAACTCCGCAAACACCTCGTCCTCCTCGACGCGTATTTCTCCCACGGTGCGATCGTATGTAGGGATAGGAACTTTGATCAGCATCAGCAGGGGAAGGAGGTGGTGGATTGGTGGGCGCGACACTTTGTATTGTAGACGCTACTATGCGGTAGACTCGCTCGACGGGACATTGGTAGGTACTGCTGAAACATCTGTCACTGCCCGAAGAACGTCTACACGGCCCGCGCGCACGCACCCTCGCGCTTCTACTGCTGGTCCTCCTTCACCTCGCCCCTCAAAGCAGCCTGGTACTCCCTCAACCTCAACAAGTTGCGCTGCAGGAGGACGATGGTCGCCTTGCCGATACCAGGGCAGTAGATCGACGCCTTCTCTTTGATGTCGTCCTCAAAGTTCTTGGACTCGGAAAAGTTGATTGCGACGACGCCCTCTTTCAGTTGCGAGGTGGGGATCTTGTACGACTTTGACGGGACCTGCGAGAGACGCGTGTGAGCACCGGTGAGGAGGAAGAAGAGCGGAAGAGCGACGCACACCACCGATGACGACGTCGCTCGCGCGCAAGCACTCCTCAAAGCTCAACTCGCACTTCTTGACGACATGGTACGGATGGAAGCTGGCTTTTGCTCCCTCCTCGCCCTCGACCACCTTCCTCCTCGTGAACTCCTGAATCCCGTCGAGGTCAACCGAAAAGACCTTCGCGCCGTCGTTCGACAGCAGCGCAGCAAGCGGGCGCCCAACGACTTCGGAGCGGTTCACGACGGTGATCGTACGACCGAAAGCGCGAGATCCGTAGGGTCGGAGGGGGTTGTACACCTGGCAGTGCTCGAGAGTCTTGACGATTGCGAGAGGCGTGCAGGGGAGGATGGCTTTGACGAGGCCGTCGTCGGTCGCCGAGGATTGGCCGGTCGCGCCGGTTGAAGTGGTTGGGACGGTGGAGGAGGCGGAGGCGGGAAGAGGAGAGGGAGTAAGGACTTGGGCGGCGAGGGCGAGCTTGCGGGGGTCGATGAAGCGGATATTGTGATACAGCGAAAAGAGCCTGCTCGCGAAAGGTCAGCATCAGTTGCGTCGTGACATGCTTGACTGCGACCCACCAGGTAAAGTTAAGTCCCTCGACATCCTTGAGCGGGCTGACGGCCTGCTGGAGGTAGCCGTCCTGCCGAGGCCCAAAGATTGGGTAGTAGACCATGATGCCGTTCACGCCATCGTCCTCGTTGGCCGCCAGAATTGCCTCCTCGACCTCTCCCTGCTCCGCCGTGCCCTCCGTCGCGCCCTCCGCAACGATGCCCACCTCGCGCAACTCGTACTCGATCCCGACCGCCTCGCACGCCTTGGCAGTCCAGTTGGCGTACGCGCGCGACGGCGCACCCGAGTTGGCGAGGATACCGACAAGTTTCGGTTTTTGCGCGAGCTTCGAGGTGGCTTCCTGGATGGCGGTGCGGAACGGCTTGGCAATGTGCTCGCCGAGGACGGTGACACAGGAGATGGCGGTCGGGTCGGCGGGAGCCTTGGACGCGAGAGCAGACATTGTGGATGTGGCAGCGTGAGTAGGGGAGCGGACGCGGCAGCGACGAGCAGCGAAGGTGCCGAGGGAGGGTCGGACAGCGACGAGGGCCTGCGGGACAAGCGTGTCAGCCCGGTATGACTGCCGCGCGCCCAGCAGGACAGACAACCATCTTGGCGAGCCCTTGCAACCCTCCTCGACCCGCACGGGGGCCGCGGAGACGAGCAGTGCCTCGAGAGATGAGAGCGAGCTGGGACAAGGTCGGCCGGTCGGCAGACGAGCGAGGGCGACTCACGGTTGTGCGTGCGAGAGTGGCAGACGCCTGAATGAGCCTGTGAGCAGCCAGGTTAGGCCAAAACGAGTCGTTTGCGAGGGCAGAGAGCGCGAGAACAAGTCCTGAACTTGATCGCTTTCCTCAACGCGAAGCCTTTCGCGCGCGCTTGCGTGTCGACTGATGAAGTCGGTGCGAAACTCGCTCCGCACTGCGTCAGTTTCCCTTTCTGCTCGCACTCGCTCGTCTTTGTCCCCTCTGCCCGCGAACAATGGCCTCTGTACGCAAGATCGTGCCCAACAAGGTCAGCTTGCTCCCGTCGTGCACGCACGCGCGTTTCGTCCCCGCGCGACTCGCCCCCCGCTCGCTCGCGCTCTCCGATCGCTAACGCTTCGCCGCTTGGCCTCGTCCGCCTTGTGCTCGAACAGACCGCTTTCTTCGTCTGCGACATCGTGAGTCCAGCCGAGACGTCCCCCGAGCTATCCGGCGAAGCGACCTGACCCCTCTTCGTCGTTCCCTCGCATCCCAGCAAGAGCGGTTCCGCCTCGTCATCCATGCCTATCCCGCCGTCATCTCCACCGCCGAAAAGATGCTCAAAGCCGCCAAGCTCATGGACGTGCCCGTGATTGCGACCGAGCAAAACCCAAAAGGTGCGTCCATCCCTTCCCACTCTGCCCCTCCCTCGCGCCTGATTCCCTCTTGAATCGTTCAATCCGCCAACTTTACTGACACGTTCGCCAGCCGCGCCTCCTCGACCGAACCCTCACGCGCCGAAAACCGCACTCGTAGCACTCGGAGCGACCGTCCCCCTCCCGCTGCTCGACTTGCCAACTCACCTTCGACCAAGCTGGGTCCCGCTCGCCAAGACCAAGTTTAGTATGGTTGTGCCGCAGGTTGAGCAGCAGCTGAAGGAGTGGGAGACTAAGAGTGTTGTGTTGATGGGCATCGAGGTGAGGCGGGCTCGCCCCGACGTTTCGGCTCGCTCTCTCGCTCGATTTCCACGGACGACTGATAAGCGAATCCGGCCGTGTACAGAGCCATGTCTGCGTGTTGCAGACAGCCCTCGACCTCCTCGAGCGCGACATCGACGTCCATGTGCTCGCTGACGGCATCTCCAGCTGCAACGGCGACGAAGTCGGTATCGCCATCAAGGTGCGCACGGCTCCCCACTTTCTTCCCCTGTTGCGAGCTGACGAGTGAGGTGCAACAGCGCATGCGAGACGCCGGCGCGCAGATCACGACCTCTGAATCGATCCTCTTCCAAATCATGCGTGCGTCCTCCCTCCTCCTTCACCCTCCTCTGCTCCCTCAGTACTAACTCACCTCTCGTAAGTAGAAGATGCCGCTCACCCAGGGTTCAAAGCAATGGCTGGGTTGGTCAAGGAGCACAAGGAGATGACCAAGGACGCGTTGGAGAAGTTGATTGCGGGCAGGGGTTTCTAGGCGAGCGGAGTCTTTCGAGTTGGGATCACAAGTTGGGAGTGCGAGTTTGTACAGTGTTCTGCGAGACGGAGCGGGCTTGGCTAGAAGGCGGGCGCAATGTGAGTTGCAAGTCTCGAAGCAAGCTAGCCATCGCGCGTCTCTCGCTCGTCTCACCGGACCGCAGAAGTGTTTGCGAGCGAGAAGAGTGGGGGTATCATTACTGTATGAGCAAGAGGAGGCGAGCGCGAACTGGACAAGCGGATGAGTTGAGGCGGAGGAGGGGGAGCAAAGTCCATGCGAGGGAGGCAACGAATGTGGGTGGTGGAGAAAGAACGACAGTGTGAGTATAGGGGTGGGTGAAAGAGGAGGGACCGTAGTGCATGTAAGGTGTACGGTTTCCGCAAGGGACGGAATGGAGGGTGTAGTGTCCTTGTGCCAGCGCGTGGGAGGGCGTAGAAAGAGGGGGTTGTTGCGTCGTGAGAGGGAATGTGAGAGAGGGATGGCAAGTATAGCAGAGAGCGAGAGAGGGAAAGAAGGTGCGAGGGAAACGCCTTGGCGCGGAAAAAGAAGTCTAAAGAGTCGCCGGACCGCGCCTTCCGTCCGCCGAGAAAGAGAGAAAGAGTCCGAGTGTCCGTCCAATCCGTCCGCCTAGAGCGTCCTCATGACCGTCCACGCGCCAGCAACTCCCGCAGCCAACATGATGCCCAGCTCTGCCCACTCGGCGCGCTGCGTCCCGTCGCTCGTCGAGCCAAACAAACTCGGGAACGTCGTCGGCCGCGGGCGAGTGGTCGCCGTGATAGCCTGGATGATGGACGTTCCAGCCGAATTGGTCGCTGCCGGTGCTCCGGGCGACGAGATGGACGTCGGCGGGGCGCGTGAGTTGGCCCAACTGAAGCGCGTGCCGAGAGACTGCAGGTCGGCGGCGAGTTCTTGTCGCACGTCCGAGACGTTGAGCAGTCGGTAGTCGCGGAGGTCGCTCTGGCCGTTGTTGGCCGTCTCGGTCTTCTCGTACTCGAACTGCATGTAGAGCTTGATGCGCGGGAAGCTGTCGAGCATCGACGAATTGGTGACGCAGTCCTTGAGCCTGTGGACGCAAGTGTCAACGCGAGCGCTTGCTCAACCCAACTTGCGGGCGGGTGAACTAACCATGCCTGCTGGAGGGCGGCTTGGGTCGCAGTGCCGGCATCGTTGACATGGTACGCCGCACCAGCCTCGGCGAACTGCACGCGTCCGTCGCAGAGTCAGCACTCGAACATACTTAGACTCAGAGAAAGCGCGGACGCACCATGCAGGCCTTGTCAGGCTTCTGCTGGCAGTAAGGTCCGTACCAGGGCGTGATGGCGTCTCCGCTCTGGGGGTCAATGCCCGAGATGACGTTGGCGCAGTACCCGTTGGGCTGGATCGTGTTCTGCGTGTCGGACGGGATACCCTTGTAGTCTGCGCGCACTCGGTAAGTCAGTCCGGCTCGACGGCGGCGAAGCGAGGGAGAGTGCGACGACGCACAGATGGACAATCCGATCCAGTCAACGACGTCGTCACCAGGGTAGTAAGGCGAAAACGCGTCGTCGCCCGAATCGAGCCGCCCGTTGTTGTTGGTATCGAGGAGGGCCTTGTCGACGGCGCTGAGGGCGTCATACTGTGCGCCCTGCTGTCCGTACGGGTATCCCTGCGGCGTGTTGGGTGCCCAAACGATGATGGTCTCGGGCGCGACCGACTTGACGAGCGAGTACATGTTGTGCCACGACTGGTTGAACTCTTGAGGCTGCATACCGTACTTCATCCATGTTCCCTGCATTTCCGGCGCGTAACGGAGGAAGACGGTTCGGTTCAGGTTGACTTGGTCTACGGAGCGTGCAAGCGCGGGGTCAGCTTCCAGCCTTGGGGGAAAGTGAGGATGGCGCGAACGCACAATCGAGGATCTGCTTGCCCAGCGCGATAAAGTCTTCGTCCACCACAGTCTGGAACCCATTCACCGGGTACACCGTCAAATAGACCGCCGCGTCCGTCGCCGACTTTTCGATTTGCTGTTCGTCGTCGAAACATTCGAAATGAGGGCGGGTCAGCTCCTCGACGCGTCAAGGGCGTACGACAGATGTTGAGAAACGCGACGCACGTTCTCTGGTGCGGGACCACCTGCGCCGGTAACCCAGTCGAACGCAGGCAGGGGGATCGCCTGCGCCATCTGGAAGACGGGGACGTTGTATCCGAGGTTGTTGTTGATCGCGGTCGGCGTATCGCTGTACGCTGCGGGTCGGCACACAATCTCGTGTCAGCGTGAGATGCTCTGGTACGCCCGGGAAGCTGCTCGACGCGCGAACGAGGCGCGAGAGAATCGCCGAGTGTGGATCGAGCGGGAGGCGGTGCGGAACGATCGCGCCTCGGCACGGCCATCACGGCGTCTGCGACTGCTGCAGACCGTCCACCGAGCCCTAGCCAGTCCCACCAGCGCGAGCCCTGCGACGCGCGCCTGCCCCCGCCCATCCAATGTCCGTCACTTGGCGTCTCCGGAGTGTCGGGCTCCTCACGTCCGTCACTCGCCCGTGCAAGCGCGCCACCGAGTCCTGCACACCACAGTAGACCCCACTCACGCTGTGCCGAGTCGAACCAGAATCCGAGGAGGACCTGGTCGTTGGGCGGCTCGAACTGTGCGGCGCTCGTCACGGACGCGAGAGCGGCGAGTGCAAGAGCTGCGCGCGCGGCGAGCGATGACCGCTGCCTGCGCGTCCGATTCCGTGAAGTTCTGCTGGTAGAGAGCATGGTGGGAGCTGGCTCTCGTCAGTCCGCGGAGGCGAGAGGGCGAGGAGGCGAGGCGAGAGGGGCGAGCGAGCGTGCTGCGGTGGGTCGCTGAAGACACCGGTCGAGGTCGCGCGCAAGGGTGAGAGTGGGTGGATCGACGCGTGTGGAGGTCTGACGGTTGACTGGCGCTACTTTGGCTGCACCACGGGGCGAGGCGACGGCGATGCGATGCGTTCGAGCTGGGCAGGCGACGAGCGGGTGTCTGTTCGAAAGTCGGGCTTCGACGGCGAGGCGGAGAGTGAGGGAGAGTGGCTGCGTGTGCTGGAGTGTGCTGCAGCAGTGCAGGCAAACCAGGCAGACTTGTAAAGCGAGACGTACGAGGGAAATGGAAGACGAGGCCGCGCGAGCAGAACGAGGGCCCCTTCGCAACGATCGAGCGCAAACAGTTCGCATACACGCACGCGCCCAACGCTCTCCAACCGGTGCGAGGATGCAAGGAGGCGTATCAGACTACACACGCCGAGCTCGGAATCCCTGGTCACAGAGGGCGAGTCTCGAGGGTCGGGCGAAGGTGGCCGTTCCAAAGTCGACGGGTTTCGAGGCGAGGAAGAAGAAGAGACGAGCTCGGCCACGAAAGTTGAGCGAATGCTAGATCAGGCTGGGAGGCGCATGATGGACTCGATGGCGTCGCTGCAGAAATAGACGGGAGGGAGGTCAGCGGCAGCGGGAGGAGGCAGGCGAGGAAGGCGCACAGCCTGTCCTTGCGGACGTAGCTGAAGAAGTAGGCATTTGTGTCGCCGGCTGCATCAGCGAGAATGTTAACACCTCTTCCGAGCGTTGAGAAGTTGTCGACGAGAAAAACGCACTCGTCTCGCGGAAGACCTCGTCCTTGTCGACCTCGGACACAACCGCGTCGTTGTCTGCCCGACAGAGGCGAGTCAGTGCGCAAGGTCGTGACTCGGGGGACGAGAAAGGAGGGACGCACACTTGAGCCAGCGCTGCGGGTTGCGGTGGTCGCGCTGGTAGATGAAGTAATGACCGCTCGTCGCCGTTCCTGCGTCAACCCCCGTCATGTCTATCAGCTCCCGCTTATCCAAGCAGGTGCAGCAAAGCTGAATGAACTCGAAGAAGCTGGCGCACCCCGATGAATGAACACAGCCGTCAACTGATACCTCGTCTCCTCCCTCTCCTTCTCCCTCCAAACCTCCCCAATTCCCCTTCTCAGCTCGTCGACGCGTTCCTCGAGACGCGAGATCTCGGATTCGAGGTCCGAAGCTTCCGAGGTTAGGTCGGAGGTGAGCGAGGGGGTGAGAAGGGTGGTGAGTGAGGTGGGGAGGGACGGAAGGTCGAGGGTGGAGAGGCGTTGCGCATGCGAGAGGGTCGACCGGAGGACGGACGGGGTGTTGGCGCCCTGTGCCAGCCGACATGCGCTTTAAGTCAGCCGATATGCTCTCGAGAGCGAGGCGGAGGATGGTGTCTTAGTACGCACCTTATCAGCCGTCAACTCTGTCAGCCTCTCCCTCAACTTCTCCAACTCACTCCTCATCTCTTCCGTGATTCTCTTCCTCTCCTCTCCCTCCTCGTCCCCCTCCTCCACTTCACAATACCGTCCGACTTCAATCTCCTCAAAGAACCTCAAATGCGCATTGCTCTTGAAAGCAGTTTGCTTAACCCGGTCGTACTGCACCCTTTGAAGCTGGATCTGCAGCACGGGCGGGGGAGGAGCGACGAGTGCGACGCGTCTTTGCGCAGGGTGCGATTCGAGTTCGATCGGGGAGGGGGCGAAGACCGCGTCGAGGCCGTCGTAGATGTCGCGTGTGAGAGCGGGGGACGAGGAAGAAGTGGGCGGGACGTCGAGGAGAAGACACGAGAAGGGCTCTTCTTGCGTGCGGACAGGGTCGGGGACGGAAGAAGGGTCGTCAAAGACGAGTTGCTGGCGCATCATGCCATAGAAGGTTCTGCGGATGCGCAAGGCTCAGTCCGTATCGTTGCGCTGGATCAGAGCGAGGACGACGAACCGACGAAGCAGGTTGGCGGCGTCGTGCGCTTGGCCGTTCGCTGCGTTGGCGAGGAGGGCGGCCTCGACCTGGAACATAACGTTGTCCATGCACTCCGTCACATCATTCTGCCGGCCTGGGTGTGCGGAAGAGAGAATGTCAGGGGGTTAAGCGAGCGGAGGCGAAGGTTTGTTGCGCACCGAAAGCCATGTAGGTCGAGAACTGCCTCTCAAGCTCCTTCTCCTTTTCCTTGCCCGTCTTGCCCTCCGTCGATGGCGCAGGAAGCGCAGGACGAGGCGGCAGAGGCGGAGGCGCATCCGCCTTCATCAGCTCGTCCTCGCCAGCCGGAGTCCGGTCGACCGACTTGCCGCGCTTGATGCGGTGGCCGTCCTCATCATCAGCCGCTGGCGTCTGCTGCTGCGATGACTCGACCATCTGCGCGTCGACCGCTTCGTCGCTGATGGTCAAGATCGACGTGCGACGAGAAGTTGCAGCGAGAGTAGGCGAGAGAGGGTGCATCTGCGTGTCTTCCGCCACTGAGTCGTTGCCGTTTTTGCGCTTGCCAAGTACCGACAAAGGGGAGCGATCGCTGTTCTCGTTCGCCGGCACCTGGCCCTCGTCTTCCGTCGCCATTGCAACCGGCTCATCCGTCAACTCCCCCTCGTCGGCGATTGGTGCGCTGCTCGCCGTGGTAGCCGCGTCGGCTTCTTCCTTGGACGGGACCAAGGCGAGGTAGGCGAGCTCGGTTTCGGGAGTGACGGCGGAGACGGGCGTGTGAATGAGCTGCTGGTACAGGTTCCGAAGCAGCTTGACGACTGCGCGACGCAAATTTGTCAGCTTAGCGAGCCGCAGAACCAAGCGTGGCCTGAACGCACATCGCTTCGAGCGCTTGACTTCGGCAGGCGTGACAAGCCTTCCGCCGACCCGGATCTGTCGTCCGTCGACCGGTGTCGGAGAGTCGTCGAAAGCGAGAATCGTTTCGCGCAGCTCACGGACGGTGAAGAAGTACTGGAGGAGCGAGTTGAGGTAGCAGGTGTTGGCAATGTTGGTCAGTCCGACAGGGCGATCGACGTCGACGGCTGGAGCGGCTTGCCAGCCTGTGCCGTCGCCTGCGCGAGCACCGGGTCAGCAATTCCCGCGACGGGGAGCTTGGAAAACTAGCGCACTCTTCTGGCCGTTCGCGAGCGCCAGCAGAGTAGGGCTCTTCCTGGCCGTGCCGATGACGTGAAGCGCCTCCGCCATCTTCTTCTTTTCCGCGTCCGACGAAGCGTCAATGAGCTGCGCGCAAGGACAGCGTCAGTAAGTAAGATATCCAGCAACCAACGTAAAGCTCACGCGAATGTCGTAGGTCGTGCAGATGAGGCTGTCATCAGTCGTCGCATCGACGCCCAAGGTCCGGTACGCCGTGTCGATGTCCATTTGCGGCTTCGCAGCTCCTTCGACCTCGCCCAGATCAGTCGTCGCGAGGATAGTTTTGAACAGCTCGGACTGCGAAAAGGTGGCGACGATCCGGGCAGCTTCGAGCAAGGCCTTGCGCCTGGTCGGATGCGTGACATGCTCAATACGGGTCTGGAAGGCAGTGACGATGTCGTCGTCGGTGATCGAGCTGTATATGTCGAACGGAGACGCGAGGCGAAGCTCCTTGTAGGCCGCGTTGATCTCGTCCGACGTGAGCTTGTCCTGCGAACGCTCAAGCGCAACCTTCATGTTCAACGCCTCCGAGCCGCGACCTTGAGCGATGCGCGACAGAGCGTTCAGGTAGAAAGGCGCAAGGAAGGAGTTGAGCTCGCACTGTATGTCGTAGACTCGCTCGACGACCGAGTCGGCGAGGTCGGGCACCAGGCCGAGGAGGCTGTAGTCGTTGGCGAGAGGGTCGATACCGGAAGAGTCGAGGCGGCTTGAGGAACCGGCTGTCAGCCAGGCTTCTTGCGATGGAAGGCGGGGAACTGTAGGACGAGTTTGAGATGTAGATGCGGCAAGAAGGAGAATAGCACGCACGCTTGTCGCCGCCCAGGACGTCTGCCAGCACCTCTTTCGTGTTCTCCTTGAGCCTGATCCTTGTCGCCCTCGGTCGCAAGTCGTCCGCTGTTGATTGCGTGGATGCGGTCAGCGAGCGAGTCCGCCCTTGGAAGGGCACCAGCACACACGATTCCGCTTGTGGTAATCTTCGAGCCACAGACCCGTCTCGAGCCAGAAGCGCAGCAGGCGTTTGCGATTCTGCCGGCCTTCTTCGGTCGAGTCGTCGGCAGTCGGCAGCTGGAGGAACCTCTCATGCATGATCGTACAGCCGAGAGACGCGATCACAACGTCGTGGCTGACGACCAATGACACAGTTAGTGAGAGGAAGAATCGGCAGCTCGTCCGATTACGCACACGTTCTCGTCGTGCATCGGAAGGTATTTGCTGACGGCTCTGCCGGCGAGAGGCAGGCCGCGCGTCTCACCCTTGAAAAGACAGTCGTCCACCATCCTGAGGGCGACAGGAAAGTCAGCTACGACGGCGGGAAACACTGGACACAGGAAGGCTGAGCGTACCTCCACAGCGTTCGCACCGTGTTGTACCTTGACTGAGAAGGGGTGTCACCGGGAGGTGGCCTTGACGCCTGACCCGCGAGCATACGCTGCCACAGCTCCGACCGTACGACTCCAGGGTAGAAATCGGTCGACGCCGAACGAAGGCAGACGCGCTCTTGCGTCGAGACGAGCTCAATAATGGGTGAGGAAAGGTTCGCGAGCGTACGAGGCTCTCGTTGCGCATCATCTGCGAATGTGACGAGCGACGATGCGTCGGCGAGCGGAATAGGCGGCTCGAGGGGAAAAGATAGCTGTGTCGTAAGAGCTTCTTGCGGGTCGACGAGTCGAGCGCTTTGCCGCCACAGCTCCGGAGCGTCGCTCGGCTTCTGCGCGGGTTGAGTCTGTGCGAGAAGCGCCCACGAAAAGGTCGAGCGGCAGAAGAAGAGGGAAGGATGCGGTCGAGCAGCATCGAGTTCTTCGCGGGTGATGGTGCGGAAGCCTCGCCGCGGTTTCGGCGGGATGGGCGGGGGCGAGGAGGTCGAAGCGGCGACGGACGGGTCTTTCGCCTCGACAGGAGGCAGCGGCTTCTGCGTCTCCGCCTCCTCGACCTCCATTTCCTGCGAATCTGCCGCGCTGCCTCCCATCGAACCCGGTAAGTCCACCCATCCTCCCATCGGCCCATACGTCCCGTCGGCGGTCGGCGTGTCGTCGATCGTGAAGTCCCACACCGTCTGCGACCAAATCCCTTCCTTTCCGCCCTTCTCGCCCGGTTTCGCAAGCACCCTCGGGGTAGTCCACCAACCGTCCAGGGGATTCGCGTCGCCAGAGGCATCCGGTGGAGGCGCCGACTCGCGCCAGGTAATCGATTCCATTGGAGCCGTAGGCATCGAAGGATGCGGCGCATGCTCAATGTGCTGAGCATCGTACTTGGCGTTGACAACGTCCTCGAAGCGCGCGCCCTCCTGCCAAGACGGCTCCGCTCCGCTATCATGACCGATCGTGGTCCTCGACGAGCTTGTCGCATGCGTCGTCGTCGCAGGTTGGACAGGAGCGCCCGCCCACTCGTCATCAGCCCATCCGCTGCTCGACCCACTCGCCAGTCGCGCTGCAGAGCCTGAAGGTTTCGAGCTAGAGCCGTACGTCCTGCTGACTTTCTTTATGCGCCCAGTCTGCGTTCCACCGAGTGGAATCGCAGCCCGCTCGTTCCCGACGAGGAGCAACTCGTCCTCGCTCTCCTCGATTTCGTCGCTGCTTGGAGCGGAAGGCGGCGGCGGCCTGCTCGCCTGTCCATGGGTCGACCGCTGGCGCTGCATCGTGCTCCCAGCAGGTCTGAAAGTCGAGACAGGCGAGCTCGTGCGGCGTTTCGAGGCAGAAATGTGTGATGGTGGGGAGGAGGAGGAAGTCGAGGGGCTGAAGAAGGCGCTGGTCGCAATGGGCGCAGGCTGGGCGATGTCGACAGGCTTGGGGGGAACTGACGGAGGGTCGGGCGAGCGCTTCGACACCATAGCAGCAAAGGACGGACGGGGCGGGACTTGAGGCGGTGAAGGAGACGAGGATGGGTGAGCGGGACGCGGTGGGTGGTCGGGCGCGTCTGTGTGGGGTCACAGTGAGCTCTGGACGCCATCTGGACAGCCACACACGTGCTTACCTGCCGGGACGTGCATCCTGGCTGCGGAAAGAGCGAGAGGTTCAGGTTGGCTTGCGACAGCTGATGACAAGTCAACCTCGTCCACCGCGCCTGGCGGCCTCGACTCTCGTGCAGACGGCCAGTATCCTTCTGTAATCCTGTGCCAGCCCAAAGCAAAGCAAAGGAACGGTAGCGGAACGCAGGAGACGCTGGAAGAGAGGCTGAGGGCGTCGAGAACGACAACAGGTTTGGTTGACAAGAGACGTATGAAGTGGTGAGGTACTGCTATAGAGATGAGCTGTTACATAATGCGATATGATGGTGTGCGCCTCGTCTTTGCCGCCTTCCACGTCGACAGAAAGGATCAGTTGTTTGGGCTCGCCCGCCTCATATCCGGCTGTCCTCGTCCGCGCCATTGGGCGTCTCGACGGCCTGTATCCGCCCACCACTGCGCATCCACCAGTCATCGACCCACTCCTTCGCGCTCCGCACCGCCTGCCGCATAACATCTTCTCTCCGTCCCCAGCAAACAGTCTTCTCGAGCTCGTCCCAGCCCGAAAGGAATATCCGCGTCCGTTCTGTCGACTCGGGCCACTTTGGTGAGAGGTAGGCGAGGGAGTAGGGTTCTGTGAGTGCAGCCGAGGCGGGTTCGATCGGTTCCGAGGCGGAGGAGAGAGGGTGGCCGGAAGGGGCCCTCGAGGATGCCGAAGACGGGGCGGTCGAGATGGGTGAGACGGAAGAGGTCGCGGGGTTCGAGAGTGAGGCGGAGTCGGCAAGGTTGGCAGTATCGTCCGCGTTTCCCTCGTCGTGTGAGGGCGCGTCATCACTCGAGCGGTGCGCGCGGGTCCCGGGAGGCGGCAGGAGGAAGAGCTCGAACGAGTACTGGCAGCTGGCGACGAAGGAGGGCGACTCGCGGTCTGTTGAGGGAGAAAGGATGTGCGGACTCGGGTCGTGGAGAGTGAGGAGGTGTGCAAGATGTACGGCCGAATTGGGCTTCAAACCGGCTGTGGGTGATAGAGGGAGCCTGTCAGCACAGTTCGCGTTACCTCCGACAGCTCAGGAGACTTGAGGGACGCACCTTCTTCCCAAGATTCCCGCTGAGCAGCAAAGTCCGTTGTCTCGCCCTGCTCCACGCCGCCCTTCGGGAAGACGTGCAGGTGCTTCTTCTTCCGACTCGATACGAGCAGGAAAGAGGGTATTGGTGCATCTTGAGGAGTGTTGGAGGTTGGGGTCGTGTGTTGCGTAGTCGAGGGGAAGCAAACCACGATAGCGACTGCAACGGGGCGCGGCGAGGCCATCTCTGGTCGATCCAAACACCCTGCAAGAGCGCTCGACAGCCTCTCAGGCCGGCAAAAGAACGACGAGGGGATGGACGAGAGCGGACGAGGACAGCTCCCGCTCCTCACCGCGTCCTCTTCGCTGTGTCCCGTTCGCTGAGGCTGCTGAATGAAGCACTAGAGACTGCTATGCCGACGCTACATATCTCCTCGTATGCTGGGCAGATCGACCAGGCCGCCAAGTTCCGCGACGGCCGCACACTCGCCTCGCTCCTCTCGCTCTCCGGCAAGCATGCCCAGATGGTCCTCGGCTTCCTCGCCAAGCCTGACAGAGGGACGGCGTGGATCGACAGGACGCTGGAAACTGTGCGTGCAGAAGCTCAGCCGTGCTAGCGGGAGAATCGGAGGTTTAACCCACGGACACTCGATACGCAGCCAAACCCATCGTACGCGGGCCAGTTCAAGCGAACGATCACGAAGGATGGGCCCTGGGCAGAGTTGGCGATCGGGCACGTCTGGGCCCTTGTCGCGCTGAACGTGAGTTCCTCGTCACCTCGAAAGGCCAGTTCGACCGAGTAACTCATTCCTGATCCGCTTTACAGCCTGTGATGAACCCCGTGACGCATCAGATGCATCACCCGGATGCTGTCGTCGCTTATCAGAAGCAGCATGAGGTCGTCACGTTCGTCCAGCCTCTTTCGCCTGTTCACTTCGCCCAGCCTGACCCGCTTCCGACCTCCAAAGCGCTCTCTATCGGTATCTAATGGACGCACGGGATCAGACGACCGGCTGGGCTCTTCCCCTTCTCTACGTGGTCTGTCGCGACCTGCGGAAAATCGCCGAACAGGTCGGTTCCGTCTCACTCACCTCGTCTTCGTTCCGCCGTCGAGCTGACGCCTTGCTCTCTCGGTCACATATCAGGCGGACCAGCAGCTACTGTCAAACAGTCAGAAGGCGGTCAAACTCGAGGAAGCGAGCCGGCTGCTGCAGAAATGCTTCTCCTGTTGCCTGAACGACCGGTACGTCCGAACTTCCGGCCGCACTCTTCTCGCTGCTTGATGACCTGTCTTCCGAATAGAGCGAGCGACATCGCAGCTTCCCGCAAGATGGGAACCTATTACCTCGCGACGCTGCTCTTCAAGACTTACTTCCGAGTGAGTCGGCTTCGCCGCGCCACAGCGCCGAGGACCCATCTGACGCTCCACGCAGCTCAACTCAACCGCCCTCTGCAAGAACATCATCCGCGGAATTGGCGCCGCCGACCTCCCTCCCCTCTCCTCCTTCCCGCGCGCCCACCAAGTCACCTACAAGTACTATATGGCCGTCTTTGCCTTCCTGCGAGAAGACTATGCAGATGCGGAGAACCGTTTCAGGGAGGCGCTCGAGATGTGCCACTACCGCATGAAGCGGAATATCGAGTGCGTCTCGTTCCGCTCAAGGACGCGCGTCCCGTAACCAGCTAATTCCTCAGGTGTCTACTGAGATACACTGACACTTTGGTTGGTCCCTCAGGCTCATCCTGGACTACCTGATCCCCCTCCTCCTCCTTCGCGGCGTCTTCCCGTCTTCGAAACTACTCGCCAAGTCCGCACGACACAAGACCCTCTACGGCCCGTTCGCGCAAGCGATCAAAACTGGCAACGTCGCAGCGTATGAGCGGCAACTCGAGCGGGCGGAGAAGCGGTTGATGGAAAGGGGGACGTACCTTGTGGTTGAGCGGGCGAGGGAGAATGCGGTGCGGGGGCTGCTGAAGAGGGCGTGCGTCTACTCGTCGGCAGCGCTCCACCGTCGTAGCTGACCTTGCTCGCTGGCAGATGGGTTCTCGAGGGCAAGCCGGCGCGGTTGTCAGTCGAGACTTTCCGAAGGTACTACAACGCGGCGTATGCTGTTGGACTCGCGGACTCGGGACTGAGCGCAGCGGAAGTCGAGCGGGTACGGAGGAGTGCCGAGATCGACTTGGAAGAGATGGAGTGCTTGTTGGCGAACATGATCTACAAGGTGCGTCCACTCGATGGCGTATCGCCCTCCATCGCCTCACGCTGACACACCTCGCGTTGTGCAGGGCCTGCTAAAAGGCTACATCTCGCACGCACATCAGCTCGTCGTCCTGTCGAAGGACAAGCCTTTCCCTTGGTGCGCTACTCTCCCTCTCCCATTCTTGCTCTCCTGCTGACCCGTCCGCATCGACAGGTACGCACCCTACGGGAATCGCGGCCAAGTGTTCATGCAGGCGCGACTGGACAGGGAGAACAGCGAAAGGCAGAAGATGCCGCCTGCGACAGACACAGCGGCGGCGCAGAACGGTAGGACCGCGGCGCCAGCTCAGTCGTAGTTGACCTTGGACTACGAATCATTCTGCCCACCGATCTTTGAGGAAGAAAGCCTTGTACGCTTGAGCCCCTCTTTCGGGTCTACCTCCACGACCCATCCCGTGCCAATCCTCGACCTCTCTGTCTGGCTGCTTGACTGACTGAGCTGCTTGATCTGCCCGACATGCCTTCGCTTACACCGCTGTCCGCCAGCGCCGGGCCGTCAAGCGCGTCTGCTCTCCCTCCACCTCCAGGCGCGACAAGCAGCAATGGCGTCGTCCTCCCCGGCAACGGCGACCTGTGGAGCTCAATCCTCGATTCGGTGAAGGGGACGAAGAGTGTCCAGACCAAGCAGTGCTTCGTCCTCGGTGCGTTGTTGGCTCGCTCGTCGTCGAGCGGCTGAATGATTCGTGCGACGACGCGATCACGGTTGCCTGGCGGTACGAGGCGCGGTGCAACGCTAACAAACCTTCTGTCGAACGCGCAGGCACGCAAAACAGCGGCAAATCAACCCTCGTCTCGCGCCTCCGCACGACGACCGGGGAAGCACCGCCTTCCTCGTCCACCTCGGCTGTCAACGGTAGAGATGATGGAGGGAAGCCATTGGATTTGGGAATGAGCTACGAAGTGCTGGACGTGCGGGAAGAGGGCGATGAGGGAGGTGAGTCCGCTGTTCCTTCCTGCTTCCTACTGGAAAGCCTTGGAGTCTCATGCTGTTTCGGCTCTCTTCTCGCAGACACAATCGCTCGACTGGGCTTCTTCCACGTCCCTGCGCCCTCACCGCCCTATCCCGCCCTTCTCTCGCTCGCCCTCTCCCGCTCGAGTCTCCTCGACTCGCTGGTCATCCTCGTTCTCGACTGGGAGAAGCCGTGGAACTTTGTGCGAGAACTTGAGGCGTGGTTGTGGCTGCTGGAGGATCAGTTGAAGATGGCAAGACGGGGAGAGAAGGGGAAGGAGGCATACGAGGAGGTCGAGGGACGAGAACGACGTGCGTTCATTTGCGCTCCTTCGGCTGAAGGATCGTCTCACGATCACACTTTCACAGTGGAGGCGTACATCCGCGCCTACCAAGAGCCGACCGCAAGTGGTGCCGTACCTTCGCCTTCTGCTGCAGCACATCTCGACGACTCCCCGCTCCCACCTGGAACGCTGCTGGACAACCTCGGTATCGGCCTGGTCATTGTCTGCACGAAGGTGCACATGGTCCTCGACCCGCGATACCCCGTACGCAGCAGCTAACGAGCATGTGCTTTCCGCAGGCCGACCAGATGAACATGCTCGAGCGCGACAGGGAGTTCACGGAAGAGCAGTTCGACTACATCCAGCAGCTACTGCGAACCGTCGCCTTGCGTTGTAAGCAGCTTTTCAACCCTTTTCCTGAGTGTCTGCTGACGGCCATGACCAGACGGAGCTGCCGTCTTCTACACTTCTCAGACCCTCCCTTCCTCCTACGCCAAGTTCCGACAGTACCTGCTACACCGGATCTTCGCCGTGCCCGCATCTACCGCCCTCGCTACAACTGCTTCTGTAACTGCAACCTCTCCGACATCCTCGTCTCGCCCCATAGCTCCCGCACCGATCGCGACTTCAGCACGCGCCTCCTTCCCCTTTCCTCATCGCGCAAACGTCGTCGACCGAGATCAGGTGCTTGTGCCGGCGGGCTGGGACAGCTGGGGTAAGATCAAGATCATGCGGGAACGGTTCGATTGCGAGCGGGTGGGGGAGGGATGGGAGGCGGATCTGGAACGCCTGAGAGCAGGCCCAGATGATGGTGAGGGGGGTGGAGCGGCCGGCGAAGAGGCAAGAGGAGGCTTGCAGCGGGAATATGAGATGGTTGTCGTCGACTTCGAGGCCGAGGACCGTGTGGGTTCGGTTTTGCAGCCGCATCAGGTTGACACACGCTCATAGGGCTTCCTCGCAGCCAACGAACGCGTCAACGACCGTTGCGCCAGCAGACGAGCAGTCCTTCCTGCGGCAGCATTACGAGGTCTTGCAGGCGGAAGCCGCCAAGGACCCTCGCCTCGCTTTCCGTCAACCCGCGTCAATTGGCTCGGTCTCGTTGACCCTCGGTCCGAGTGTTGTTGGCCCGATGGCTGGCGCCAGTCTCGACATGCCGACTGTCGCGAGTACGCTCGAGCGCGCACAAGATCGAGGAGATGCGGCCACGGCGACGGGTAAAGATGGCGCGCGACCTGACGAGCGATACCGTACCAGCATGTCGCGGCAGGTGAGCTAGCCTTTATGACTGTCGTCGACTCGCAAGACTGACGCCTGTTCTCCTGCAGAACTCGGGAACGTCGACCTCGGCTTGCTCGCCTCCGCTCAGCTCGTCGGCTACGCTCGGGTCGTCCAACGCTTTGTCGACGTCGGCCCTAGTGGGCAGGAGCCTGTCGAGGGAAGCCGCAACAGGCTCTCCAACGATGGCGGCAGGTGGAGCATCTTCTACTGCTGGCGCAGCGGCAGGCGGCAATCAGGTCCTCGCAGACTTCTTCCAGAGTCTGCTGACGGCGCGAACGGCGGGTGCAGGCGGAGCGACTGGCGCTGCGGGCAGTGCTGGCGGGCTGCGAGCTAGCACCAGCGGGGCGTCGTCAGGCGGCGCGGGTGAAGAGGCGATGTAACGCAGGATGGCTCTGCAACCCGTGACGTTTTAGACAGCTCTTCTGGAAGTCATGCGAGGGTCGTGGTGTGCGGCTTTGACCTTCTTGATTGCACGGCCACTACGTTGCCCACATCTTTTCCTATTCCGGGCCGCACTGCCTACGCTCGAAACTTCCGATAATCCAGCTGGCATTCTCTTGGAGCAGCGTAAGCAATCGCTAAATCGACTGCGACGCTTATTCTCAACGTTCAGGCGTGGAGCGGGACCGACGCTCTCTGCTTGTCCTGCTCCTCTCCCACCTCAGTAGGGCGTTCTGTGCGTCGCGGGCGTTTTTTGTCCGCTCGTCAGGTCCCGTCGTTGGCCAGGACAGGCTCATTATTAGCCTCGTCACAACCGCCGCAGCCACTTTCGGCGACCTCCTAGCCGTCGTTGACTTCTGCCTCTCCCTTCCTTCGCCAAGATATTCCTCCACCTCCTCCAAGTTCCCAGCGCCGAGATCCACCGCACTGCTGCTCTCCCTTCTCGTTCTTTCCGCGGCCGCCAGTACGACGTGAAACGCTTGACTTTGAGGGACAGGGCGAACTGACCTCGTCTATCCCCCGGCCGCTTTGGCCGTCACCGCTCAACTCCTCGCCTCAAAACGTTGCAGACCGTTGCTCTATCTCTTCGTATCATTGGGATCCCCATCTACGGCCTCGCACTCCTGCCTTTCTCTCGACTCTCTCCTCTCCCTTCAGGCCTTTACTCGACTCGACCTCTTCCCACCTCTCCCATCCCTCGCTCAACCCACATAAACTCTCCACAATACACCAGAAACCCCCCAAACCACTCTCAGAAATCCTCATCCACCACCTCCCACCCTCTGGCCCCCCAGCCTTCACACCAAGCCAACCCGGCCCCAGCGTCGCTCGACATCCTCCATCGACTACCCCCACCTCCGCTCTCTCTACCTCCGCCCTTCCTCTCTCTGTGCTGTGGACGAGCGACGGAGGAAGAGGTTGTCGCGCGAGCGATTCGAGGGACAAGTTCCTGAGCAGGCGGAAAGGGGTGCAGGATACGAGAGGGCACGGTCGTCGCCTTACGTGTTGAACGTGAGCTGGGGTGGGAAGCGGGCGTCGGGTGAGGGAGCGGGAGGTGCGTTGAAAGAGGCGTACGGGAGTTCAGGAAGGTCGGTGTGAATGCAGTGGTTCAGGGCATCTCGACGACCCTGTCGCGCTCGTCGAGCTCCGAGAGGGACAGGAAACTGGCGCTGATGTTGGAGTGAGGAGAGCGGGCGCAACTATTGACAATCGCGAGCCAACCCTGCCCTCTCCGCCTCCGCCCGGCTTCCTCAGGACTCGCTTTCCTCGCGCAAGCTCGGCCGCGACGTCCAGCACGAATCATTGGCAACAATCACATTTGCAATCGAGTGCACTACCGCGCCGGAATCCAACTGAGGGCAGCTACTGTCCTATCCACGAAAGCTGAGAGGTTGAAGGGGCAGGCGAGGAGGAGAGAGGGGAGTGTCGTTTGCCAGAACGAGGGGGAGTTGCGCGAGTGCGTGAGAGGGTATACCAGTACCAATTTGCGAAGGGAGGGAGTTGCGTCAAGCTCGTCAGAGAGAGCGGGGGAAAGTAGAGAGACAGAACGAGAGAGGAGAAGAAACAGTCGAGTGCGAGAGGAGACAAGGAAAGGAACGAGAGAAAACGAAACAACCACTCAGTGGCCGCTCCTCGGCCTTGCGACATGCGCCCGGCCCGCCGGACCCGCAAAGGTATTCCTTCTCATCTTCCTCTTCTCGCCCTTCACCGCCGGGGTGGAGGGCTCGACGACGACGTTCTCAGAACGACTCTTCTTTTCCTTCTTCGAAACGACACGGACCATCCGTTCCTCGTCGCGCTTCTTGTTTAAGGGTGCCATGACGATCCCCCCGTCCTTGCAGATCGTGCCGGGTGCGACGGAACCCATGTCCGTGCAGCCTGCGGCGTCGCAGAGCGCAAAGGTCGTGGAAGTCAGGCACTCGAGCCAGGTGCCGCTCTTGTTGACGCTCGAGCCAGAACCGGAGCCGGACGAAGCGGAGCCCGTCGCGGCGGGAGGGGCGGCAGTGGTCGTCGGCTCTTTCGCCACAGCAGTCGTGGTCTTCTGCGCCGCAGCGGTGGTGGTCGGCTTGGCGGACGCGGTCGAGGTCGAGGTCGACGACAAGAGGTAGCGGCTGCGGAAAGGAACGCGAGCGTGGCGAGTCGTGGTCGAGGTGACGGCACTCGAGGCGCCTGCACTCGAGCGAGTCGTCTCGGGCTTGGTCGTGGGCGCTGTGGTTGTGGGCTGAGCGACGGTTGTGGGCTTGACGGTGGTTACGTGGGCCGACGAGGAGGAAGACGCAGCCGACTTTGTCGGACTAGTTGCCGGCGGCGCCGACGAACCCGTCCCCGCACCCGATCCAGGCGCCGACGACGAACCGCTCGGACCAACCGTAACCGTCGTATCTTCATTATACGAGCATGGGCTCAGGTTCGTCACCGCCGAACTCTTGCTCATCTTCCCGCCGTACTCGACCGACGGACCAGGGTTGGGGAAGACGACGTCCTGTCCTTCGATGGTGATGCAGGTACCATCGGGAAGAGTGTTGGCGCGGAAGAGACCTGGGCCGGTGAAGGTTTTGGCAGAGGCGGGGCCGGAGATGTCGACGATCGCGCAGTCCATGTACTGCCGCGCAAGCAACGTCAGAGGGCAGTTCAGTGCAAGAAAGGGGCCTTGGGCTCACCATCTCGCGGTTTCCGACCTCGTTGAACCAAGTCCAAGCGAACGTGGCCGAGTCGGCACTTGGGAGGCCCGCAGGAACAGGAACGGAGTAACTCGACTGGAGTGGACACGCGCCGATGATCGAGTGGATGACGGCGAAGGTCTTGCCCTGGTCGTACGAGATGGAGAACTGACACGAGCCGCCCATGTGCGTAGCGCCGCCTGGAGCGAACTGGACGTCGATCGATCCGCCGGCGGAGAGAGTCGCGACGGGCTTGAGAGAGGCGTATGCCTCAGGGGTGTTATAGCCCTGCGAGAGGTGCAAACTGAGTCAGGAACAGCGCTCCTGAGCGATACAGCCGGAGGAGTGGTCGACAGCAGGGTGAAAGTACGACGCTCGCTCGCTCACCTTGCAGGGGAAATTGGAGCCGTCGGGGAAGAGAGGCGCAGTCATGGTGTAGTCCTTGTTCGCCTCGAGCGTCTGCGGGTCGTATTTCGAGTTGATGGCTGTTCGTCGACGGAGGTCAGCATTCGAGTGAGCGGGTCCTCCGGCACAGCGTCAGTGCATCCAAGGAAGTCCGTCGCTGCACTCGCGCGTCCTTGATCCACCCAGCACGCGATCCAGCAGGCGAGCGAGGCGCACGATGCGGTCGAAGCGCAAGAATGGTCGTCACATTCCGACACGCGAGGAGGCGGACGCGAGCGAGACGAGCGAGTTGAAGGGAGTGACTCACGGGGAGGGTACATCATTTCGATGTGTGCTCTGGCGAGACCAGCTGCCAGCAAGGTGGTGTAGACGAACGAGCGAAGCATGGTTGTTGCGGGTGTGTGCCGGTTCGTTCAGTCGAGGAGGGTTGAGCGGGAGAGGGAGGCGGAGGGCGGGGAATGGCTGGGACGAGTTGCTACCTGTAGCGACTGCTTGTTGACAAGCCCTGCTTGTCTCGCTGGAGCGGAAGGAAGAGAGAAATGCTGGACGAGAGCGATTGCAAAGTTGAAAGAGGAGTCTACACGGACGACGGAGCGGACAAGGCCACATGGCACGCACCGTGTTCATCGGGCGAGTCGCCTTGTTCTGCGCCACTTCAAACGTACAGTACGTCCTGTGATCCACCGCAACGTCAGAACAAACGACACGACGTTGCTTGCGGACCTTCCTGCATGGATTACCTTCGTAGGCTAATAATGCGGGCGATCGATTCGTATGCTTACAAGCGCTCGTTACCCTCGAGCTAATCCCATTACAACTCGCGTGTAATCCCACGGCCGGAACGCTCCCTCCCACCTCCGCCGCCAGATCCGAACCTGCGCAGCTCGCTCCTCTCCCTCACTCACTGACGATGGCAGGCATCCCCGACCGCCCCGCTCCTCCCGCCGCACTCGTCGACGCCCTCCGCACAGCCGGCGTACCCCTCGAGTCCCTCGCAGACGCCTGCAAGGCGTGCGACGGCTGCGATGATGAGGCGGACCTGGAGGACCTCGCTTATCCCAAGGGGTGCGTCGGGCGCTTCTCTGAGCTGTTCGAGACACCGGCTGATGGTGAGGACACGCAGTTTCGACGTCGACCTCGACTCGCAGATGTTGGGCGAGTTGAAACCCCTCGGGAGGTGCGGGCAGACCCTCTCCTCCTTTACACGCCCTCTCGCAGACTGATTCTCGCACCTCTTCGCGCAGACAAATCCTCGTCTCGTCAGGCAAGAGCGATTGGATCCGCGAGGTGACAGACGACTTCGACTCGATCCCCGGGCTGGTCAAAGTCGCTTACGATGAGGCGACTACGAAGCCTAGCGGGGGCTTGTTGAGCAAGGTTGGGGGGAAGTTGTTCCAGGGCGGGAAGGGCAAGGAGGAGGAGAAGGGAAAGCGAGGATTGCCGGGTGTTCATCCTTCGAAGGCCGCCGCGCCCGCAGGTGTTGCCGCCTCCTCCCGACTGTGCGTTCCATCCCGCCTGTTTTCTCGCCTCGTACTGACCCTCTATACGTGCAGATCCATCCTCTCCTCATCCTTCGTCTCCCACTCCGACCAAGCACACAAAGAATCAGTCATCGTCCTCCCCGACTACAAAGTCGTCCACGATGTCGAGCCCACCCGACCAGCGGTGGACGAGCTCGTGGAGCGGTATCTGAGGCCCGAAGCTGGAAGAGCGGGGTCGGGTGAGGGGACGCTGAGAAGTTGGTGAGTTCGCCTTCCTCCTCCTTTTGCAAGTCTGAGCAAAACTGACGAGAGCGCGCGCCGCGACAGGCCCCTCCCCTACCAAGCCGTCATCCTCCTCTGCTCTCACCGCAAACGCGACAAGAGATGCTCGATCGCCGCCCCCCTCCTGATCTCGCAGTTTCACATCCACCTCGACAAACACGGTTTGCATGTCGACGAGCGCGGCGAGGATTTGGCCGAGGGACCGGCGATTGAGGAGTGGGAGGGTGGGGAGGAGGAGAGGAGCAGGAAGCTGGAGGAGAAGTTGAAGGACGGAGCAGGGGTCGAAAGTGGACGAGTTGGGCTGTTCAAGGTGTCGCATATCGGCGGTCATCGTTACGCGGTGAAGTCGCCGAGCTGTCTCTTGTTGTCGGGAACGTGGCTGACGAGCGAGTCGAACAGGGAAACGTAATCATCTATTTCCCCAACGGCTCGTCAATCTGGTACGGCCGCGCAACACCCGCCGACGTCGCAGCTATCGTTCGTCCAACCCTTCCTTCCCTCTCCTTCTCCCCCCGCCCCGCTTTTCTCACTGACACGGTCGGGCGAGTAAGGTCGACCGCACAATCATTCACGGAAAAGTCATTCCCGAACTCTTGCGCGGCGGACTCGGACTTGCAGGCAAGACGGGTCCTCGCGGCGTGTTGGAATGGTAGACCCGCCCCCCCCCCCCCGCTTCCTTTTTCCTCACCACTCGTCAATGCTTTCTCGATAGACTAGACTGGACTAGAGTAAGGAGCGCAATGAGTTAAGAGTCCTGTTGCAGCTATGAGGGATGGAGAGAGTAGTGTCCCTCGGCGAGAGAGGGAGGGGATGAGGGGGAAGAGAAGACGGGAGCAGGACCTGGGTTGCGCGTTGGTATGCAAATGACAACGGAAGGATCAAACCGAGAGAGAATACGGAGTAGGGATAGAGAGGAAGGGTGAGGTGTGGTCAGGCGTCGAGGAGCGCGCGAATCTTGGCCTCGAGTCCCGGCTCGCCCTTTGCGTCAATGGTGTACCTAACGTCGGACCTCCTGAACCCGTTGAACTGGCTCGCAGCGCAGATCGTGTAAGCGCCCATGTTGTCCCACCTCAACCAGTCGCCAACCTCGATCAGGTTGGTCGGCAAAACGGCCTTGGGCTGGACGCAGTCAATCGAGTCGCACGTCGGACCCCAGATCGAGCATTCTTCAAAGTCGGCGTCGGGAGAGAGGACGGGTCCGTCGTGGAAGTCGCCGGCGAGGGTGAGGACGTGAGGATGAACGACTTGGTGGTCGAACATGGTCGAGTTGAAAGACGAGTAGACGCCGTCGTTGATGTAGTCTGCGCGTGAGCGAACGAGCGTTAAAGGGTGAGCTATCGGCAGAGGTGACAGTCGCGGCAACTTACACATCGTGATCGGCTTGGCCTCCTCGTCGTCGACGCCAGCGAGCTCGAGCATCGACGCATCATTGTTGGTCCCGTCGCGCGCGGCCCTCCTCGCAATGATGTTGGTCGCGAGCTCGAACGCGCGGCAGACGTAGTACCTCCCCGGTTCGGCAATGACCTTGACACCCTTGCCCTGCGCGTCGAGCGGGAAGTGCGCGTCGATGGCTTCACGGAGGACAGCAGCGATCTGCTCAAAATTGTTGTCCTCGAACCCGCCGCCAATGTCGAGGAGGTCAAAGTCGAACCCTTCCTCGGCGCCGACGTCGAATGCCCAGCGCGCGCGGCAGATCGCGTCGCCAAAGAGCGACGGATCCTTGCAACCGCTTCCACAGTGGAACGAGATGCCGACGACGTTGACGTTGAGCTGCTTGGCGCGCTTGAGCAAGCCGCGGACCTCGCTCAGCGGCGCGCCAAACTTGAGGCCGAGACGGCACAGCGAGCTCGAATCGTCGGTGAGAATGCGGAGGACCATGCGAGCGTTCGGGTGGTACTTCTTGACTTTGGCGAGCTCGTCGGCGTTGTCGAACGTCATGCAGTCGACGCCGCACTTGGCCGCGTTGCGGATGAACGACGCGGCCTTGCACGGGTTGGCGTAGATGATGCGCGAGGGCGAGACAGGGCCCGGCAAGCCCAAGACCGCCGAGATCTCGGGCTGACTGGCGCAGTCAAAGCCCATCCCGAGCACGGCCATCAAGCGGAGGACGTAAGGGTCCGGGTTCGACTTGACGGCGAAGAAAGGCTGAACGCGGTGTCCCAACTCGCGCATCCACCTGACGTGCTGGCGGTACACCTCTGCAAGGTCGGCGACGAAGAAGGCGTTCTCGCCGTGCGCCTCGCAGTCGTCCATGTCGATCGTGTCGAGCGCCGCGCGAAAATTGTCGATGATGGCGCCCGAGTGGATGGCGGGGAGGGGAGCTTCGCGCGGGACGGCCTGCGTCGGGGGACGGATGACGGGTCGGGCGTGCTGCGAGACCGACGACTTGCGGCGGACCTGGGCGAACTGGTTGGCCGAGGGCACGACGGACGAATACTTTGGCGCCGAGTTGGGCGAGAGCGAGAGCTGGGCGAGGAAAGGGCTGCGCGAGAGCGGCGAACACGAGAGAGGGTAGAACGACGTCGTCGACTCGTCCTGGGCGAACGCCTGAGCGGCGGCGGCGGGGATGGCGATGGCAGCCATTGTCGTCTAGAGTAACTCCGGAGGGAGAGAGCGAACGAGGCGCAGGTCGCTAGGCGAGACTTGTGGGCGATAAGAACGTGTATGGAGGGGAAGGGAGGGAGATGCGTCCGGTGCGGGTAGGCAACCGGAGGGTCCTGTCGAGCAGGAAAGGTCTGTCGTGTGACAGCGGGGCGCCCCTACGAGCGGAAAGAGCGCGACGAGGTGAGTTTGCATGACGGGGGCGGGACAAACACGGACTTACCGGGCCCTCTTCAGTGCGGACGGCTGATGCGGCAGGCGGTCTTCGCCCCCGTAAAGGCGAAGAAAATTGCGGGCGAAGGAGTGTAACGAGTAAGGCGCCCTGATGCGACTTAGGGTGGCTTTGGGAACTGCGGACGCGGGGTGGTCGTCCGCGGAGAGGACGAGAGTGAGGCGGCGAGGGAGCGGACGTCCGCTTTTGACTGGATGGCGGGCGGGTGGTGTGTGTGCGGGTGACGGGTGCTAGAGTAGACCTGCGCGCGGTGTCCCACGAGGCGATGCGAGCGAGGGGAGGAGGGGGAAGAGTCAGCGCTCGCTCGACGACGACGGCCCCGCGCGCGGACGAGCGGGTGGCTCACGGTGCGAGTCGTCTATGCTAGCACACGGCTCGCTGGCTCGTAGGTGTCCTACGTGACGGGGTGAACGGAGGAGTGGGTGCGAGCGTAAGCCTGTGGCGCTTTTTCGACCCGCTTTGCGGCGAGCGTCATTACAACCTCGCAACTAGTCCGCAGTTAGAGCCTGTCGAGTAAAACCCCCGGACAAGTGGAATGCTCTCTCTCTCTCTCCAAGTGTTCCTCGCCAAGGAGCGACAACAAACCGGGGGAGGGTCCAATTGGCACGCTTAGACCTCGGCGAGTTCGCGGAGACGACGGACAGTGCTACACACACGCAACAGACACCACGAGTCACCGTCAGCACACTCGAAGCGAGAGTAAAGCGACGGAACGCGAGATGGTCGCACCTGCGGACGGTCGCAGCAGCCGTGGTCGAAACGGTCCACGCGCCACCGGCGGTCGTCTTCTTGCAAGCCTTGCAGTGCCAGATGCCGACAGCGGTGCGCTTGACGGAGTCCTGTCGGGCAAACGAGCGTCAGCCAGCCTGTTCCCTACCCCTCCCTCTGCGTCCGGGTCCATTGCCTCCAGCCTCTAGCCTCCCGCCGCGTCTCCGCCGGTACCGCAAGCCAAGAAACTAACCTTGCCGCAGAAGGTGCAACTGTGTGTCACAAACGCGATCAGCACCTGCCATCCAAGCGGAAGCGAGACGAGCCGAAACTCACGTGTAGGTAGCGTGCTGAGTGATTTCCATCTTCTTGATGGACTTCCTCAGAGTCGCACCGTAGCGCTACGCCACCGCATTCAAAAGAGGTGAGCTTCTCCCCCTCGTTCGACCAGTGCGCAAGAATAGGTGACAACTCACGACACCGTACTTGCCCGTCACGCCAACCTTTCTGGTACGCTTCGTCATCTGTTCCCACGCGATCCAGCGATTCCACCAGTTCAAGGAGATGGTCGGATTCCGATAGCAGGAGCAAGGTGAGGGGTCAGAGTTCAGGCGAGCGATGTTCGGAGGATGGGCAGGGTTTGCGAGCGAGTTCGAGGGGTCGCGCGCGGGCGTGCGTGGTGCGAGGCGGATCAGAACGAGTGCATTCGTTCGTTGGGCGTGTCAGGCGGGGCGTTCAGGCGGCGACAAGCGCGACAGAGGGGTGCGAAAACGTAGATGCCGCGAGGGTGCGGGTGGGTGATGGCGCGAGACGGGGGCAAGGCGAGGGAGGCAGGGCGTGTCAGTGGGTCTCGCAGTGCGTGGGAGAGCGAGTGTACTGACCTTGTGGGTGGACCTGAAGAAGAGACGAGGACGACGAGCGAGAGCTGCCTCGCCTCGCCAGCGCGCCTCGTGCTCACCCACCGCGAAAAACGCCGAAGTCCAGCAACCGCACTCGAGACAGCGCGCGAGTGGCGAGAAAACAGTACACCGCAATTCACATTGGCTTCAGCAGAATTGCCACGCAAGTCTCGTCCCCGTACGAGCTCGTGCGGGTTTTCTCTACGGTACGGTTCGTTCTCTCTCACTTCGAGCCGAACAGAGAGAAGCTTCTGCTTTTCGAAAGCCTCGGACGATGCTCGTCTTGACTTCCTCAGCCTCCCGCAAAGACGTGGTGCCGTCATCGTTTCCCTCTCCTCCGACGGCTTCCTCTTGCTCCATCGCTTCTGCTTCATTCGCTTTGTGCTCGGTCGCAGATACACTCGCTACGCTCTCTGACCTGACCCACCTGCGCTGGGACAGCCCCGAGATCTTGCTCACTCGCTCTCCCTCGGTGCGTCGGTTCTCCTCACTCGCTCGCTCGCTCGCAGCTTGCCGAGGCAGTTGAGCTCGTGGCATTGCGCGTGCTGGGTTATGGGACGCTGACATCTGACATCCTGCAGTCTTTCTAGCATCACCAGACTACCATGTCCCCCTCCGCCTCGTCCTCCGCAGCGAGTAAGAAGCCCCGTCTCCCGCGTGTCTTTGTCGTCCGTCACGGCGAGACCGAATGGAGTATCTCTGGGCAGCACGTCAGTCGCTCTCTCCCGCTCTGAGCGGCGGAAAACGGCCGGAAGGGGGACTCTCGCGGTCTCCCTCGTCGAACTTCGCTAACCTCCCCCCAACTACGTTCGACATACAGACCGGCCGCACCGACCTCCCCCTTACCCAAAACGGCGAGCGCATCATCCGCGCTCTCGGTAAACGCATCGTCGGCGAGGGCAAGATCCTCGACCCGTCGCACATCCAACATGTCTTTGTCTCGCCACGCTCGCGCGCGCAAAAGACTTTCGAGTTGTTGTTTGAAGGTGTGAGGGAGGAGGAGAGGCCGAGGTTTGAGTTGGAGGAGGGAGTGAGGGAGTGGGAGTATGGAGTTTGTGAAGGTGAGTTGCGCGGTGGATTCGGTTATTAGTCTCTACAGCGTTCCTCATCGAGTCGCCGAGCAAGGATAGGCGCCGTTGACCACGTGGACTCGCAGGCAAGAAGACGGCCGAGATCCGCGAGACGGTCAAGCCCGACTGGGACATCTGGACCGACGGCTGCCCCGAAGGCGAGTCACCCGACCAGGTGCGCGACCGCTGCGACGCCATGATTCGCAAGATTGTCGACATGGCCGAGTGCGTTCCCTTTCGCTTTCTTTGCCAAGATTAGGAGGAGCTGACGAGGATTCGGGCGGGTTCGCAGCGCGCACCACGGGAAGGAAGAGACAGAGGGACACCACGGCGATATCGTGATCGTCTCACACGGTCACTTCAGTCGCTGCTTCATGTGCGCTCCCTTTCTCCCCCGTCCTTTCCTTTCTCCACTAACTCCGATTCGTCCTCGCGCAAAAAGCACCCGGTGGTGCGACCTCGAGATCTCCCAAGGCCGGATCTTCGTCGCCGACACAGGCGCACTGCACAAACTCGGCTTCCAACACAGGAACTTTGATGAGCGGTCGTTGTTGGGGTTGAACCTGTACAGCGAGGAAGAGTGACGGGAAGTGGCGAAGACACAGCGCAAAGGGAGCGTGGAAGCGCTACGGTGTGTTATCGAGTCTTCCTGCAGGCACCCCAAGGCTATGAGAGTGGCCTTTTTGTGAGGGGAATGAGGTGAAAGAAGCGGACCTTCGCAATTGTCGCTTGAAGCTTGAAGCCGCCGCCGCCGCTCAGCCAGCTTCTCTGTTCATGGCTGATCGATAGCCGCGTTCGGGTCGAGACAAAAACTAGTCGCGCTTGCACATGAACCAGCCGAAGCGTGCCATGCGCACCCACTTCCTTCTCCCCCTCTTTCTCTTCGCACCACACCTCGCACCCTATACGGCTCGCGCGGCCTGCTGCGTCGCCCGAGACAGTCATGGACTCCTTTCAGCCGCCTCGCGCCTGCTCCGACGCTCGTTCCACGCCTCCTTGGCCTGATCCGACTCGGGCAAGCATCGCTCGCTTCCTTCGCTCGACGGCTTGTGAGTTGGCTCGTGAGGGCTTTGAGGGGGGCGCGGAGGGGTGATTAGGAATGGACGGCTGGCAGGGCGAGGCTGAGAGACGTGAGAACGGTGGTCAGGCGTTGCGATGGTCGAGGTCGGGGCATAGCGAGTCCAAAGGACCCAATTTCCATATATCGAGCTGAGAAGGCCAGTTTGACGGGAGCTGGAGCGAATCTGAGCGCCAAGCAGGAGGCGAGATCAGTTCGAGCGGCGAAGGAGGCTCGACAGCCCTGATTCGCAGAGTGCTCTGAAGGAGCTAAGCGTTCGACAAGCTCGCGTATTGTTACGACACGGTCTAGGAGGGAGGATTGCTCACACCGAATGCGCTGGCTGTGGCGGAAGACGCTAAGCAGGACGTCATTCCCTGAAAAGGCGGAACCGAGCAGTAGGAGGACCAGAGATCGGCGACCGTCCTCAGTGCAGGCTCTTTCTCGGCCGCTGCCATGTTCTTTCCAGGTTTTTTTTCAGGCAATCTGGGACTGGCGCGGCCAGCGGACGACGGACAGTGGGCGGTTCAAACTCAACCCTCACCCGCGACAGGCGCGCGCGCAGCGCGCAGCTCTCTCTCGCCCCTGCCGCACCTCGCCTCCGCTACAACATCGACGAGAGGGTCCTTTACCCTGCTCAGTTTACAAAGAACCATTGCTGCCACGCTTGGCGGGTTTCTGAGCATCCCATCGAGCCGTTGTCGACTTGCCAGCCGCCTCAACGTCTTCATCAGTCTTCCCCGCTCGAACCGGGATACAGCCCAGTGTAAAGACCGCCAGGCGCAGCGCTGCGACGGCTAGTCAACGCAGCGACCCGTCAAACACCGATTGCCGGCCTTCCTGACCTTCACGACGTCTGGACGCCCCGCCGTTCGCCCCGCCTCTCTTTCCTCAACACGACTTGCGCCTCTCAACCACCCCAGCAACCGTCTTCTGCAGCGGCAGAAGCAGCAGGGGCAGCATGTGATGTGAAGTGAGGAGCTTGTGAGCGAGTCGACTCCCCGCGACCGCCGTTCTCCGACGCTCTCGCTTCCGCGTTGACAACGACTCCATGCCTTCGCCCCAGATGGCGCACAGGCTACAGACGCCTCACGACTCGCCAAAGATACTCACACGGTCCTGTCATCCCCTCCCTCCTCCCCCTGACCCTCTCCGTCGTTCTCCCGACGCCGACACATTCTTTACCACCTCGTCGACCTCTCCTCGACGGACGAACGCCTCTCGTACCCTCGTCCGTCGACGGCAGAGCTCCGTCACATCCTCGATCTGGTCCCGTCTCGAATGGCTGCTTTCCTCGCTCTTTGCGCTGTCGGACGGCCCCACTGGATGAAACTGCTTGGCGACTTGTGCTGAATCTTGCCGTGGTGTGCTTGTCTGCGTGCCACGGGACAAGTTCTGCGCTAACGGGAGATGGCTGGCTGCGTGTGACCGGGAACAGACGAGCTTGGACGACGGCGGGCGGGAACGACTTGAGCGGTGCGCGCTCGCTTTCCTCTCTTTCCTTCCTTTCCTTCACTCGCTCGCTCACTCTCAATCAATCAGCGACTGCTACTCATCCTAACAAGCTACTCGCATCTCGCACACTGTCTAGCACACCCTCACTTGATCTAGCAGCCATGTTCTCCGCTCACTCCCCGGTTACACCCGCCACTGTCGAGACCACCATCTCAGCCGCCGCTGAGCTTGCGCGCACCGCTGGTGCCTCGATGGAGAAGGAGCCCAAGACCGTCTTGGTACGTCCCATCACCTCGCCTTCCTCTCTCCCGAGTGACTGACTGGCTTATCTCGTTTCTCCTCGCCTGCAGGCTCGTCTCTCTCGCTTCTTCAGTACTTCACGCAACGACTCGGTGACCGCTGGCCCCGCTGCCGCTCCCGAGTCGGCCGCTACTGCTGCTCTTTCCCTCGTCTCGACTGTCTCGTCCACCAACCCCGACGAGCGCTCGAGCAACAATGCCGGCTCGTCTTGGGTCGCCACCTATAGCGAGTTCGGCATGAAGGTGTGGACTGCCATGACTGAGTGCCCTGCCGACTGCCTCTGCAACGACTCGCCCTCGTCGCCCGTCTCGTCGCTCTCGTCGGCCACCTCCTCCCGCACCTTTGACTACGACTCCGACTCCGACTCGGACTCCGCCTCTTTCGCCTCGTATAAGACGACTTCGTCCTCGACGTCGACCAGGTCGAGCCGCTCGAAGCGCTCTTCCTCGCCCCCGTCGGCAGCCTCCTCTCGCATCTTCGATTCCGACTCCGACTCGCTCACCTCTGCCAGCGGCTCACAAACGTCTTACGAGACGACGCCGACCTCGAGCGGGTCGAGTCGTCCGAGCCCTTCAACCCTCGCGCAGCGACAGGCGCGCAAGGAGCTCGTCTCGTACGGCTCGCCCTACGCCGAGCACTTCGACCTCGTCACTATTGCCGCGCAGAAGGATCACGAGCGTCGCTGCCGCGAGGGCAAGCACCGCAAGCCTCGCGGAAACAATGACTATGGCCAGGAGCTCTACCCCCGCATGTCCCTCTCCGAGATGTACGCGCTCAAGTACGACCTTCGACGGCAGCAGCTCCAGCCGCACATCGACGACTTCGAGCAGCGCAAGGGCAGACGCATGCGCGCGAGCGAGGCGTTCGAGCTCAAGTACAAGCTGCTCACGCCTGATGTCGCTCAGCAGCCCAAGAAACTGAGCAAGCGCATTGCTCAAATCCGCGAGGCTTACGCCCGCGAGAACCAGCTTCACGAGCAGATTGGCGGGCGGCGACTGCGTGCGAGCGAGGTGCCAGCTTTCTACTGTCCTCAGCCGCTGCCCGAGTACGCACACTACGGCATGCTGGCCGAGGACGTCGATTTCGATTTCTGAGATGAGGCGTGCGGAGTGTACGGTTGTCAGAGTTTCTTGAGTTATCGGTGACCGTGTTGTACTCGGTTCGCTCTGTTGTCTGTACTTCTCGCTTCTTTTGCTGAACCTCGCACGCCCGGAAGAGAGAGAGAGCGAGACTGTCCGTTTTCTGCATCAACAATGCGCCGCTATGCACGGGTATCTACTTGTCGTCGCCGTCGTCTAGTTGCGAGCCTTCTTTGCCACCGCTAGCTTCGCCATATCGTCGAGCGCATCGAGCAGTGTGCTGCCAGACCAGGCCTGCGTCCGGCAGCTGTCGTGGCAGTACCCGCCGTTCTCGTTCGTGAGCTCGGGGAGACCGGCCCACGGGTCGTGCGAGATGTGGGCGCGGTGTCGCGAAAGGATTTCGTAGATGTGGTGAAAGGTCGAGGTGGGGTCGGAGCGGCCGGCGCCGGCGAGGGTGTCGAAGATGAGGTGAGCGCGAAGGAAGTAGCCTGCAGTGCGGAGGAACCGTCAGCGAGACGAAGCAAAACGAGGAAGTTTTCGGGAGAAACCCACCCATCGGCCAGACCCACTCCGGTCCTTGGTGGTAGTTGCGGCCCTTGGCAACGTGCCAGTCGTCCGAATCGTTCGAGTTGTCGTAGTGAGCTGCGAGAAAAACACTGTTGACTGACGTGAAGAGCGGGGAGGAGAGAAAAAGACTACTCACGGCGGTAGTCTGGGTCAGCCGGGTCAAGCGTCTTGACGCCGAGCGGTCCGACGAGGTTCGCCTCCAGGACGGCGAGAGCGTCGAGAGCAAACTTGGGGGTGAAGAGCTCGGGCGCGACGGCCATGGCGATCGGGAAGTTGCCGCGAAGCTGGTAGTCCGCGCGGAAACGAGGGGCGGGCGTGCCGTGGACGTCCTTGTAGACGCCGCGACGAGCGATGAGCGTGGGGTCGACGTCGTAGTTTGCATCGAGCGATGGATCGGCAGGGACGTAGTAGAGGCGCTCGAAGTTCTGCTGGAGGAGGTCGTTCCACTCCTTGTAGGAGACCTCGCGCGCTTGGCCATCGACTGCGCGGACGAGGTGCGTCAGTATCATTCGTTTAGCGAGAGAGACTCGGAAATGCCCACTCGTCGCCTTGACGCCCTTGTGAGGGAACTTGCCCTTGCTGGACAAGTCGGCGAGCCAGCGGACGGCAGACTTGTGCAGACCGGTGATCTCGACTGGCGCACCGTCGCGAGGGGTTCCTGGAACGCCCTTGTTACCCGCCTTGGTACTCTCGCCCTGCAGAGGAGGCGTCAGATGTCAAGGTCAAACTGAACGAGGGGGACTCGGAGGGCACCATCTTGTCCTGCCAAGTTCCACAGTTGTGCTCGTTGCCGCCGTAGATGACGCCCGTCTTCCAGTCGACGTCGATGTCGATGTCGAAGCCCTTGTCCGACATCTGCATGTCGAGGTTCGGGCCGGCGTTATACTCGCGGAAGTGGATCCCGCTCGCATGGCGCTGCAAGATCTCCTGGATCACATCGGCGACCGTGCTCGTCGTCGCGTACGCGCGCTCGTCATCGAACGGTACCCAGGTGTCGTCGAGCGGGAAGCGTCGCTTGACGGTCGCCTGGAGGATATCGAGGCCGTTCGGGGCAGTGTTGACATAGTCCTGGATGTTTTGGAGCATGAACCAGGGCGAGTCGCGCGAGTTGTAACGAGGTGTGCGACCCGAGTCGAGCAGGTTCGGGATGAGGCCGTGTTTGAGGACGCTGCAGAAGGCGAGGATGTGCTCCCTTGCGGCGTCGAACTGACCAGTCACGAGGAACAGGCCGCGAAGCGAGATGAAGACGTCGCGTCCCCAGGTACGAGCCCACTGCGACAGGAAGGAGTCAGCTTGGCGAAGGAGAGGGGAGGACTGAAGGTACGCACGCCAGCGGTGAAGTGCGGCAAGCCTGCCGCAAGACTCGGGGTCGGTTTCTTGGCGTCGAGGCTAGCACTCCTGACCTGACCATACATCTGGACGCTCGTCAAGGCGAGCTGGTGAACGAACGAAGTACCGCTGCGGATGAGCGGCGAGCAAAGGTCGACGGCGCGGTCTCGCGCAGCCTTGAAGGCGACGTTGATGACCAGAGCGAAGTATTTGGGTCGAAGGAAAGGCGGGACATGCGCTTTGATGAGGTCGAAGCGCTCGCGGAACCAGGCGGCGGGCTTGGCGAGAGCCGGGAAGACGTCCGTTTGCTTCTCCAGGCGATCAACGACGTAGTCGAGCGCCCAGGTCCCGTTGCGGAGGTTGGCGCAGAGCGGGTGACCGAGGTCGTTGTGCTCCATGATGTGGCGGAGGTGCGGCATCCATCCCTGCAGGCCGCAGTAGACGAGTGTGCCTGTGTCCGGCAGCGAGTAGACGCCATCCCCGCCAGTCGCGTCACGCTCTTCGCCGTCTGCACGGTAGAGAACGACGTTCAGGTCGACCGTGTTGAGCTCGCCGAACGCCTGCTTAGCGCCGCTCGCGCAGACGTCGTCGAGATCGGCCGGCAAGTCATCCATCCAAGTCGCGAACACCATGATGCTGCCGCGCGGGAACTCGTGGGGAACGGTGATGACCGAGAAGGTCTGACCAGTGGATGAATCCTTCTCGACGGCGGGATCGGCGGCCTTGATGTGCGAGATGGTCGCGTCAAGGCCGCGTAATGTCGTATCCGAGTCGCGCGAGGCGGTCGAGTTGACGTTGACGGTCGCGCCGGCAATGAACTTGACTCGCGTGCCGTCGAGGCGCATCGTCGGGGCTGCAGGAAGCGAAAGGTAAGCGGTCGATTTGAAGGGGCGAGAGGCGCAAAACACACCGTCGCCCTTGTCCTTTCCGCCGCCCGACGAGAACGCCGTTCGTGCGACGAGGAGGTAGCCCTTGTGCGTAACCGGGTTGACGCGGTGCGCCGTGACGTACTGCGAACGAACGAGTCAATGTCAGTTGCGTAAGCGAGCACAAGGAGGGATGGTCAATGCACCTCTCCCTCCTGCGAGAAGTGTCCCTCGACACCCTCATCCAGGACGAGTTCCGTATGGAGGTGGTTGAGCAATCTCTTGACCTCGCCAATCCCATCAGTCGCCTTGACGACCTCATACTTCCTCGTCTCGCCAACAACGTCTAGCAACTTGGGGTACAAGTCGTCGAAACCCCTGTTCGACCCGACAGCCGCCCGAGCGAAAGTGACGAGTGCGCCGGTAGGAAGGGCGTCTTCGGCCGTGCGCTTCGAGAGGGGCGACTCGTTGTCGTGCGTGATGTCCATGAGGAAGGCGTGAGGAGTCGAGCCCGGGTGGGGAATGAGCTTAGCGCGTCGCTCGACGCCAGAGAAGGAGACGGTCGTGCGCTCGCTGAGGCAGTCGGTGTCCATCGAGCCTGTAAGAGGGATGCGTTAACTCGAGCTGGAAACCTTGCTCGGGAAGACCGGACGCACCGATGGGCTTGCCGAGACCAAAGCTGTAGAGCAGGCCGCTCTCCTCCTTCGGACTGTTGGCGTCTGTGAAAGGAAGAAGAGTTAGCGAGTCTCGACATCCACGCGGACCTGAAGCGTCTGGCACAAGGCCGTTGCACACTCCGAGAATGTCAAGAGCTGAGGATACTCGCCAACTCACTGTACGCCTCGCGGATAAGCGAGTTGATGCCCAACCGGCAGACCCACAACAAATCCAACTCTTGCCTTCCGGTGAACAACTCGGCACAAACATACAAGTTCGGGTTGACCTTCCTCGCCTTGTCCATGAGGTACTCGCCCACGTGAATCGGCGTCGAATGAGAGTTGTCGAGACGGAATCCATCAAACATCCCCGCAAGGCTCTCGACGTAGGTACTCATGTGGTCCCACAGCCACGGGTTCGAGGCGCGAGAAGAGCCATAGCGCAACTTGACGCAGTCGCCCCAGACAATCAGGTCGCGGCGGATGTAGGTGCGTGAGCCCGGCGAGGCAAAGTCGAGAAGCGGGTCGGCGTCCCAGATCCAGCCGTTGTTGGCGAGCGCGAGGAGGGACGGGTCGTGAGCAGACGTGGTCGAGTTCTTCGGAAGACGCGTAAAGAGCGACTCGACAAGCGGCGAGCTGTAGATCACGATTGCGAAGGTCAGCCCGAGATAGTCGCTCGAAGAGACGACACGAACGCACGTCGCGCTGATCTCGCCTTTTTTCGGTCCATGCTCATCCAACCTCGTGTACTTGACGCGGCTCCTCGTGTTGTCCAGGATCGCCTTGACATCCCCATCGTACTCGCGGTAGCGGTCGACATTGAGGACATCCAACATCTTCGCCACCTCGTCAGCCGCCTGGTCCGCCGTCTCCTGACCCGGCTGAATCCCGAGGTGTTGCGCGACAAACGCGATCGAGGCTGGCACGTCAAGTTGGGCATGGAAACGGTGTCCGAGTTGCGCCCATGTCGAGGGGAGGCAGAGCTGCGCGAACTTGTGTGCGCGGTCTTCGATCGACAGATTCGAGAGGTCGGTCTTGCCCTGCGGAGGCGGGACAGAGTCCTTCTCAACCGCCGGAGAGACCCACGCCTCGCGGAAAGCCGCCTTGAGACTTGCGACGTTGAGGGCGTAGAATTCGTAGAGCTTGAGCGAGGGCAGGAGGGTGTGCTCGATGTGCGACATGATTTTGTCGAGGTCCGAGGAGGAGGAAAGCTTGGTCGGGAGGCCGAGGGAGGAGAGATCTGAGGAGAGGGTGAGGAGGGCGTCGTCGAGTTCGAGCGCGCCGGTGAGGTAAGGAGACGAGTGAACCGAGTAGCCTGCGTCGCCGAAGGGGTCAATGCAAGGTCACAGGAGCGGGAGGGAGCGGACTAACCGGCCTCGGGGTGTTCCTCGAGCCACCTCGAGTTGTTGGCCGTGTGGTTGAGGACGACATCGATCATTCCCAGCATCCCCCACTCCTTCTTGATCCTCCCCAGCATCGCCCTCATCTCCTCCTCCTTCTCCTCCTTCTCCTTCTTCCCGCCAAACAGATCATCACTAAACTCGTTCTGCTCGTAGATCGAATACGGGGAATTCGACTCCCCACGTTGCTGGAGCGGCGTATAGTGAATCATGTTGTATCCCCTGTCGCGCATCAAATCAAGATGCGGCGTCCACTCTTCGAGCGTGCCCATCCATTTCGCGATGACTGTTTGGATCACGAGGCCGTCTAGAGGAAGAGTGATGGGAGGTGAGGAGGACTGGACGACGCCCCCTTTGCCGAGGGGAAGGACAGAGTTGGTCGAGGAGTCCAGGATAGACGTGCGAGGAGGGAGGGAGAGGACAGGGTCGACGACGAAGTAGCCGGGCTGGGAACGCGTGCGCTCGCCTGACGCCGAGTCGTACTCGACAAAGTAAGAGAACGCGCCAGCCGAGGTGATCTGCACATTCGTCTCGTATGAGCTCGGAAGACGGAGGAATCGGGAAGCGAGCGAGCGCACCGGAAGGTCAATCTCGAAGGGCTTGCTAAAGTCTTGCGGAAGGCTGCGGGCGCGACGAACATCTCTCGGTTAGCTCGCTCCTCAGCAGAGAGTGGAGACAGGGCCGACTCACGTAACCTTTGCGAGCTTCTCGCGCTCGAACTTGCCCCCGTCGAGGGGAAAGTTGGTGTGCAAGACGCCGTTCCTGCTCGCCTTGGTTCCCGCATCGATTGTGATGCGCAGAACGTAGGGCTTTGAAGGCGGTGGGAGTTGGAGGAGCTGTGTCAAAAGCGATGTCAGCGGGGCCTGACGCGGGGTCGGGCTGGAGGATAGGCAAAGCGGGTGAGATGGATGGGAGACGCACCGTCTTTCCGTGCTTGGGGTCACCGTTGTCCTCGAGCGTGACGGCGTACACGGTCACCTCGTCATCCTCGTGCGAGCCATTCGTATAGAGAGCGTGGTGACGCGGGTGAACGAGCGAGTCGGCGGGGCTTGCGCTGGTGGTGGATGGGCCGGTGAGGGCGTTGGCTGCGTGTTCGAGTGCCTGCTTGAGTGCGGGCATGGTTGCGCGTGCTGACTGGCCGTACGATGCCCGTTGTCGAGCGAGAACGAGGCGAAGCGATGACAGACAGCCGTCTGATCGCACGCACTGCTGCAGACGATAAGTGAAGCTGGGACTGGCTTGTACAGCTTCTTAGCCAGTATCAGAGATTACTGTAGTAAGTCTCACAACATCGCGACTCGTCCCTGCATTTTCCAGGTCGAGGTGAAGTTTGAGCGGACTCCGCGGAGGAGAACCCCCAAGTCGTCCTCCTCATCGCTTCCTCGTCGACCTCTCAAAGAGGCTGGCTGGACTCACTTGCGATGGCTGGCAAATTTACGCTGCCACCGCGGATAGCGAACCAGCTCGCACGCGCAGCAGAGCTCAACCCACGTATCAACTGCTTCACCCACCTCTACTCGCACTCGGGTGCGTACCATCCCCTCCACTACGCTCTCCGACTAGGCTGACGGCGAGTTCATTCCCGTAGATGTTGCTATACAGCTGGATCGCGCACGGACACGGGCAAAGGGAAAGGGTAGGCTCGACGAGGTCACGGTCGGTGTAAAAGACATCTTTGCGACGGCAGACGATGCGCCAACCAGTTGTGCTAGCAGGATGCTCAAAAGTGTGTGACGAGTCTCCATCTCGCATGGCTCCAGGCGGGCTGATGGGGAAGCGAGGACAGGTTATCGCTCGCCTTTCGATGCGACGGTTGTCAAGCGATTGCGAGAGGCGGGCGCTGCGTTGTTGGGAAAGACAAACATGGACGAGTTTGGCATGGGGTGCGCCCCGCTTCTGCTTTCCGATCTCCCAGGATCTAGCTAACCGTTCGAGGAAACAGTTCATCGACAACCAACTCGATCTTCGGGCCGACCATCAACCCGTCAGTCCCTCGAAGCGCCGACGGAGCGCTAGAAAGTGAGGCGGACAAGCGAGTGGCGGGCGGAAGTTCCGGAGGAAGTGCAGCAGCCGTTGCAGCAGGTCTTTGCGATATGTGCGTCTCCCCCGTCCAACCGTTTCCCCCTTCCAACCAGCTTCAAAAGGAGGATTGCCGAGTAACGAAACCGCTGCACAGTGCTCTCGCCTCCGACACAGGCGGCTCCACCCGCCTCCCCGCCTCCTTCTGCGGAATCTACGGCCTCAAACCCTCCTACGGGTTGCTCTCGCGCTACGGACTCGTCAGCTATGCGAGTAGTCTTGACACAGTCGGGCTGATGGGGAGGGAAGTGGAGGGGGTCTGGAGGGCGTTTGGTGCGTGGCGGAAGACCTCCTTCATGCCTCTCATACGTCGTCGTCGAGCAGAGTGAGCTCATGAGGATCGTGATCCGCGACTTGCAGACGTCATGAACGCCTACGACCCCAAAGACCCGACGAGCGTACCTACGCACGTACGAAGTCGAGCGCGAAAGGCACATCAGCCGCTTGTCGAACGCTTAAACGAACAAAGAGGGAAGGAGAAGCCACTCGAGGGTTTGCGGGTGGGTGTACCGGCTGTGCGTCCGCTTTCCCTTGCTCGCTCTGTCGTCGCACGAATTGCAAGGCTGATCTGAGACTGTAAGCAACACAGGACCTCTTCCCCTCCGCCTTGCTATCCTCACCCGCCAGCCTCTCCCCAATTCGCACCTACCTTCGCCTCCTCCATACGCTCGGCGCCACACTCTCCCCAGTCCGACTACCCACCACGCCTCTCGCTCTTAGCACCTACTATGTCCTCGCCTCCGCCGAGGCAAGCTCGAATCTTGCGAGGTTCGATGGGGTCAGGTTTGGGTACCGCGCGGAGGAAGCAGGGGATCGAGAGGGAGAGAAGGAGGGTTTGTATGTGAGGACTAGGACGGAGGGGTTTGGGGAGGAAGTGAGGAAGAGGATTCTGTTGGGGACGTTTGCATTGTCGGCAGAGTGCGTGTGACCTCTCGCTCGTCCGCCCCGGGCGAAGGCTAATCGTCACCGGCGCAGAGCTTTCGACAACTACTTCCTCCAAGCCCAGCGCGTCCGACGGCTGATCCAACTCGACCTCAACTCTCTCTTCCGCGTTCCAAATCCCCTTCACACATCCCCCTCCTCTCCCTTCCACACTGCCCATTCCGTGCCGTCCGCCTCGTGTCGCGCGGAAGAAGGCATCGACCTTCTCATCCACCCAACAGCCTTCTCCACCGCTCCTCTCCTCTCCTCCACTACTTCCTCCGCCGCGCACTCGACCCGCGAACCCTACATCCAGGACCTCTTGTCCCTCCCCGCCTCACTCGCGGGCTTGCCGGCTGTTTCGGTTCCTGCTGGGAGGGCGGAAGATGGATGGCCTGTTGGTGTAACGGTGGTGGGACAGTGGGGTGCGGAGGAGGGTTTGGGGAGGGTTGTTAGAGCGGTGGAACGGTGGAAGAAGGAGAGGGGAGAGGAGGATTGGGTTTTGAAGGAGGAGTAGGGAAGTTGGACAGTGGAGGGGTTCACCGGTTTTTGCGGGCCAGACGGTAGAGACACTAGAACTCGTAGACGGTGCGACGAGGACGGCAATCGACACACTTTCGAGCGTGAAGGGACCATTTTCGCCAGGTCGCCGGCCCACCGTTCTCCGCTCGCCTTTCTCGCCGACGAGGACCCACTCGCTTGTTTCGCTCGCTTCGTTGGACTCGCTGGACTGGAAAGAACACGGCCGGCTAGCTATACGTCTCGCCCGGCTAACTAGCCAACCCTCTCGATCCCCCGCTCGGCTCGTCATCTCTCATCGCTTCTCCCGCTCCGCCCGCCCCCCCCGCGCGAAGGAGCGCACAGTCTCTGGTAAAAGATGGGCATCTTACCGACGCCAAACCACCAAGCCCTAATCCGCGACTGTTACCCACCTTACTCGTCCTCCTCGCCCGGCTCGCTCCCACAACCCGTCTCGAACTCGCTCTCGAAACTCGCCTTTTACGCCATCAACCGGCCCGCCAAACTCAGCAAAGTCCTTGCGATCCTCCTCGAACGGGCGAATAAGGCGCGACCGGGGGCGGGGTCGGGCAAAGCAAGACAGGAGTTGGCCGTGACGACTGAGATCGTGAGGGGTTTGGTTGTCGAGTCGGGAGAGAGTGGCAAGGAGGGCAGTGGAGAGCTCGTCAAGGCTGCGTTGGCCGAGACGGCGCTCAAGGTTGCGGAAATGGCGCTGGGAGGTGCAGGTGGGGGTGCAACTGCCCAGGTCAAGAGCGGCGGGAAGAGGGACCCGGAGCTCGAGGCCCGCGGAGCGAGCCTGGTAAGTCCCCGCAGGACCCGCTCTGTCAGGATCCAAGCGAGTCTGACCTGGCATAATTCCGCAGTTCCATGCCGTCGCAACCTACTTAACCCCTCCGTTCTTCGGCACGAGCGACGGCATGGGCAGGCAGTACCTGCGTTGTGTCTCGCTACTCTCGTCCCTCGCGCAACTGTCTGGGCGGGAGAACGTAGAGTGAGCTCCCTTCACGGCTTCAGCGTGGAAGACCTGTCTAACTCGCTCCTGTGCGCAGATCTCGCTACGTTGCGCTCAAGGCCCTCGAGGGTGCGGCAAAATCCGAGTTCCTATACACTACAGGCGGACACTACGACACTCAGGTCGGTGAGATCGTCCCTGCGTTGCTGAGCAACCTGGCGGAGGTCCCGGTTGAGGATTTGCGAGACGAGTGCGTAGTTCCTTGCTGCGGTCTTCGTTGCTGTGCTGATCAGCTTTCGACAGACAATCGACAATTTTGTCGTCGGAAAAATCGCTCGCCACGCTCTCTTCATCCCTCGCGAGCCGCAAAACACCCTCGATCAGCCCTCCCTCCGAATCGCCACGACTCGTGTCGACCGCCCTCACCTCTCTCCTCCTACTCTCTCGTCTCTCCACGCTCCCACAACTCCTCGCACTCCACAACTCGCTCGCGACGTTCCTCGACCGCTACTCGCATGGCTCGCTTTGGCACGCCTCGTCACAAGCTCACGTCCTCTTCCTTGCACGGGCAATCATCGCCGCTGCGCGCTCATCGCACCGCGCAGCGGCCGTCATGTGGTGGAGCGACCAAGTCGGCGAGATCTTTGAGAACGAATCGCCGCACCGGAGCGTCACGCTCCTGTTCGTCCTCAAGCATCTCGTCGACCCCGAAGCCGACGCACATGTCGGCGACGAACGCGAGACTGGTGATTTGCGCGTCGAGGGATTGAGCGCGGCGGGCATCCTGAGTACCCTCGCGGACCTTCTCGTCCGCCGCGCGAGGCTGTCATCGCCCTCAGTATCGCCAAGCGCATCTCGCATCCACTCGTCAGCTGGCACCCCGCGCCGCTCTGACACAGCAGAGACAGACGACGATCCTCTCCTCCGGCCCATCTTGACGACTGTCGGTGCACTCGCTCGTGCGTCCGCTACGACAGGCTACTCGACGCAACTGGACGACCTGGCAGGCGATCTTATCGACCTTCTTAGCATGCTCAAGAATGAGGAAGGCAGGGCCGAGCGACTTGTCGGCGGTATGAACGCCGAGGAGAAGAGTCGCGCGAAGGTCAGGGTCGTCATGGCGCTCAAGGCCCTCTTGCAGGAGGCTCCTGCCGTCGAAGGAGCTGTCGTGACCGAGGAGGCCAACACTCGTACGGCTGCGACGACATCTGTTGTTGAGAACGGTGCGCCTGCGCACGCAGACGAGGAGGACGAGGAGCGCATCCGTCGACCCGCCGTTGCCGAAGTGAACGGCCGTGCAGCAGCTATCGGTGCATATGATAGCAATGGCCTCGTCCTCGGCAAGCCCGTCAACGGGTCCTCAGCTGGCGACGTCCTCTCCACCTCGTCCTCGACGACGGACGAACAGCGAAGACGCGCTTCGGTTTCGTCTTCCAAGGCAGCCGACGCTCCTATCCTGCGCGTCCAAACCCCCGGCGGCGCCTCAAACGCCCCTTCCGGCTCGCCCACCCACTCAACCGTCAACCGTCACCCAATCTCGCCCCGCACCTTCGCGCGCTCGCTCTTCCTCCTCCTCGAGCCCGACTCGCATCTGCGGTTCGAGTATGCCCATGCTGCTGCTGCGTATTGCAAGCGCGAGATGCCGATCTCGAAAGGTTCGACGGACGAACTCGCGTCGTTTGTCAAGCAGGTTATGGCGGCTGTGTATGGGCTGGCGATCGGAGAGGTCGCCAACGCGGGCTCATCGGCGTTCAATGATGAACAACAGGACCAGGCGGCGGTCGGGCATGCCTTGCACCGCACTAGGAGCGTGAGGAGTCTCCGAAGCCGCAAGTCGTTCCTCGACGGCTCGCCTCAGAAGCCTTCCGCCTCCGCCGCGACCGGTGGCAACGGCCCCACCGCAGCAGACTACTCCTCCCTCACAACCCTCCTCGACGCGCTCTTCTCCCGCCGCTCCTCCACAGCAGTCCTCGAAGCCCTACCCGCGCTCCTCGCACTTGACGCGAAAGCAGCGACGAGGTGGGAGGTTGGACTTGCGGGACAGGGAGAGTTGGGAAGTGCGGGTGGCGGGCCGGATGCGGTGCGGGCGCAGGCTTGTAGGGAGGTTGCGGCGAGAGCGATAGGGGGGATTGGGAGGACTTGGGTGTTGGGAGAGTTGCAGGAGTTGGCACAGGACGTGAGTTCTACTTCTCATGAGAGCTTTCAGCTGCCCTGACTGACGAAGTAAACGCTGGCAGGTCCTCGACACCCTCTCGCCTTCGGTCATCCCTACCCGCTCGTCCCCCTCATCCACCTTCGCCTCTCGTCCCTCGCCGAACCCGGCAGCGCTCAACGCCTCTCTCGCGATCGACATTCTCGCGACGGACCGCGAGATGCAGAAGGCATCGGCGCTCGACCGGACTAGTCTCGCTTCGTTGCTTGGACAGCCCTGGTCGTACGAGACTGCCAAAGTCGAGGGTGCGCTCTTTCAACTCTCAAGCACACGGGTAGCATTGACGCCCTCGTGATCGCAGCCGTGTCTGCCGCGACCCGCTCGCCGTACTTGAGCGGCGCCCTCCCGTCGCGCTCGCTCGTCAACCTCGGCACGGCCTCTCGCACAGGCAGCACCTACCGCCTCTCGTCCCTCCCTCCCGTCTCGCCGCCTTCGACGACTCACGGACACGGGAACGGCTCGTCTTCTCCCGTCCTTCGTCGCACGAGCGTCACTCCCTCGCTCGCCGACTTGCAGGGTTCCCTCGGTACCTCTCCTCGCAGCGCGCGGGGCAGTGTCACACCGAGTGTCTCGTCGAGCGCGTACGGACTCGGAACGGGTGGAGGCAGCGTGTACACGCTCAACGACTTGAAAGCGGGAATGGCGATGGCGTCTGGGGTGCAGCAGCGGAGACGGACGAGTCGTACGACGGTCGACAGCGTGCTGAACCGTGTTGGACGGAGGAGCAGGACGGCGACGGGTGCGAGTCAGGCGTCGTTGGGTGTCCCGCAGGTGTGAGGCGGACGACGAAAAAGACAGGCATGTGATATGGACTCTCTCTGCTGGACCCGGTCTAGTCGTGGTGTATTCGTGACTGCATCTCAGGTGTGATTGTCGTCGTCGCTGGCCAGCTTGAGCTGTGCGAGTCGGGACATGGGAAGTCGCCGGTCGTTCCTCGCAGGCTTTCTCCCTCTCCCCTCTCATCCCGCTTGTTGAACGGCTGCTGCTGGCTTCGATGCTCTCCCTGCGCACCTCGTCCCGCTCGCTCGTCCATTCCATCGCTGTGCCAGCCTCGCGCCGCGCCGTCGCCTCCCTCGCACCGGCAGCCCGCCAGTCCCTCCTCTCGTCTGCACGTCCCAACGCCTCGCAAAGGTCTACGACTGCTCTCACCGCTGCCATGGGTGCTACCCGTCTCTCCCACCACTCGGGCGAAAGCACCGTGCGTACCGCTTCGTCCCCGACTCCCATTCGTCACCCCCACTGAAACCCCCCATCCCTCTTTCGTTTCTAATTCCTCCCTCAACTTTGCGTCCTGCGCCTGATTCGAATGTGCTTGATGCGACGGTGATTATCACAGGTCCGACCGCCCGCGGACAAGGTCATGCAGGACATTGCCGACTACGTCCACAACTACGAGGCAAGTTCTGCGAGGACAACTTCTTTCACCCCCCCTGCCCGTGATAACGCTACTCTGTACGCTCTGCAGATCAAGTCTGACCTCGCCTACTCGACCGCGCGCCTCTGCCTAATCGACACCATCGGTTGCGGTCTCGAGGGTCTTCGCGTCTCGGAGGAGTGCCGCGCCTTGATGGAGCCTATCGTTCCCGGCACCACCGTACCCAACGGCACCAAGGTCCCCGGAACGCCCTTCCAGATGGACCCGGTGTGAGTTGCGCGCAACGTTTTTTCTCCCCACCTCCTTTGACACCGGCTGATGCCGGTTTCCCGCTGGTTCTGTGCAGTCGCGGCGCGTTCGCTATCGGTACCCAGATCCGCTGGCTCGACTTCAACGAGTGAGTTCTCTCGCCCGCTCGAAGGTGAGAATCGGAGAACTGACTGTCCCTTTTTCACAGCTGTTCGTCCCGCATCCGGCTGTATTCTGGACGCTTCTTCCGCTTACGCTCGCTCTGACAGGTTTCCTCGCTGCCGAATGGGGACACCCGTCGGACAACCTCGGCGCGATCCTCGCCGTCGCCGACTACCTCTCTCGCTCGGGCGAACCTCTGAAGATGCGCGACGTCCTGACGGCGATGATCAAGGCACACGAGATCCAGGGCTGCATGGCGCTCGAGAACTCGTTCAACCGTGTCGGCCTCGACCACGTTATCCTCGTCAAACTCGCCTCGGCAGCCGTCGTCTCGCAGATGCTTGGCCTCACCCGCGACCAGACTGTCGACGTCATCTCGCAGGTCTTTGTCGACGGACAGAGCTTGCGCACGTTCCGCCACGCCCCCAACACCGGTTCGAGGAAGTCGTGGTCGGCGGGTGATGCCTGCATGCGCGCGGTGCACCTTGCGCTCCAGGTCAAGCGTGGACAGATGGGTATCCCCACCGTCCTCACCGCCAAGACTTGGGGCTTCTACGACGTCCTCTTCAAGGGACAGGAGTTCAAGTTCCAGCGTCCGTACGGTTCCTAGTGAGTCTGCGGCAAAAGCGTTTCGGATCTGCAAACTTCTGCGGGGCGTACAGCTGATGGTGCGACGCGTTGCGCTACAGCATCATGGAGAACGTTCTCTTCAAGATCTCCTTCCCCGCCGAGTTCCGTGCGTCTCGCTGCCGTCCACTCCTTTCCGCGTCAGCACTCACGTCCGTCCTTTCGTCGTGCAGACGCCCAGACCGCCGCCGAGGCAGCGCACATCCTCCACAAGCAGCTCAAGGACATGGGCAAGTCGTCGGACGATATCAAAAGCGTCAAGATCCGCACTCAGGAGGCTGCCGTGAGTCCCGTACTCTCGGAGACGGTCCTTCTTTCGCCGCAGAGCGATGATGACTGATGCCTCTTGTTGTTGGCCCGCTTCACAGATCCGCATCATCGACAAGTCGGGCCCGCTCGACAACTTTGCCGACCGTGACCATTGCATCCAGTACATGGTCGCCGTTCCTCGTGCGTCCTCTCTTTCTCCCATCCAAACTTGACCTAATATGAACTTCGGGTGATGCGCAGTCATCTACGGCCGCTTGACCACCGAGGACTACTCGGACAAGGTTGCTGCTGACCCTCGCATCGACGCCCTCCGCGACAAGGTGCGCATCGAGATTCCGCACGCCTTTCAGCGTTCCGTGCTTTGACGCCTAATGCTGATGTGCGTCATGGAACTCTGCACAGATGTACTGCGTCGAGGACAAGCAGTTCACCTCGGACTACCATGCGCCCGACAAGCGGTACATCTCGAACGGCCTCACCGTCACCCTCAACGACGGCACCGTCCTTCCCGAAGTCCACATCGATTTCCCCGTCGGCCACAAGAACCGTCGCGAGGAAGGCACGCCGCTCCTCAACGCCAAGTTTGAGCGCCACATCAAGCCTCACTTCGATGCCTCGCACGTTGACAAGTCAGTCGTGCATCTTCAGCCATTCTCTCGCACCGGAGCTGATGCGTTTGGGTGAGCGCAGGATCCTCAAGGTTGTTGGTGACCAGTCCGCGCTCGAGAACCTCTCGGTCAAGGAGTTCTCGGACCTCTTCCACAAGCCGTGAATACCCCCTCCTTCCCCTCCGTAGAAGTGCTTTCTGTTTCGCCAAGAAGGTCGGGTGCCCAATGGGTTCGCACCCGCTGAAAAAGATGTTTTGCATTCGCGAGCAGAGCTGGGTCGTTCCGCTGTCCTCAATTCGTAGAGTCAAATGAATGTGCAGTGCAAGCAGCGGAGGAAGAATAACAACAAGAAGGGGGAAGGGAATCTACTCCTGCGCCGAAGACCAAATGCTGTACAGAGCGAACGTCGAGTCGTCCCTCGCATGCGCCAATGACCGTCGCCCCTGCGCCTCCTGTCTCGCTCCACTCTCCGCCGACACGAGTCCACGAACAGGCTGAGCTTTGAGCGCGCTGCTGACGGTCGGCGAGTCGTAGCGGGGCTGGTTCGGCGGCGGAGAGCGCGCGCCGGGCGGTCCTTCGGTGCCGATGCGCAGGCGGTGTCCGAACTTGGCGGAGGGTGCGGCGGGAGGTGAGCGAAGGGAGGCGAAGTCGCGGCGGGCGGGTTGCGGTTCATCCGTGTCGTACCGGAAGCTGCGTTGGCCAAAGCGTCAGCTCCGCCTCTGCGGAGCCGAGGGGCTGGAAAGGCGGTACGCACCTCATGCGACTCTCGGCAATCGAATCCGTCATTTCGCCGTCTTCCGAAGGAGGCCCGCTTCCTTCGTTCTTCAATCGGCGCAGCTCGTTCAGGTCGTGCAGAGCCAAGTCGGCCATCTCGCGCGGCTCCCAGCGCTCAACGCTAACAAATCGGTCTGTAGGAGAGAGGGTCATCTTCAAGCGGTGGTGAGTGGTGCTGCAAGAAGGAGCTGGACGAACAGGTGTTGCGAAGCTTGCCGGTCTTGCGCGGCTTGCCCTGCTTGCCCTTCTTCTCCTTCTGACGGGAGAAGCTGCCAGGAATGCTGCAACACCAAGCGTGCGTTAGCTTCTGATGAGGGGAAGGAGACGGGACTCACTCAGTCTCGCCCGTCTTCTCGGCACGAATAACGACGTCGGTAAACCTGACAAGCCACTCGGTCTTTCCTCTCCGCACCGTAGGCGCCGAAATCCGGCGTCTCGTTCGTGCGTCCGGCGCTGGGACTTCTTCGATGAGGATCCGGGCGCTTCGTGGCGCCATCAAGGCCTGCGGGAGCAGGGGTCAGTCGCGAGCGCATGGAGACCTCGACGACGAGCATGCGTACCTTATGTCGGATTCCGTCTATTCGTGCGAGCGCGTCGCGCGTCTTGAGAAGCAGGATGAGCAAGCCGCCCAAGCGGAAGCGTATCGAAGACGCACCTTCTCCCGCTCCTCCTCCTCCAGCTTTTCGTCCTCGATCGAGCGTACCAATGCGTCGACTTCAAGAGCCATAGCTCGTGTCTGCAATGGTTGAGCAGTCAGAAGCAGACGGAGCAGCAGGCGGTTTGCCGAGCTGGAAAGCGACTGACCTTTTCCCATTCATGCGTTGTCGGATCTGGCGTGCGATACGGTAAGCGTCGGCGTTCAAGAGGTCAGGGGAACCCTATCCACCCGTATGATACAGCAGCGCCTGCATGAGAAGCGGCAGCTTCGACAGTCGCATCAGAGGCTTGCTCAAGCAGATGCTCAGGCTGCTCTCGCCCGCTGCAGCAGCCTGCTCCTCGAGACGCATAAGCACTTTGCCGAGACGCTTCGTCTCCTTTTCGGCGGCGGTTTTGGGCGACTTGAAGCGGGAGGCGTAGGACGAGAGGGAGGGCGAGTGCGATGAGGGTAGGCAGTTGTCGAGGATGGCGAGCGCTTCTTCGAGGGCGACGATGTAGGAGGCATAAGTTTGGAGGAACCAGGGCTGTTGCGGGAAAGTGTCAAGTTCGTTCGATGCGGAACACAACGACGACGGACCTGGTCACTCCAGATCGCGGCGAGACCGCTGCGCAGGGGCGGAGAGCAGGGTCAGCTAGGCCGCGCGGATGCGACGACAGATCGCTCACCGAACAAGTGGGAAAGCCCGCGCCCACTGCTCCTTCCTGCGAAACGAGTTTGAGGGGAAGCTTTTCACGTCAGCCTGGTGAAAAGGACGCACAATCTCGCACTCAATTCCTCATGACCCTTCAGCATCTCCACAGTCGCCTCCAATACCTGCTTGAGCGCGTCCGGTAGAAGTGGAGGCGGCAGAACTTCGGGCGGCGCCTTCGACGCCGACTTCTGCAGTTTCGTTGCCGATGGCTGGGGACGTAAAGGGTGTCGAGTGCGGGAGCCGAAGGAGGCAACGCGATCGCTCAGGCTTTGAGCGTGGGGTTTGTCGAGAGAGGTGTGCGAGGCGTTCTGCCGAGCTCCAGTAGGTAGAGAGGAGATAGGAGAGAGGCTGAGTGGATCGCTAGTATTTGGGCCATGCCAAATCTCCGACGAATCGTTCTCGTCTTCCGGCATCGGGGATGATAGTCGCAGCGTCGAACGGGAGAAGCGGGAGGCAATGGGTAGATCAGGCGACGGAGAAGCGGACAATTGCGGAGAGGGCCTGGACAGGGTCGGCGACAAGCTGAGATTCGGAGATGTATGCGGGGATGATGACTTTGAGAGAAGCGGGTGAAGGAGTGGATGCGCATAGAGATCGACGAGGGACCGTAGTTCGGCGACGTATCTGCGGGGTTCTTCAGAGAATAAGCGTGTAGCGCAGCACTGAGACGCTTCGAAGTTATCACCTCTCTTCGCTCGCCACAACTTCCCAGCTGTGAAGAATCAGTGGTCAGCCGACGGAAGGAGGACGGCAGGAACGGCAGACTTACAGAATCTCCTGCCTCGTTCGTTCTCGCGGAGAGAGGTTCGCGACCAGCTCCCGGTGCGCCATCTCGGACCAGGTCGTGGGAGCTGTAGTGGCTCGTTAGCAGCTGGTCAAGTCGAGCGGCACAAGCCTCAAGACGCACCGTGAATTTGTGTTGGGTCGCTGTCGGGAAACCCTCCGTTTTCGGCGCCGTACGGGGTAGGGTAGCGCGAGTGCATCATCGAAACCGTCGTTGCGAACGATGCAGGAGAGACTGCGCGTTCGGAGCGCCCATACGGGACCTTAAGACCGCCGGGACAGGGCTCCCTTCCATGGACGTTGACGCTCTTCTCCCTCAGCACATTGCCGTGCACGCTCTGATCCGACCCTCTCCGACTCTTACCGTCACCTTCTGACCCATCCAACCCCCTCTCGCCGCCATGACCGACGCTCGAACCCGCTGCGAGAGGTTCGGGTGAAAGGCGAAAAGAGTCGAAGCTAGGCGCCGTCGAGGAGCCGAAGTCGCGTCGCGAGGAGGTCGAAGTTCCTTCTGAAGGCGGTACAGACAGTCCCAAGCCGTGCAGAGCGTGCGATGGGGTAGACGGCCGCTTCGGAGGGTCGGATGGAGCGGGCGATGGGGACTTGCTGAACTGCGCTGGCTGCTGGGGCGACTTGGCCTTAGACTTCCAGAACTTGAGCATGGGCCTCGAGCATCCAGACGAGCGTGGAAGTGCGAAGCGAGCGGATGAAGTTGGCTCAACCGGCGCCTCGTCGCGATGCGAGAAGAAGTGGAGTGGGAAAGCAGCATCGTGCGCCAACCAAAGCAGCGCAGTGTCGCGCAGAAAGCCTCTAGAGTGCGAGGAAAGTCAAGCGAGCCTCTCCGAAGTCGAGACGAGCGAGCGAAGGAGGAGGGGAACCGAGTCCGAACGATACAGACGGTGCAGAGCGGAACAAGAAGTACAACAACAGCGACAAGAGCGACACGCAGAACCAGACAATAAGAGACTAGGTACGAGCCATCCCCTCCCACCGCCAGCGAGAGTCGAGACGGCCTTCCTCCTCCTCGCTCTTCATTCGAAGCGAGGCGCGCTCGACGGGACCCTCCGCTGTGCAATAGGCATCGCACGCTTCGCCGGTTTTCGCACCAGTCGCGCCCGCTCGACAAACATCCGCTGAGCCCGCTGCTGAGCTTTGTACTCGGCAATGTTGCACGACTGCTTGGCGAGCTCGCGGCGGAGGTCGAGCGTGTCCGGGTAGCATTTGCGGGCAAAATGCTCCAGCTCTTCGCGAGCGGGAGGAGGGAGCGAAAGGCGGGCTCGGAGGGTGCGCATGTCGACGACTTCGTCGGTCGTGTCGACGCGAGCGAGACGGGAGCGGGAGGTGGTCTGGGCGGCGGGCCGGGTCGGGTCGATGGCGGGGAGGTCATCGAGGCTGTAGAGCTGCCGCACAAGCCAATCATAGATGCGGTCTTCGAGGCGGCAGCCGAGACGCTCCTCGCGCTCAATATCGTCCTCCTCGAACTTGCCGTTGTTGCGGCGCGACGTCTCCAACGCGAGCTCGTACGACTCTTCCTGCTCAATGAAGACGACGCCGTATTCTTGGATGTCGGCGAGTGAGATACCGCGCAGGAGACCCTTCTGGGCGAACTCCTCGTCAGCGGCGGCGAGGATGTCGTCGAGGGCTTCGCGCTTGATCCAGTAGGCGTCCGACCGCTGCACCTCTTCGACTTGCTGCGACATGAAGGAGGCGTCCGAGTCGAAGATGGGCGAGGGCGGGGCCGGCGAGATCGATGAGACGCAAGAGAGGGTGGGCGACGGAGGTTCGGCGATGTCGAGCGAGACGGCGAAAGCGGCGACGTCGACAGCGAGGGCCTTCTCGTCGGCAGCCTCGACGAGTGTGACGGGAGTGTCGAGGGTGCCGAGCGAGTCACGCGGAGAAGTAGTCGGAACAGCGAGGGGAGCGACGAGCGAGAGAGCCGGCGCAGCGGCTTTGGCGCGGGTCGGCTCGAAAAAGTTCGAGCGAGACTTCGAGGTAGCGGTCTCGGCGACAGAAGCGCTTGAGATGCAAGTCTGCGGACGAAGCGAAGTCAGTGTGGCGGTTTCGACCGAGGAGGGGGAGAACCGGACGCACCACGAGACCCGAAGCGCTGAAGAGGATGGTCGCAGCACCGAATTCGAGCGCCTGGGAGACCTGAGCGACGACAAGCTGGCCGAGCGAGGAGTGGAAGAGCGAGCGAGCGGAGAACATGGCTGCTAGATCAAGTGAGGGTGTGCTAGACAGTGTGCGAGATGCGAGTAGCTTGTTAGGATGAGTAGCAGTCGCTGATTGAGTGAGAGTGAGCGAGCGAGTGAAGGAAAGGAAGGAAAGAGAGGAAAGCGAGCGCGCACCGCTCAAGTCGTTCCCGCCCGCCGTCGTCCAAGCTCGTCTGTTCCCGGTCACACGCAGCCAGCCATCTCCCGTTAGCGCAGAACCTTGTCCCATGGCACGCAGACAAGCACACCACGGCAAGATTCAGCACAAGTCGCGAAGCAGTTTCATCCAGTGGGGCCGTCCGACAGCGCAAAGAGCGAGGAAAGCAGCCATTCGAGACGGGACCAGATCGAGGATGTGACGGAGCTCTGCCGTCGACGGACGAGGGTACGAGAGGCGTTCGTCCGTCGAGGAGAGGTCGACGAGGTGGTAAAGGATGTGTCGGCGTCGGGAGAACGACGGAGAGGGTCAGGGGGAGGAGGGAGGGGATGACAGGACCGTGTGAGTATCTTTGGCGAGTCGTGAGGCGTTTGTAGCCTGTGCGCCATCTGGGGCGAAGGCATGGAGTCGTTGTCAACGCGGAAGCGGGAGCATCGGAGAACGGCGGTCGCGGGGAGTCGACTTGCTCACAAGCTCCTCGCTTCACATCACATGCTGCCCCTGCTGCTTCTGCCGCTGCAGAAGACGGTTGCTGGGGTTGTTGAGAGGCGCAAATCGTGTTGAGGAAAGAGAGGCGGGGCGAACGGCGAGGCGTCCAGACGTCGTGAAGGTCAGGAAGGCCGATGATCGCTGTTTGACGAGTGGCTGCGTTGAATAGCCGTCGCAACGCTGCGCCTGGCGGTCTTTACACTGGGCTGTATCCCGGTTCGAGCGGGGAAGACTGATGAAGACGTCGAGGCGGCTGGCTGGCCCATCGGACAGCGCGAAGGGCGTCGAGTCGTAGCAGCAATAGTTCTTCGTCAGCTGAGCTGGATAAAGAACCCTCTCGTCGTTGCTATAGCGGGAGTGAAACGCGGGAGGAGCGAGAGTGGCGCGCGCGCCTGTCGCGCGTGAGGATTGAGTCTGAACCACCCACTGTCGCTCGGACGCTAATTGTGAGCCGCAGGTGAACTCGGAAGAAGCTGAATGAGACCTTCGCAGTCCAGACTGAGCTTGAGCTGGAGATGCTCGCCGACTTTTCCTCCAGGCTCCTCCTGCTCCATTCCGCCTCCGCGCTCAGGAGGCAGCCTGCTGAGGCTCACTCGCCCCCGCCGGCACCTCACCCTCAGAGCTGCGAGACAGCAGCCTCCCAGCGGCAGTGAAACGATTCAATAGATTGCTCCGCTCCTTCAGAGTGCGTTGCCAGCGGAAGCGCATGTCGTCCTTCATCATACCGGCCCATCTCTCGCCTCTCCCGGCCGGCAAGTTAGCCTGAAGGTGTGAGCTCCCCGCTCCATTCAGCTCGGAAAAACCATCCTGCGTCCTTCGGACTTGCCCGCTCTTCCCTCGACCCTCGTCGCCTGGACCGCCGTCCTCGCGCTCCTCACCCAAATCGGCAAACCATGCACCCCTTGACGTCCTTTCGCATGCTTCGAGAACCCTCACACGCCGGTCAGGGAGCTGACGAGCGCGCAAAGCGAGCGACTTCGCCTGCATACGCTCCGTGCGAGCACAGCATATGGACAGGGTCAGAGCGGTCGCGAAGCAGTGCAGGCGAATCTTCGAGGCCGACGGAACAGTGTGGTAGCCTGGAAGGGCGGTCTAGCGCGCGAGCGGTGAGAGCGGTGAGGGGAAGGAGGGTTGACGAGGAGGAGGAGGTCGGTGCGAGGTATCGTCCTCGAACTGGCGATCGCAGACGGGCAGACAGTCTGCAGCTACGCGAGCATGCTGAGCAGACCCAGGCGAAGGAGCTGGTAGAGCGGTAGCGTTGTCAAGCGAAAGTTGCGAAGTCCACCTCATCTGCGAGCGACGCCACTCACTTAAAACTAAGCGACTTGGAAGCAACGTATGCGCTGCAAAGGGATGGCACAGGTGCGCGGGAGAAGAGTGGAAAGGAGCTAGGGAGGAAAGCCTACCCGAATACACAGGACGTAGAGCTGATATCTGGTATATACTGAAAGGTCTGCGACGCTGTGAAGTGACAAAGCAATGAAAAGAGAAGCTGGGTATGCTGCGTAAGGACAGTTTACGTCTGGAAGGTTGCGCCTGGGCCAGGCGAGGCGGGCAGACCGGGACTGCGGGGAGGAGGGGGGAGGTTGGCGAGCGGCGCGACGGCTGGGTTGACGTATTGCGAGTAGGTAGGGTCATAGCTGGTGGATGTGAGATCACCGTCGGCGGGGCTGAAGGCCCGAGCCATGTCATCAGCCCCGTCGAACTCGTCCGGCAAGTCGCCAGTCGCATCCTCCTCGTCGTTCTCTGCGAGCGAGGGACGCGAAAGGTCAGCTCAGTCTGCGGCGTGTAGCAGGGGCAGACAGAACGCACCCTTGAGCCGCCGCAACTCGCTCTCCATCAGCCTGTTCGCCCCGCTGGCCTCGTAGATCTGCGAATTACGGTTCGTCGTTCGTTGCTCCTGAGGTGCCGTCGTGTCCTCGGACACTTCTTCCTCGAGCGTGATGGGCTTGGCGGCGCCAGTCTCGGACTCGACGGCAAAAACGAGCTGTCGAGCGAAGTCGGACGTCAGCGAGAGCACCCGAGATCCTGCAAGAGTCTCGACGTACGTCAAACTCGCTGAGAAACAGACTGAAGAGCGGCGCGGGTATGGCCAGAGTTGGCGAGAAGACGATGCCGAGGTTGCGAAGGTTCATCTTGGAAGTTTCGGCGTTCTGGGCAATGAGGCAGAGGTGGGCGAAACTTGATAACTCGGAGGTCAGCACGCGTAGACGGAGTTGTCGAGCAGCGACGCACAAGAAGCGGAAGAGCGTGTACTCCTCGATGGGCAGTTGGGCGACGAGTTTGCCGAGCGCGTTGACCCGGTCCCGTCGGTCCCGCAGGTCTGCTCAACGTCTCCATCAGTCTTCGCAGTGAAGAGGAGATGGGGACAAGACGGACCAATCACTCGCAGGAATTCGCCGTGAAGCTCGCGCGTTAGAAGGTGGACTGGCAGCTCGCGAAGGTACTGCTTGAGGAGGCCGGCGATTGCGTGCGGGTCGTAGTACTCGGTGCTCTGCAGCAGGTTGACGTCGCCCTCGGCGTCGAAACGGTCCTTGAGCAGGCGAATGACATTCGCGCTGCCGGAGAGTCGGAAGATGCCTTCTTCCTGCTCCGCGTTCTGCGAGGAAGGGGTTAGGCGCGAACAGAAGTGGGCGAGCAGAGGACTCACCTTGGCTTCCAAGTACTCGACGCAGCGGTAGACGATGGCAGGCAACTCGAGACTGGGTCGGATGCGCGAGATCGCAACTGCCTCCTTCAGCGGGACGCCGAAGACAGGTCGTGCGGGAGCGGCGGCGGAATGGCCTAGAGAAGCCTTGTCGCTCGAGTTGCGCGAGGCAAAGTTCCAGAACGACGACTTGGTCTTCTTCTGCCGCTCGACCTTCTTGAAGTCGTAGCCGGACGGAAGGGGGACAGCGTTCATCGGGCCCGAGACGTCGCTCGCGCTGTACTTGGTCGCGTGCTGCTGCGAAGGCGTCGTTGGTGCTAGTTGTGCGTCTCCTCGGTGATCCGGGCTGAGCGGACGCTCGCTCTGCGTCGCTGGTCGACGAGACGGCGGCGCTTGCAGCTTGGTCGTGGCTGACCGCGACGATGACGGGTCGCGAGCAGCCGGACCGTCTTCGGGGATAGTCGAGATGCCGCGATTCGAGGCTGCGTCGAGAGCAGGCATGCCGCGAGCAAAGGCGTCGAGGTTGGAGGGGAGCGAGTAGGATGGCGGGAAGTCGCCTGCTGAACGAGCGGATAAACTCCGCGGGTCCTGAGCTGCGTTCTGCTGCTCAGATCCGCCGACGCTCGACGGGCCTGAGCCGGATCGTCGTCGCTCCTTCCCGGTCGACGGTTCAGGCTCTGGCGAAACAACAGTCGGGATAGGCGGAGCAGACCCGCTCGACGTCACTCCTCGCTCCGTCTCCTTCTCGCCACCATTCGCCTTCGACGAGCCTGCCTTCGGCCGCAGAGTCGTCAAAGCGACCACCCAAGCGTCACGGACACCATCGTTCTCGGCGCACAGGATGTGGTCCGCCTCCTGCTCCTTCTCATCTTTCGTGCGGATAAGGAAGGCGTGGAGGTAGGCGTCCTCGCCAGGATCGGCGGACCTTGAAGACTGCCGCCCGATCGTGGCGGAGTGAAGCGGGATCTCGCCGAGCTTGTTGCCTCCGGGCTGTGCACAAATGGCCGCGTCAGCCATCATTCGGGATGTTTGGGGTCGCGCGCAGCTCACTGCGTCGTAGTAGGTCAGTGTCGAGCCAGGCGTCAAAACGTAGTACCGCGTCTGCCAGCCGCCGAAAGCCCTGCCGCGCTTCGTCAGCCATCCTGCCATCGGTCCGCTCGACGAGGGAGATGGCGGTTCGGACGCGATATCGCTGTTGAGGAAGGCGCAGATGGCCGATCGGTCGCGCAAGGGGAGGGCGACGAGGGTTTGGAGGTATCGCTCGAGGACAGCCTGCGGTCGGGAGACGGTCAGATCTCGCGGAAGAAGTCCTTGGGGATGATGCGCACCTTCCGCTGGTCGCTTTTGTGCGGCGCATGGTCCTTGAACAGGCTCTTGTCCGGCAAACTCGTCATGCTCCTGGTCTCCTGCTTGTTCATCTTGTTCTTGACGGCTGAATCGAGAGCGAGGATGTCGGCGTAGAGCTTCTCGACGCGCCACCTGGCCGTCGCACCTGCTGGTCCATCGATGTCGGAAGGCGAAGAAGGCAGCGAGACCTCGACTTCGATGACGAAGGAGATGACCTCTTTGTGCTTCTCATTTATGCGGATGTTGGAGCTGGCAATGTGGACGCGGGCGAGAGGCAGGAGAGCTGGTGTTAGGACTGGTCGGACCGGCGGAATCGCGGGAGGAGCGGGCGGAAGAGGCATGTCCTCGTGCGAAGGCAGGGCAGGAAGAGGTGCTGTTCCCGATGGTCGGCGTGAATCGGGGGCGGAAAAGCTGGAAGGATGCGGGTCGCCGCCAGAGTCGCCTGCGGAGCGGGTTTGGGACAGCTTGGAAGCGGGAGCGAAAGGCCTGCGTTCGCGTTCCCGAGGAAGAGCAGAATCGGCGAGATGAGACGATGACGATGAAGGAGGGAGGTTGGTCGACGAAGAGCGGGTCGGGAGGAGGAACTGCTCGCGCTGCTGCTGCTGGCCGGCGTCGAAAGCGCTTCCGAGGGGCAGAGATGCCGCCGAAGCTGCCGAGAATGTCCGATTCCGCTTCGGCACGCCCGATCCACCCTGAAGCTGCTGCTGCAGCTGTTCCCCGGCCGCAGACCCGGTCGGCGTCGGCTCCTCCCGCTCGTTCGGTTTCGGCGATGGGTTGAAGAAAGGGCTTAGGGGCTGTATTGACGGTAAGAACTTGTTCCCGCCCGCCGCATCCGAGTTGGCGATCATAGGCATGCTCGCACTGCCCGAGATGCGCGGACTGCTCAGTCTTCTCCGGTTGAGCAGGAGCGATCGGTCGAGCGGGCCGTCCATCGTTGGAGGCGGAGGTGTCTTCGGCTCGGCAGTAGAGTAGTCGTCGGGAAGCGTCATGTGCACCAACGGGGCGACGAAGCTACCGGGCGAGCCCTCTGTCGGTTCAGCATCCGCATCTGCTGGAGCACCTCGCCCGAGGTCGAGCGAGCTCGCTTTTCGCAGACCTGACGCGCCGAGTGGCTCGTCGCGGTGCAGGTGTCTCGGCGAGCCGTTCGGAGGCGGAGTGGCGGCTTTGGCTCGGAGGGGTGAGGAGGAGGAGGGAAAGTGGTAGTTCGAGGCGAGTCGAGGCGAGCGGTCTTGATCGGTGGATGCGCCGGCAGGAGTCGTTGGCTCGAATTCAATCGAGTTCGCAGACGATGCACCGAAGCGAGGCGACGAGTTGTGCGAGGACGAGGTGGACGAGTTGTTCGGGAGGTTGAGGCGTGCTGGATTCGAGTCGGACGACAAGCCTCGTCTCAAGCCTCGCGAAGCAGGGGTCGAGTCGCCGCTCCCAGCAATACCCAATCCCTTCACCGTACCACCTCCCTCCGAGCTTTGCCTTGAAGGCAGACTGCTTTCACTCCTGACAGGCGGCCGCGGACTCGAACTCCCCGTCATCGCCTTCAAGCTCCGCCAAAGCTGCTGGTTCTCGACCGCACTGCGCTCCGCAGAGCGTTCGGCATTGTCCTTCTCCTGTCGCAGGACGGCGTAGTCGGAGAGCAGGCGGTTGAACCGGCTGAGAAGGGTGTTGAGGGCGGCGTGCGGATCGTCCGAGTGTTCAGCAAGGAGGGATGACAAGGTCAAAGGTGGTGGTGGCGAGGACATGGCTATGACGAAGGTCGAAGGAGTGTGGGAGTCGAAAGAGCGAGGTGATCGGGAACGAGGTGGATGAGCTATGGGAAAGAGTGATCATCGTCAGGCCGTGCGCACGTTACAGTGCGCTCTGGCGCTCAGTAGAAAACTAGACTCACGGTCAACAAGAAGGCTGGACACGGGCGTGCGTGTGTAAGAAGCGAGCGCGCCGTCCTGCGGGTCGAGACGAGGTAAGCGTCGAAGGAGCGCGCAATGTAGGCTACCACCGTGTGATCAGCTCTACAAGAGCCCTCAGGACCTCGTCCAAGCTACAGCAGCGCGTCCACACTCCCGCTACCCGTGTTGACCATCGAGAACATATCCAAGACTCACCTGGACACGCCCGATCAGCTCGCCTAGCCGCGGCCTCGACTGTACGCCTCCCTCGAGCCCTCCTGACGTGCCCAACGAAGCCGCAGATGCGCGTCGAGGCAGGAGGGGTCGAAGCGGGGCAGGTCGAGGCGATGCGGGAGACGGATGCGCGTTGGTCGACAGGCGCAAAGGACCGGCTTGGACTGATAGTAGCCCAAGCGATCTGAAAGCTCAATCCTGGCAGCCAGTCGCGGTAGCTGCGAGATTGGTATTGCGACACCCGTCCTCATCAGAACGAACGTTGACCGCTGACCTCGAACGCTCTCTCTCTCTTTTCTGCTGCCTTTTACCACATTACTGTCCGCTTGTACGATGGTCCACAACCAGTCACGGCTTATAGAAACTCCCCAGCGTGCTGTCACCCGCCCTTCCGACTCAGCAGAAGAGACCCTCGTCGGGCGGACTTCCTCGTCCGACACGGCCGCGCAGACGGAGAATGGCAGCGTCAAGAAGGAGGTATCGAGGGGAAGCATGGGTCACCATCCGCTGTTTGCGGACAAAGCGAGAGGGATCAGGCTGAGGGCGTTGCGATTCGTGAGTCTTCGTCCGCTGTACGGGTTCTGCTCGTGGTGCTTCAGCTGACAGTCACTTGACTGCATCTAGACGGCTTCGTGGTACTCGGTGACGATGGTGCGTTGCTTTCGCAGCTGTCGACCGGTCGAAGCCCGCTAACTCTTCTCCATCTCTCGAATTGATCCCTCCCTCCGCGCCCCCTCTGCTCCTACTTCCTTTTGCAGGGCACCGGCATCATCAACACCCTCCTCTTCGACCTCCCTTGGGAAAACGCCCACCCGACTTTCCGAGCAATCGGCTCAGCCTTCCTCATCTTTGACATGGCCCTCTTCCTCACCTTCAGCATCCTCACAATAACGCGGTATACGCTGTACCCCAAGATATTCGTCGCGATGTTGCAGCACGAGACGCATTCACTGTTTCTCGGATGCATACGTGCGTTGAGTGCTTCTTTCGCATGGTTTCGAATCGAGCGACTCGCTGATCCAGGTTTGCACGGTCTCCGCAGCCATGGGCTTTGTGACCATCATCTCCGGCATCGCAGCAACAGGCCACGAGTACGGCTTGCCAACGCTCGACGCTGCTCTCGTATTATACTGGATCTCGGTCGGTGAGTGCCGAATGTTTCCCTTCTCTCCTTCTATCCCGTTTCGTGACCAGAGGGCAGCGCTGACGAGAGCTCGAACAGGCATGTCGATGCTCACGGCTTTCGGCATCCCCTTCGTCATGTTCACCCAGCACAAGCATACCTCCGAGACTCTCACGGCTGCCTGGCTTCTTCCCATTGGTGCGTCAATCGTTCGCGCGGCTCTTGAGACGCTGAAGTTAACCCTTCGCGCTCGCGATCGGTTTGTTACGACCTTGACGCAGTCCCGCTCATCACCGAAGCCGCCGTCGGCTCGACCCTCTGCAAACTCCTCCTCGCCCAAAACCGGCATACATACTGCCTTACCCTCCTCATAGCGTCCTACCTCTGCGCCGGAATCGGCATGCTCCTTGCCGCGACAGTCATCGTCCTCTACCTCCAGCGACTGTTGTTGCACCACCTCCCGCCGAGGGAGGTCATCGTCTCGTCATGGTTGCCGGTGGGGCCTATCGGACAAGGAGGATTTGCGTTGATCGAGTTGGTGAGTGGAGCAAGGCATTCCGTCCCTTTTGGTGAAGAGGGACGGCTAACCCCTTTCCCTCACTTCTTCAGGGTCAAGTAGCGACGAAACTCTTCCCGCTCATCGCCTCACCCTCACGACCTGCACTGGACTTCCTCGGACCTGCCATGCTGGGCTCAGCCGTCCTGACCGGTCTCCTGCTCTGGGGGTACATACCTACTTTGCCTCTTTCCAGCTCGACGTCCGACTGACAGACCTCGTCTTCGTCGCAGACTCGGCATATGGTTTGCATTTCTGGCCATAGTCAGTATCGCGGCGCAGTTCACGCGGACAGGGGCGGAGGGAGCAGGAACGGCGGTCTTCAACATGGGGTGCGTTCCGCTTCTCCTCTCCTCTTCCCGCTTTGGGGAAGTCGTCGTTAACTTGCCCATCGATTGAAACGCGAAGTTGGTGGGCGTTCACCTTTCCCCTCGGCTCACTAACTCTCCTCACCTTCTCTCTCGCAACCGTCTTTGACTCGATGTTCTTCAAGTACGTCTCAATCCTTGAGCGTCTGTAGCTTTACCTCTCTGTCTTAGAGTGCTTGTCAATAAGCGAGCGAGAGACTGACGGATTCGCCCGCCCGCAGAGTCTGCTCGACGATCATGACCTTCTCCGTTTTCTCGCTATGGTGCCTCGTCTTCGTTCCGACATGTATCGGGTTCTTCCGGTGCGCTTCAACGTCCCTCTCCGACTACTCGATGCTCGGGATGCTCGGACTGACCCGCTCGTGATGCTCGGGATGCGCAGGGGAACCCTCTTCGCCGCGCCGTGCCTTCAGGCGCTGCCGAAGGAATACGTCGAAAAGCTCGCGCCGGCAGAAGGCGGTCCCAGGCTGCGCCAGGAGGAAAAGCAGGCGCAGGCGAGCGCCTAAGGCTGCTGAATAGAACTCTTTGTTGTATTCGGGATTGCTTGCCGTGCCGAAGGGCCGGCCGGGGGGCAAAGGTGTCCCGCTTTCTTCCTTTGCTCGCTCAGCGCGTCCTGCTTGGCCCGAGAACTCGTCGGCTGTTGTGCTGTCTTCACTGCTTGCCCTTGATGCTGCCACGACGATGACCTCTGCCCCACGCAACGACAAAGTCTCGTCGACAATCCTCGCCGACGCTCCGGCACCAGATCGCGCGACCAGGATAGACGACCTCGAGGCTGCAAAGGCTGTCGATGCTGCGAGAGACGTCGAAAAGGAGGGGGACAAAACTGCAGGAGCCCAGGAAGAATGGCTCGAGTCGCCCGAGCACCCGTGGAACTGGCCGCTCTCGACGAAGTGGTTGAACACGACGGTTATTGCTGTGACGGGTTTCCTCGTGCGTAACGCCCTCGTCAGTGCTTCGAGAGCGCGGTAGTGACTGTGATCTGCCCTCAGAGCACCCTCGACTCGTCGATTTTCGTCCCAGCGATGCCCATTCTCGAAAACCGTTACCGCTCGTCCCGCGAGGTTATCACCTTGACGACGTCGCTGTACGTCGCTGGTCTAGGATGCGGTCCCTTCGTCATGGCGCCCATTGCCGAGCTGTATGGGCGACAACGAGCGTACTCCATTTCCATGATCGGTTCATTCCCCTCCTCCTTCTGTTCTACCGTCCTTCGCTGACGAAATCCTACATCTCACAGGCTTCTCTATCATGAACCTTGTCTGCTGCTTTGTCGACTCGTGCGTCCAGCCATAGACAAGCCGTTCACTCCCGTTTTGACATTTTTTGTCCCCGCAGCCTGCCCGGCTTAATCGTCTTGCGCTTGTGCGTCCCCCAGTGCTTGTATTCACGCGACAGAGCATGCGACTGACGTCATGCTCTCAGTTTGTCAGGGTTCTTTGGCAGCAGCGGCCCTGGTCTGGGAGTCGCGACCATCTCGGACCGTCAGTTCGGCTGCAAGCTCTTCAGCTGCCACGACTGACTCTTTCAAGCACGCAGTCTTCCGTCCGCAAGAAAGAGGACGGCCTATCGCTATCTACGCAATCGTGCGTCCGCGCAACCTGCTCGCCTTCTCACTGCTCCAAGCGATGCTAACAGATTTCTCCGCAGGGTCCGATGCTCGGTGCGCTCTTCACCACCCCTAGCTCGTCAAGGGAGGCCCTGCTGACCACTCGCGGCGCAGGCCCCGTCCTCGGCTCGATTCTCGGCAACTGGCTCGTCCTCCTCGACTTTCGCTGGCCTTTCCGCCTAATGACGATTCTCATCGGCCTCAACACCCTCGCTGTACTCTTCCTCATGCGCGAAACGTATGCGCCCGTACTTGAGCGGGCGTTTCTGGCGAGACGGAGTGGGAGGGAGAAGGCGGACGCGCCGAGCAGGAGTTTGGCGAAGGCTGTTGTCATTCGCACGTTCTCGGTGCGTCATTCTCGTGAATTCGTCGTGGAGCTCAAGCTGACGTAACGTCTCTCTCTTGCAGCGGCCGCCGAGGATGCTCTTCAACCCAGTCTGCGCCCTTTTCGCGACATGTATGTCCTTCGTCGTCCTTTCGCTTGAAAACAAATTGACCGTGGATCCACAGACTATGCGTACACGTATGGCATCATCTACGTCTTCATCGTCTCGCTGTGCGCTTTTCCTGAATCCTTCGCAACTTCGCTGACCTCGCTACGACAGCCCTCTCCTCTTCGCTAAACACGACCCACCGACCGGTATCTTCACGTACGGGTGGCCAGCGGGAACGGCGGGACTCTGCTACATCGGCTTGGGTGCGTTTGCCCAGCTCTGTAACTCGCAGCATGAGCTGAACTTCGCACGCGCAGGCATCGGCTTCCTTTCTTCCGCCGCGACTGCTGCGCTCTTCCAAGACCGCATCTACCAGTACCTCTCGCGGAAGTACAAGAATCAGGGCGTGCCGGAGTATCGCCTTGTCGTGACGCAGGTGCGTTTGATTCCTCACGCCCCGACCTCGTTCTGCGTGCTCCTGCGGAGAGGAACGGTGGCCGCTGACCAGTTCGCCGCTAAGCAGATCGGCATGATCTTTTTCCCTATCGGCCTCCTCATCTTCGGCTGGACGGCGCAAGCGCAGACGCACTGGATAGGACCGATGATTGGCAGCGTCGTCTTCTCATACGGGCTCATGATGACGTTCAACAGTATTCAGGTGAGATTTTCCACCTCGCCTCACCGCCGTTGCAGCTCTCGCTTTCCCGACGACTCTTTCGTCTTTCCAGCTTCTGCCTATAATCTTGCCGCTGACTTCCGCCTACACTACTTCCAGAACTTCATCGTCGACGCCTTCGTCCCCTACTCGGCCGCAGCAATGGCCGCCGCAACCCTCCTGCGCTCCTCAACTGGCGCGATTCTCCCCATCTTCTCTCCGCAGCTCTTCATCAACCTCAACTACGGTCTCGGAGCCACCCTCCTCGCATGCGTCTCGCTACCTGCCGTACCAGCACCGCTGATCCTGTTCATGATGGGAGAGAAGCTGCGGGATCGCTGGCGGTTCAAAGCATAGGACCTCGTACGTCTCGCTGCAACGCATCTATATATCAGGGTCGGGAGAGGAATGTGCGCGTGATACGAGAGCAATGACTGCTCGGGACTACTGCTGGAACATTGCCTTGAGGGTCGCCTCGCTGCGTGCCTGCCGCATCCGCTCCGTCTCCTCGACTCCACCACTCTTCTTCAGCTTGCCCTCACCGACAAAGTCTCCGAGCTCCCTGGCAAACTCATCCGTCCGCGACGCCATGTCCAGCTCCCGCTGCTTCTCGGCGCGAGCGATCGCCTCGAGTCGGCGCGAAGGGTCGGGCTGGAGCGCCTTGACCTCCATCAAGACGGTTGACAGACCCTCTTGGGCATTCTCTGCGCCGCCGAGATCGCGAAACTCGCGCCTCGGACCGCCCGAAGGCGTCTTGAGCTGCTTGGCGACAGCCTGGATGTTCTTCAGCACCTTACTTGCGTCCTCGAGGTCCTCATCGAGCTCGGTCAGGAGCGTCTCTTGCGTCTCGACGGCCTTCTGCTCGCCAAGGATCTTGCTGAGCTCGACGGACCACATCTGCGACCACGTCGGCTTGACGTTCCTGAGCCACTCGACGAGCTTCTGGCGCGTCTCAAGCGCCTTGCGGAGGGCAGAGGCGGTCTCGCTGAGCTGCTGAGGGCGTATTTTGACGCCTCGAACCGTGTCGGCACGAAGCTGCTCGATCGTGTCCTGCAGCTCATCGACCTTGACGACAAGATCGGTGCTCTCGGCATCGAGTCGTGCAGTACCGGCTTCAACAAATGCGCGGTCGGTCGAGAGCTTTGATTGAGCGAGGTGCTGGACGTGACTCGTCTGGACGCGGACCGAGGCGAACGTCTCCTTGACCTGCGAGGTGAACTCGGCGTAGACTTGGCGGAGGACGCCGATCTCGCGACGAAGGTTCTGCACCTCGACGTGTTGCGTCTTGAGTGTGTCGACGATGGGCGCAATGGAAGCTGTAGGCGTGACGGGTGTAGCCGGTGCGGTCGAGAGCTCGTCTCCTTCCTTCTCTTCTCTCGAAGTCGCCTTCTCCTCTCCCTTCCCTCCGTTCTGCTCCGCCGACATAATTGCGTTCGCTTCGTTCAGCTTCTTTGCCCGCAGCACTCGCTGAGCGGCCTGCTCAAACTGCTTTTCGGAAGGGCTGGGTCGCAGAGTTGGCGACGTGGCGTCTGGCAGAGATGGCGGATGCTGCGATGTGGGCGAGAGCAGGGTAAAGTTGGCGAGGGATGCCGAGTTGGCCGAGACAGAGAGGCGGCGCATCGCAGTCACGGTAGCGCGGAGTTCCTTGATGTCCTGTGCGAGCGTCGAAAGGCCGCGGTCGATGTGCTGCTTGACTTGGTCGACAGCTGCGGACGGAGATCGTCAGTCTTGTGCGGAGAATCGAGCAAAGACGCGGGGCTCACTATCGATATTCAGGCTCAACACGCTTCCCGCCCTGACCTCCGACATCTCCTCAAGCTCGTAGTGCACGCCTGCCTCAGTGTCGCGCAAGTAGATATCTGGCCAGTCGTTCATGCCAGGGTTGAAACCGAATCGCTCGACAAAGAGCTGCCGCAAGCTCTGCACGTCTGGGGGGCCGAGCAGGCGAGCCTTTTTGACGTCTCGCCCGACCTGTAGGAAGACGGAGAAGGGGTACTCGGGCTCGGATGGTGGAGGAGGCGAGGTGGACTGGGGAGGGACGGGCGGGGTCTCGTTCGGAAGAGGAGGCAGGGCGGGAGACGGGGCTCGACGAGCTGGAGGCGGATCGGGGCGGAGGGAGCTGGACGAGCCGGACGACGGTAGAGGAGGCGGAGCGATAGTTGGCGGCAGACCTGAGCGCGAGATGGGCGGCGAGTGATTCGGCGAGGTCGTCTCATTCTCCTCCATGATAGGTGAGGCAGAGGGACCGGGTAGATCCGTCTGGGACGAGTATGAGCGAGGAATGGGCGGAATAGGCGGCGCAGCGCGACTTCCGCTTCTCGCATGCCCGCCCCGACCGTACTCGCTCTTGCTCCGCCGCGGAACGTCTGTCCCCGCCAGCTCGCGACCGGCCGAGGATCCCGACCCGCTCCTCCCCAAGTCGCCTGACCTGCTCCTGCTTGGCCTGTCTAGCCCCGGACTAGCAGGAGAAGGCGAAGTTGAGCCTGGGCTTGGGCTCGTCATCTTCTGGATCGTATAAGCCGAGTACCGCTTGCTCGCTCGTCGAGACAGGTTGTCGCTTGCCTTGAGCGCTTCCAGCGACGCTGCTTGGACATACTGTTGGACTTTTGAGTCTTCGGCTGAGAAGGCGATCGAGACGGTAGAAGGAGGACGGACGATGGTCGAAGGAACGGGAGCGGAACCGCTGAACGGTAATTGAGAGGGGAAGGTGTCGCTTGTAGGGGTTCGAGGGACTGATGGGACGGCTCCATCGCGCTGTCGAGGTGGTGGAGGCGGAGAAGTCCTGCGCATCCGTTCGGAAGACGGACGAGACGAGGAAGCAGAAGGGCCGGATGCAGAATCGAGAGAGGCTGACGAGTTTGTGCGGGGCATGCCGGGAGCGGTAGGCCCCGGTGGAAAAGTGCCTTCGAGGATCGTCCGAGAGGAGCGCGAGGATTCCCGCATCGAGCCTCCGCGCGCAGGGCCGCCCGACGACCGCGAGCTAAGCGCGGTGGACAAGCGAGCATCGGCGGACGACGGTACACCAACGTCACTTGCACTGCGACGGCTGTCGGTGCTATTCCGTTGCCGTGTCGCAGGGTCGTCCGCTGTCGGCTGGCTTGCCGGTGCGGAAGACTGGGACTGCGCCACGAAGCGTCTCAGATCCTCCTTCGCCCTCACGGCACTGCACGGCGTCATCGGCGGGCCCATAGAGCCTGATGCTGACCCTGTACCGCTGTTGCTGGCCAACGGGCCCCCGGCCGCTGCTTCTCTCGCTCGTCTCGCCGTAACGCCCTCCCTGTACATCCGCTGCTTCTCCCGCAGACCATGCAGTAGACCGATGATGATCTGTCGGACTTGAGGAAGGTGGCGTTCGAGCGTCGCTTGTGAAGGCGGGTCGGAAAGGCAGGTCTCGAGGCAGACGCGCAGGTCGGAGGGGACAGACATCAAGTCGCTGTTGGCGAGGAAGTCAGCTCATGCCAGATATACCAATACGGTGATCGGGCGCACTTCATCGAGATGTTCTCGCGAGCGAAGGCGGCGCACGCAACGTTGAAATCGTTGCCAAGCTTGACGTAGATTGCGGAAATGGCCTCCTCGTCCACCTCGCGTCGCGACCACTTAGCCAGACCTGCAGGACAGCATGTCAACATACGATTTAAGCTGTGCGAAAGCAAAGAGTCGCGCCCTCGAGCAATTGCTTCGTCGCGACGAGCAGTCGAGTGATAGTCGACTCGAGATTTGACGTGGAAGTGAGGCCTGCTCCGGTAGACTGCGCGGTGGAAGCGTAGTCAGTGACCATTGTGCGTGGTCCGCAAGCAGTGCTCCGCTCCGCCCAGCATCCTTCCCCTGGTCCGAGCGAGGTGGGGAGAAGACTTACTCGACCGCTGCCCGCCCGGGTCGACAAGGTTGCCGTCGGTGACGAGGACCTCCCTAACCCTCCTGCCGATGCCATGCCAGCTGTGCCAGCCGTGCTGGCGCTTCTCGAGTCGACGAACGCAACAGGAGTTAGCGGGGCGAGGAGAGGGTGAGGGAAACCGGGCGCTTCGGCGTAGGCCTGGCCGCGGTCTAGCAGACCGAATGAGCAAGACCAGCACACGCACGAACCGACTAAGCGAAGTGAGGTTAACCGGACTTCATCAACAGCAAGTCGCGAGAAGGTCTTCCCTTGTCTGCCTCGACAAACCGCTCCGCTCGTTCAGAAGGCCCGTTAAGGCTGGTAAGGGGCTCGTAGAAGCTTTCTAAACCAAGAGAAGTCCCCTACCCGCGCCAGTCGCCATCCTCGCGCTTCCACGCCGCCTTCTCCTTGTCATCAGTCGCCGGTCGATGCTGCCTGAAGTCACCTCCTGGTTGCCAGGATGGCGCAGTGCGTCAGAAGCGAGGGCACCAACGGATCCGGCGGCATCCGACGTCCATCTCCCCTTCTCCTCCTTCCTCGCCTGGATTCCGCAGTCCTCTCACCCTCTCCTCCGGTCCCTCCTCATCGCCTCGCTCCGCCTCGGTCCGCGACCGCAGCACGTCGCCTTCATCATGGACGGGAACAGGCGGAGTGCGCGAGAGAGGAAGCTGCCGGTGCAGGTAGGGCACGAGGAAGGCTTCGAGGCGCTCAAGCGGGTTCTCAGCTTTCTCCTCAAGCTCGAGATCCCGCATGTCACAGTCTACGCCTTCTCGATCGAGAACTTCAACCGGGATCCGACGGAGGTCGAGGCGTTGATGGACATGGCGCGGAAACGGCTCGTCGAGATCTGCCAACACGGGTGCGCGGGTCGTCTCTGATCGCGCTTTTGGCTCAACCCTGACCGTTTACTTTCTTCAGCGCGCTACTGGATCAGAATGGCATCCAGATCCGCGTCATCGGTCGGCGCGACCTCCTGCCGCCAGACGTGCAGGAATCGTGTGCGGAAGCGGAGGCTCTGACAGCTGGTAATACAAAGTGCGCTCGCTTTCCGCTTCTACCAGTTCCTTCTGGACTCATGATTGCTGCAGGGGTATCTTGAACCTGTGCTGTCCGTACGGGTCGCAGGAGGAGATTGCCACGGCTATCAAGCGGACGGTCGACGCCTGTCATGAAGAGCACCTCGATAACAAGTACGTCTCGCTCGTAACCTTACCCGCTCTCCCCGTCGCTGACGCTGCTGGATATGCAGGGAGATCACGGAAGACCGCATCGCCGCGAACCTCTACACGGCTGCCTCTCCGCCGCTCGACATCCTCATCCGCACATCAGGCGTCAGCCGCCTCAGCGATTTCTTGCTGTGGCAGGTGCGTCAGCTCAGTCGTCCACGGTTGCAGTTCCCGCTCACGCAGATTCTCCCCTCGCAGTCGAACGAATCGACTATCCTCCACTTTATCACGCCCAACTGGCCTGATATCGGTGTCGCTGACATTCTTCCGTCATTGCTCTCGTATCAGGCGGAGATCTGGGTTGGGAAAGTGACAGAGGCGCTGGAGAGTTGGCGAAAATGGTTCAGCGGTGCGGGCGGGAGTGAGAGGGTGCATCCGGAGTGATGCGGGTCTTGCGGTCTATAGGATTGTTGTATCTAGTACGCAAACTTCTCTTCAGGACCTCGAGCTCGCTCGTTGGTTTGAGCGTGACGCCGACTGGGCGGACTCACCTTTCCTCAGACGACTTCACGCCTCACAGATCCCGCTCTATTCTTCGCCGGACTCGATCAGAAACTCGTGCGACTCACTTGCGTCACTTGACGTCGACTGCGATCCGCCAGCCGACCAGCTCACCGTCACCTCCTGCAACGAAGTGCGGCACTTCGTTTCAACCCCTCCCGATGCTCTCTTCCCGCCAGACTCAGCGACGTCCGCTTCCGCATGTTCTCCTCTCCCTCTCAAGCTCGCGCCCATGGTTCCCGACCAGTCGCTGTCCGAGCCTTCCCCTCCTTCTCCTCCTCTCTCCCTCGCTTATTCTGTTACCTCGCGCCCTTCCTCTCCCATCTTTGACGAGCCTGTTCTCCCGCTTCCCGAGACTTGCGCTCTACCCCGTTCCTTCGCTTATCAGGTAAAGATCGATGCCCTTGGAGTCTGGCTTGTCCTCAACTTCGTCCGCATGCCGACGGGAGCCGCCCATGCCGCCGCTCGTGCTCACGGTGTAGCCCGCATCGACATGGAGGAATCGTACGAGCTCGCCCTCGACATCGCTTGGAACGCCACGAAGTTTCAGGAGAAAGAACACGACCGGGTCGCGAGGCTCAAGTATCGCGTCATGCGGTCGATGGACGACTACCTCGACCAATTACGAGGGCACCAGAAGCGGCGAGCACCGGCACACGCCCACCCGAAGATGCAGCAAACCCCGAAATTGTACTCTGTCCCCTCCGCATCCGCTACTCCCTCCTTGGTCCCGCTTTCCGAGCTTCGCGAAGAGCTCGACCTGCCCCTCCCGCCTTGCCTCACTCGCTGTCGCCGCTTCGCAACCCACCGCTCGAGCCACCGGTCTCACCGCTCCCGCTATCGATCTCGCTCGAGGTACAATGCATCTCACCAATCACGGCCACAGCAATCGGACCTTCGAATGCGCGTGCGGCTGAACGAGGCGTGGAAGATGGACAGGCACAATGCGCCCAGAAGGCTGGAGAAGCTGCAGAAATTGGTGCTGCAGAATCAGGAGCTGGTGGAGCGATATCAGGAGGCGGATGGTCTGGCGGGACGCGAGGCTGCGCCGGTTGGCACAGTCGACGACGGTGTCCGCATTGTGAATTTACCACCGGAGCCTGCGGTCATCTGCTCCGACTGGCGACTTGCGCTGGATGAGGATGACGATGATTGCTTCGCGGCGCCGCCCGTCTTCGACTCCTGATTCGCAGCGACGTTCTGGAGGCTTGAGTGGATGCCTTTGACACACTTGTCGACTGCATGGAGAATTGTACTTACGCTCGGCAGGCAGGAAGCGAGTTTTGTTCGGGTCTGTAACGCAGATTCGACCCTGGCCCCCCTTTTCCTTGTCCAGCGTGATATGTAAACTCCAAGACTAAGAGAGCCTCCAATCGGTAAACAGCGCAACGGACTGCCATTGCAGCTGTCGTCTGCCTCTCCGGCGCACCTTCTCTTCCTCCGCGCACATCTCGCCCCGCTTCGTGCGCCTCTCAGACGTGTGCTACACCATGCTTGTGCTACGAAGGCCCTGCCTTATGTCTCGACGATCGTCACCACCCTTGCGATCTTTCCTCGCAAATTCTCATCGCGCACTGTCGGCGACGGCTCCATCGCGGGCGGCAGCAACCGGCGTGGAGGTAGCGGACCCTCTTCTGCTGTACTATAGCCTTGGTGAGTCACTGTTGCACTGCCGGATCGCCCGATAGCAAGGAACATGAGCTGATGTCGTCGATTCTTCCCCCACTTGATCCCCGAACCCTCCCGCCTGTGCCCATACACCGCTCGCCCACCTTGCAGTCGCCCAGGGCAAGATCAAAAAGGATGAGCAACAGCTGCGAGCGCTGGTGCAGGTGCGCTGTCGCTCTGCTCGCATTTCTATCCCCTCCTTTCGCTGCTGATCCGCGGTTTGCAACTCTGCAGATGCGCAAGCTGCACGGCGAATTGCTCGACTACCAACCGCCGGTACAGCTTTTCACGCTACTTGACTCAATCCGCGCCCTTCCCTCCGCTTCGAGCTCTTCCACGACCGTCTCGTCCTCTTCCCTCCTTCCCGCCTGGCCTTTCCGACGGTCCCCTCTCTCTTCACTGGGGAAAGGGTTGACAGAGCAGGACGAGCGAGAACGATTGCGACTGGCAACGATGAGCGAGAGGGAGAAGACCACGCAGCTGGTCAAGGTGCTCAAGGCGAACGAGGGTTTGGAGGATCTTGACACGCCGAAGGGATTCTTGTTGACAGGCCCACCCGGGACAGGAAAGAGGTGCGCTTGCGAGTAAGTTCCACCGAGTCGAGCGATGCTGACCCCAGATTGCACACAGTCTTCTTATGGACCTCTTCTTCCAGTCCCTCCCCGTCGCCAGCAAGACTCGCCATCACTACCACGCCTTCCTTCTCTGGATCTATCAAGGCGTGCATCGGGCTCTCGAGAAGCAGCGGCTAGAGAATGAGGAGGAGGAGCGGTTGATGAACGAGCTGTACCAGAAGAGCGGGAAGAAGGGGTACCCCTGGAGCAGGAGGGAGGAAATGAAGGCCAAGGCGATCAGTCAGGGATGGTGAGCTCGTCTTACGCCGTTTCGCAAGCTCGCTCAGGGCTGACTCGCTGCGAGTTCGACAGGCAATCCGTCTTCGCTAGTGCGTCGCACAGGAAAACCTCGGCTTTATGACCTTGCCGTGAACCATGACTGACCCGCATGCACGCTCAGGCGGTCGTTCCGCTCACGACGCCTCCCTAAACACTCGCGAGTTCGTCCTCGCGCAGGTCGCGCTCGACTTGCTCAAGACGCAGGGCTGGCTGCTCGCTTTCGATGAGATTCAGCTCGTTGACATCGCTGGAGCTGGTCTAGTCAGTCGTGTCATGAGCTGGTACTGGCGGCTCGGCGGTGTTATCGTGGGCACGTCAAACCGTGTGCCGGAAGGTGCGCTTCCGTTCTCCTCTCTCGTCATGTTCTCGCTCCTCAACTCAATCGCGCTTCTACAGATCTTTACAAACAAGGCATACAACGAGCAACCCTCTCCCCCTTCTTGACCGCCCTCTCACGCCGCGCGCCCGTCATCGACCTTTCTTCACCGACCGACTATCGCCTCGTCGCCCGCTCTCAAACTCCGCTCTCGCCTTCGACCGATGCTGAACAACCCGGCGACTTCGGTTCCGTCCAGGCATGGCGACGATGGGGCACCCGGTCGCGCGGCTGGTTCGTCAAGGGCGAGGACGAGGCAGCATGGCGGGAAGCCTTGAGATGGGTCGTCGGCAATGCGGAGGGGGGCGATACAGTATTGACGGTGTACGGACGGAAGGTCAAGGTGCCGTGGGCGAGCGGAGGAGTGGCGAGGTTCTCGTTCAAGGACTTGTGCGAGAAGCCACTCGGCCCGGCCGACTACATCTCAATCGGCAGTGCTTTCGTGAGCATCAACCCATCTACCCCTAGCAGTCTCGTACTGACTGTTTCGCAACAGCACACCGTCATCATCGACGACGTCCCGGTCCTCCCGCTGAGCGCGAAGAACGAAGCGCGGCGGCTAATTACCCTTCTCGATGCTCTCTGTCAGGTTTCCCTCTTAACGACTACAGCGACGCAACTGACTGACCTTCGACTGCAGACGAAACCAAGACCCGCCTCCTCGCCTTCGCCGACTCGCCCATCGACTCCCTCTTCTTCCCCGACGCCATCTCCTCGACCCCACCTCCGCCGCCAGCAGACATCCCGGTCGACGACCTCCCTACTTCTTTCAGCGAGTTTGGCGGCTCGCAAGCACCCGGATCGAGTGGACCTGTCCATGTTCTCGACGCCTCGACGTTCTCCCTTCCGCTCAATTCGTCTCTGACGCAAGCCGGCAAAGCGGATCAGCGCGAGGCGCAGGACGCGGCGGGCGAAATGATCGACTCGCTCACGGAGGAGATGCTCGGCGACGTCGCGCAAGATCTCGAGGCGCCCTACCGACCCAACATCTCGAGCTATGACGAGAGCGAGCAGGTCGGGGCGTACGAGCGGGACGCGGCGCGAGCGCTCGAGGAGCGGGACGAGCAAGTGCTACGACAGGTCAAGAAGCGGATGGAGCAGGAGGCTCGCGCACCTATTCATCCGAGTGCGGCGACGCCCAGCTTCCAGAGCCTCGCCATCTTTACCGGTGAAGAGGAACGCTTCGCCTTCAAGCGCGCCGTTTCTCGCGTCCACGAGATGTCTTCCGCCGAATACCTCGTCACCGTCGAACACTCGCCGCTCCCGTCTGCCGTGCGGACTTGGGAGCAGACAGTCTCGACCTCGCCCGCTTCTCTCGCCGCTCAAGCCGCTGCCGCCTCCGCCTCGCTCGCACGCCATACGGTAGGCGCCAAGGCGCCTTTGCCTGCGGACGACCGTCTCTCCGGCGTCCTCGACCCTTCGGACTTGCGCGCCAAATGGCCGGAAGGGACGCCCGCCGGCGTCAAGAATGTCGACGTGCGGCGGCAGGACAAGCCTGTACTCTCGGAAGCGCATGTCTGGGGGGTGCGCGAGGACTGGGGGAAGAAGGCCGGTCGATGGGGCAAGGGAGCGAGGGCGTACGAGGAGGGAGGAGAGTAATAACGTTCTCGCTCCGTCTCTTACTTTGCAGATCTGTAGGCCTATTTTACACCACGAGTTTCGGTTGTGCAAGCGGCCTACCTCGCAATCTTCGTTTGGGTCGCTCTCCGCCTCTCCTGAACTTCCTCGGGGTTAAGGCTCCGCCACCTCGCGCATGACAACTTCGTCGCTGTCCGGAGCGGTCACCGCGACTTAATGCTGCCAGGCTCAGCAGCATGAGCAGTCTCTTTCCCAAACTCGTCCACACCCTGCCCAGTCGCCCCTTCTCTTCCTCCGCACTCCCCCGACTCCAGTTCCGTATCGCACCTCTTGGCCATCCTATGCTGCGCAACGTCGAATTCGGTCCACCCTTCGACATGAGGCTCAAGAAAGCGCTGCGCGAGTCCGACGCGCTTGCCCGCACGGCCCAAGTCCGCGAAATCCTTCGTTCCGCGCATCTCCTCCCAAGCGAGCTCATCCCCATCGACCAAGGCTGTGACTGACACGGTGGAGAAAACAAAGGCAGAGAACAGCGCGTTGGCCGAGGGACTCAGGAAAGAGATTCAGTCGGTCAAGATGATGGCGGGGCAGAAGCGCGACGAGGGGCTTGAGGAGGATGTCGAGTCGATGAAGCATGTCTTGATGGTGTCACAGAAGAGGCTGATGTCGGCGAACGGCAAGGCCAGCCTTCCTTGCCGTCTGCTCGCGGTTCGCTGAGTTTTCCACCTCGAAACAGCCGTCAACCGCATCGTGCTCTCCAAGGCGTTGGCCGAGGAGACCATCAATGTGTTGCAGCACCGATACCTTGTCCGCTATGTCTCTGCAGGTGCGTCATGACCTGGCTTCCCTCGGGACGTGCCGTCCTGACCCTCGAATCTCGGCATAGTGAGTAGCCTAGGCGCAGTCCTCTCTCGACCCCTCACCAAGTCGGTCAAGCGGGCGCTTGGTGCGCAGACGACCGATCAATTGCGTACATCCTTCAACGGCATCGAGATCTCCCTCCTCCTCCGCGCGGCCGCCCAACTCGCCCCTCCGAAGGCCCTTACCAACCTTCGAAACCGAATTGCCCACCCAAGACCTCCGCCGAGCAAGATGCGCGACTTGATTAAAATGGAGCGCGTCAAGCAAGGTGCGCAACCGGTGTGGGCCGCCGAACAGGCGAAGGCGGCAATGGCACCAGGCTCATCTTCCGCGCGTTCGCTTCCGTTCCTGCCAACTCTCCTCCAGCTCACGGTCATTCAACATTCAGGCCCCGAAGTTGAGCTCGTAACTCGCGTCCCGCCTGCTTGCCGTCATACTCGATTCGTCGATTCGCCATTCCTTCCCGACTCGCGCACTGCCTGTCAACTCTCCCTCGCGCCTATGCCCGTCGGTTCTCCTCTCCGTCGCTAGTGAATTCTTGTTGTCGACACCATCACTAGTATCCTTTGCAAGTCGCTCTTCGTCGCCTGTCACCCCTCGAACCCAGCGCTCCGCGGAATTTCCGCACCGCTTTCCGAGGCTTGCTCCTCTCGTCTCTTGCTCTCAACCTACCTTGTCCGTCATGGCTCGCTCGAGACACTCACAACATTACGACAGCGAGACGTCAACCGACACGGAGGACACAACGCCGACGGAGTCGTCGGACTCGTCTGAGGAGGAGGAGGAGGAGCACCCCAGACGACGGCGCAAACGACACCACCATGGCTACGACGACGACGACAGACGAGGACTGATATCGGTGAGTGGTTCGCGTCTGCCTGCGCGACCCGACTGAAGTAACGCTCTCCGCCGACAGAAACGCTCTACTCCCTCCTCGAACAACAACTTGCTCTGGCTTGGCGTCGGGCTCTTCGTCCTGCTTGCTGCTCTCGGCGTTGGCGGCTACTACTGGTGGACGCATCGGAACGGCACGTCGTCGTCGTTTCTGGGAGGGACTGGAGCCTCTTCTGGGACAGGCGAGACGGGATCTGGCTTTACAGACAGCAGCAGCGGCGTGGGAGCAGGTGCAGGGTCTATTGGAGACGCTACAGGAGGAGCAGGTGGCGGCGTTGCGACGGGAGGAGGAACCGATTCGCCGACAGCAGCTGCCTCCGGAACCGCAGGCGCGACAGGCGGCGGCAGCCCTTCGTCTGGCGGAGCGGCGGCACCGTCAGGCTCAGGGAGCGCAACTGCCTCGGTGCCGGCATCCAACTCGACGGGCGCAACGACCGGCGACAGCACGGGAGGCGGGAAAGGACAGATCTTGGGCTTCTGGGAGAATTGGAAGGGGATGTCGATCGCCGATACGAAGTTCTCGTCATATCAGTTCTGTGCCTGGTGCGTCACAGCGGATCTCGTCGGGGCCGGCGACTCACTCGTCGATGAACAGGTTCGTCGCCGTACCAGGGACTGCGGCTGAGAAAGGCGCTCTCACGATGGGCGAAGGAGCGGTCAAGGCGAAGGACTGGGCAGCAGCAGCGACGAAGGCAGGCTGTAAGCCAATATTGTCGATCGGCGGGTGGAGCGGTCAGCGAGATTGTCCAAGTTGGAGGAGGAGGACTGGCTCACCACCTTCATGCAGGCTCGAATACGTTCAGCGGTCTCATGGCGACAGATGCAAGCCGAAGTGACTTCGTCAACACAATCAGCGCGGCGCTCAGCGCGAACGGATTTGGTGAGCGTGCTTCAGCCAGCTTGATGTTCGAGGAGAAGACTGATTTCCATTCTCGTAGTCGGTGCCGACCTTGATTGGGAGTATCCGGGCAAGGCTGGAGCAACAAATGTAGGCTCGAGTGTCGACGTCGGTAGCGAAGTCTTGCTCATCCTCCATCCCCGTACCTGCGACAGGACTTTGACACCAAGAACGACCTGAACAACTTCCTCACCTTCCTCAAAGCCCTGCGCGCGAAGCTCGGAACAGACAAGATCATCAGCGCAGATACGTCAGCGGGCGTATGGGTAGGGTCGGACGGCCAGCCTAGCAAGGACTTGAGCGCGGTACGGCCTTCTCGATTCTCCTGGCGTCTCCTCTGGCGGCTGACGTCCTGCTCGCGCAGTTCGCCGATGTGCTCGACTTCGTCACGATCATGGTGCGTCGTCAAAGATCGTTCGAATCGTCAACGAACTCCGCTCTGGCTCAGACCGTCCTCCCCCTCGCTGTCGCGCAGCATCTCGAGGCCCCGCTAACGCGTTCAACCGGCACAGACTTATGATTCCGTAACGTATGCCGCGAAGGTGACGGGGCCAAACTTCGTGAAACACTTTCCCTTCGGCCCGTCAAAATCGAAGCTGGAGCTGACAACGCCCGATGCAGGCCCTCGACTCATCTTGCGCACCACCATCGAATCAGTTCGCCATCCCGAGTACGGTGAAAGCGTGGACCGCCGCCAACTTCCCTGCGAACAAGGTGCGTCTCCCTGTGGACCGTCTCAAGTTTGTAAGCTGACGCAAGATCGCACAGATCATGCTCGGCCTCGCTTCATACGGCTACGCATGGAAGGTTGCCGACTTCCAGGCGAATGGCGTCAGCGGCGCCAAGTCGCCCATCTACCAGGACGCCTCGGGAACCCTCAGTGCCACAAATGGGTCGGTGGACTACGACACGATCGTTTCGAAGGTGAGGAGCGATCAGTCATACGCTCCTCAGCAGGACAAGCTGATCTCTCTCATCGACCCCAGGATATCCCCTCTATGCAGCGGACGTTCGATAATTGTACGTCGACGCCGTTCCTTTATTCGAAGGATACGCAACTGTTCATCGCCTGTACGTTCCGTCTGCTCTTGTTCGATGCGCGCTGTCCTTGCTTATTTCGCTCACTGCGCAAGACGACGACGCGGAATCTTTCGCTGCAAAGGGCGGCTACGCGGGCAAGAACGGGTTGATGGGATGTTCTATCTATGCGGGCATGACGCAGAACAAGGATGGGAAACTCGCGGCTGCGGCGAAGCAGGTGTGCTGAATAGGGTTCCCTGCTACTCATGAGTTGCCCAGCGGCTTGTGGCCCTCATCGCCGATTACGTCGGCCAAGTTCGTCGTTCCCGATCCTCGCTTCGCTGGCTTTGGCTGTGAAGGGTCGGGCTTCCAGCCGATCTGTGTGCGTAAGGTCGTCAGCAAGCGAATCGAGAGCGAAGAAAGAGGAGGAGGAGGGGGGAACTCACCATGTGCATGATCTGGAAAGTCGCAGGGATCGAGCCGTCTTCGAGACCGTGCAGTTCTGCGGATGCGCTAAGCCTGTTAGTGCGTGCGGAAATTTCGTCGTAAACTCCGTTATCCTGCGAGCCTGAAGCCTTCTTCTGCAAAGAACTCGGGCCAAGGTTTTGCAAACGCACCTTTGTAAATCTCTCCCGCCGCCAACAACGTCTCGGGGGCCAGCGTCTTTCTTCGGTTGACGACCGCATTTCCTTCACCCATCCACTTGAGGTCGTCGACGAGTTCGTAGATGGAAGGGTAGGCAATCTGGATCTCGTCGACGTCGACGGTTGAGAGGGAGAAGCCGGCGCGGTTGAGAAGCGAGGTGACGGATTGTGAGTCTAATTTGATCGGTAGGGGCGATGCGCGGATTCGTTAAAGGCGAGCAGGAGGCGAACGAAGTCAGCGTTCCGCTCTTGAAAGCAGAGTCCGCCATACTGCACGCACCGGTCATTGGCGATACCCGTGGAGAGATGCCGCCTTCTCGCTCGACCTCAGCAAGTTGTAGCGCCGTTCTGTATGATCGTAAGACTGGTCAGCAATGTCGAGACGAGCGGAGAGGCCGGCGAAGGGACGAACCGCAGCTCGAACAGCGTATCGCCGCCAAACATCGAGCCAATGAAGACGCCATCTGGTCGCAGTGTCCGCTTGATCTGAATGAGCGTGCCTGCGAACCGTTGCGTGTCAGCTGCGCCGCCCGTCAAGCGAAGCGTGGTCAAACTCGGATAGACCTGGCAGGTCGTTGATCCAGTGCATCGAGAGACAGGACATAACGCAGTCGTAGGAATTCTCCTCAAAGTGCGAGGAGAGCTGTTCTTCGTCGAGGTGGATTCGCTCGACGGGAACTACGGAGGACAACGAGTCAGTGCGCCTTGACTCTGACTGCATATTAGAACGAGACAGTTGAACGAGCAGGTGAAATTCGTCGATGCCGTCTAGCTCAAGTAGATAGCAGGCGGAAATGACTGGGAACGCACCCTCTGTCTCGATACCCTCGTCGCGGAAGAGCATCTCCCCTTCGAGGGTACGTGGTCAGCCCCTCAGCTATCTCGACGACCAAGCGCGCGCTAGGACTCACTGGACGAGTCAACCATCACAACCTTTTGCGTGATCTCCGGATCGAGGTGCTTGGCGAGATAGCCAGGACCGGAACCGACGTCGAGCACGACTGGGTATCGCCGGGTAATGTCCTGCGAAAATGGTGCCGTTAGCCTCCTTCACGCAACGGCACGACTACATCAGGCGGCAGCAAGAGGGTTGTACCGCCCAGCGATTTCACGATGTTCCACGAGAGGAAGAGAGGCAGGCACCAGCAAGCGATCAACCATCCCCTGGGCGACATCGTCCTTGACGTAGTCCGTCAGCCTGCTCCTTTCGACGTTCCTTGCTGCCCTGTCCCGCTGTGCGCGTTTGAGCTCGCGATCGAAGACGGCGAACGGACTGGCTGAGGAAGGGGCGAAGGACGGGACGGCATAGGAGCGGTTCGGCTGTCTCAGTGCTGTTCTGAGCAAGTTAGTGGGTCCAGATCGAGTCAAGCTGACCATTCTGGCGGTGTGCGAGCGAGAAGTACGACTTCGCGACTTCATCAGTTGATTGCCTCTCGACCTGCGACTCGGCTCGTCTCTCGCGCTCGGATGGCTAGGATGGCTGTTGGAGAAGCAAGCTACAGTTGGACTGCACGTGATCCGCGGACCAGGCGCGGCTTCCCTGTTGAGACGCCGCAGCTTGAGCGACGAGTGCGCGGCGGGCTGATTTATAGGCAGGTCAACCCCGACGAAGGTGCGCCCAGCTAGCCTGATACGCGTGCGAGGCCGTGCTGACAACGAGTTCACGCCCGCAGAGATGAGCGCGGCCAACTTCTTCATCCCTTCGCTTCCCGGACAACCCTCCGACTCGTCGCTCACCATGTATGGCGGCCACATCCCCTCTGCGCCGCCGAAGAACGGCGTGCCGGACACCGAGTCCGACGCGCACCTGTACTTCTTCATGGTGCGGAACAAGCACATCGCCGATACCGAGCGAACACTGCTCTGGTCCGTCTCCCCTTCCCTCCCGCAACTCCGCTCCAGATGCAGTGTCCCGCTCCCGCGTCCAAGTTTTCCTGCTCAAAGCGTACGCTGACAGGGCAACGCATTGCAGGTTCAACGGAGGGCCTGGATGTTCGAGCTTCGACGGGGGGATGATGGAAATCGGTCCTTACCGCCTCGTACCAAACGGAGACGGCAAGCTCGTCGAGGCTGAGGGAGCGTGGAACGAATACGCCAACGTCGTCTTCAGTGCGTGCAACGGCAGCCCTGCTCGGCTGAGCTGAGCTGACTCTCCATTTGCTCGAGCAGTCGATCAACCTGTCGGGACGGGTTACTCGTACATGTCGACGAACGAGTATGTGCACGACTTACCAGAAGTGCGTACAATGGTTTCCGTTGTGATGGTCCCGTTCCTTGACCCGTCTCGCTTAACAGGCGTCTGCGCATGTTGTCGAGTTCCTCAGCAAGTTCTACACCGTCTTCCCCGAGTTCAAGAATCACGATGTACACTGTAACGGCTCTCCTCCTACATGTCGTATACGAATTGACCTTGTCTTTGCGCAGACCTACATCGGCGGCGAGTCGTACGCCGGCCAGTACATCCCCTACTTCGCGCAAGCGATCCTCGCCTCTCCCCGCCTTCCAACACGCCTCAAAGGTCTCTTGATCGGCAACGGCTGGATCGATCCCTACAACCAGTACCCGGCCTACCTCGACTTTGCGCTCCAAGCTGGCGTGATCAAGGAGGGTTCGGATGCGGAAAAGGCGGTCAGGAAGGAGGTCAAGACTTGTCAGGAGCATATGGATGTCAAGGTTAGCGATGGGATGGACAAGATGCCCATCCATTTGGGGATTTGCGAGAGGATTTTGGGCGCGATCACGGACTCGACTATCCAGTCGTGTGTTGCGCTTGAGCTTTTCCTATATGGGGCCAAACTGACTTGTCTCGATCTCGCCAGCGTCAACGGCCAGAATATGTGCGTGAACAATTACGACGTGCGCCTCACCGACACGCACCCCGCCTGCGGCATGAACTGGCCTCCCGACCTGCACGACATGTACCCCTACCTCGGTGTGCGTCCCCCCTCCTCTCCTCTCCTCGTCCCATCCCATCTACTCACGTCCATGCTGCCACAGCGTGACGACGTCAAATCCGCTTTTCACGCCACCCGTCACCCAGGACCGTGGGTCGAATGCAACGGACAAGTCGGCGCGCAGTTCTACACGCCCAATAGCAGGCCGAGTGTCCAGCTGTTGCCGGAACTGTTGGAGATGGTGCCGGTCCTGATGTTCGCAGGCGCGGAGGACTTGATTTGCGTGAGTTGGCGTATTCTTTCGTTGTCCGGGAGTGTGATGGAGGCGACACGTGTTGAGTGTCGACATTTCTCGTGACGGGACGGTAGGTTGACTCCTTTCATGCTCGCAGAACCACGTCGGCATCGAGCGGATGATCGAGAACCTCGAATGGAACGGCCGGAAGGGCTTCGGGGTGCGTGACTCTGCTGCTGCTGTCGGATCTCGATGCCGTACCTTTCGTCAAAAAGGTCGATGCTCAGCCGGGATGCTCTCACGCAGAACGTAACGGCGGAAGAGTGGGTTGTCAACGGCAAGTCTGCGGGAACTTGGACTTCGGCTCGCAACATGACCTACGTCAAGATCACGGGTGCAAGTCACATGGTGCGTCGCTCTGCTCTCTCTTGACACCTCCAATTTTGTTGACGACTCTCGTGCGATTAGGCCCCGTACGACGAACCCCTCGCGACGCACGACATGTTCCTCCGCTTCATCGGCGTCTCGCTCCTCTCCGCCGCCGGTCCAGCAGCCCAAGTTCCTTCGCGAATCGGCAACGAGATCCCCGCTGTCCTCGGCTCGACCCTACCGAACGGGACCGTCATCGACTCGAGCTCGTCTGGCGCTCTGTCTGCCGAGAAACAACTCGACGGCGCCTCGTCCGGCTTGGGCGGTGACTCGAGCTCGGCGGGCACAAGCAGTGATGCAGGGAAGCTGGGGTACGGCGGCGACGGAGCGCTCGAAGGACTCGTACATGCGTCGAGTGCGCTCGTCCTCGTTGCGTTGATGGCTGCTGCGTTCGCGCTGTTCCTTTGGTTCAGGAGGCGGACGCAACGGCTATCGCGAGGTGGAGAGGGAGGAGGATGGGGAGCACTGGGCGGACGGGGAGGGTTGGGCAAGCATTCGAGGGCGAAGAGTCTCGGTCGGGGAGGCGGGCTAGGTCTGGGTGGCGTTGAGCACGAAGAGGACGACAGCGAGGACGTCGAGGGTCGACCTGGAGTTGGTGGCGATTCGCACGAGCTGGACGAATTGATGAGTACACGGAGGGCCGGCGGAGCTGGGGGTGCGTACAGAGATGCGGACGAGCAGCGGCGGCCAGCTGGCGGTAGACGCGACGAGGAGGAAGAGGTCTTCGGGCTCGGTGACGACGAAGATGACGAGGGTGATGCGGCAGTCGCTAGGAAGGGGTAGTGACTAGACTTTCGCTCCGGGTGTTTACGATTTTTTCGCATGAATTGTGATGTTGTAACGATGCAGTCTGTGAAGACTACTTGCCCTGCAAGCGTCCACATGACTTCCGCTTGGCCGACTTGTTGGGATTCAAGCTCGAGCGCGTCCAAGTCGACCACTCTCGCACAGTCGCCGGATTGGCTGCGGCTGACACGATGCCAGGCGTAAAGGCATCGCCAAAGGCGTCGCCGTTGCCCTCGAAGAAGGGCAAGGGCAAGCAGCGCGCCACCACCGCCGACGCTCCCTCGCCCGCTTCATCAACCCGCTCTCACGACACGGCCGACTCGCCAGCGCCGAAGTCGGCGGCGTCTGCTTCTCCGATGAATAACGGCAAGAAGGGGAAGACTGCCCAGGGTCAGGAGGAGGACGAGGACGAGCTGTTGAGCTTGGCGGAGCGGATTGCGGAGAGCGCGCATTTGCTTGTCAAGGGCAGGGGGAGCGACAAGCTTGCTCAGCAAGCCATGGAAATCGTCAAGCGGAGCTTCGATAAAGGTGCGCGACATTTCATTCGCGATGAGTCGGTACTCCTCGACGGGATGCGGTTTCGACCATGTCGCGAAGAAGCGACATCTTGAGATTGATTCTTCTTGATCAAGATTGTACTGACTCGCATCTCTTTTCGTAGCTCTCGCCTCAGAGTCCCTCTCCTTTCCCCATCTCTCCACCCTCCTCGCCTCTCTCTCTCCTGTCGCCGGTCCCTCCACCCGCTCCCGTTCCGCCGCCTCTTTCGCCGCCGACGAACCCTCCTTCGCTCTCGTCCCCACGCCCATTTCTGAACTCACGACCGAGGGCATGGACGCCGAAATGATCTGGGAACAGATGGAGTTGAGGGGACAGACTGTTGATGGGTTGATGGAGGAGATGTTTGGACAGGGAGACGAGGATGAAGGAGAGGAGGGAGAGGGAGAGTTCGATTCGGATGAAGAGGAAGAAGAAGAGGAAGGCGAATTTGGTCAGGATTTTGAGGATGAGGTCGAGATGGAGGAGGATTCTGATGCGGAAGACGACGACATCGAGTTCGACGACTTGCCAGAGGCGGCGAAGGAGGAGTATTACCGGCGCCTTGGCGAGGGGGACGAGGAGGCGACGGATGGCGAGGAGGACGAGGGAGAGGAGAGACAGGAGCCCCAGGCAGACACCTTGACGGACGAGACGAGCGGTCTGACGCTCGACAATTTTGACGGCGACCGCAAGGGCAGGAAGCGGCGGACAGAGCGGTGCGTTTGCCATTTCTTTCTTGACCCGCGTTCAGCAGACTAACTTCCGCTCACTGTGCAGCTCCTCCGGCCCCAAGTCCGAAGTCGACGACGCCTTCTTCTCCCTCTCCGACTTCCACCGCGACGCCAGCGAGGGCGAGCACGAGATGGCGAGAATGCTTCGCGACGAGGTGCCCTCGGACGATGACGACGAGGAGGACGAAAATGGCTCGGGTGGCATCGACCTATTCGCACCCGTCAGTGGAATAGGCGACGACGATGAAGAAGACGAGGAAGAGGGCGATCTTGACGCCGGGGGCGTCATGTTCAAGGACTTCTTCGATCCACCCAGTCGGCCACCTCCCCGGGGCGGCAAGAAGCCTTCTGCCGGCAAGAAGGAGAAGGCGGCTCCGGTTGCTGCTGAAGCAGATGGGCATGCTGTGGAGGAGAACAAGGAGAAGAAGCGCGGCGTGCGGTTCTCCGAGTCGGTCAAGGTCAAGGAAATCCCGCATCGACTGGCTGGCAAGAAGCGGCGCGCGGGTGATGACGACGAGGGAGGTAAGGACGACGAGGGCATTGAGGCGTTGCGGAGTCTCATTGACGGAGACGAGGCGGAGAGTGACGAGGAGGACTTTGATGGAGAGCTGGACGGCTTCGAGGATGACGAGGGTGACTCGATGGCGCTCGACGCAGAGGACGAGGAGGAATCGGGCGAGGAGGATGACGAAGAGGACGAGGAGGAGGACGGCAGTGCGGACGGCGAGGACGAGGTCGACATTCTCGAAGACGAGCAAACTATGCAGCGCTTCAAGTCGGAGCTCTTCGACGACGATGAGCCCGAAGACGACAAAAGTGCGTTGTTAGCTTCTTCCCTTGCGCATCCAGCTTGCTGACCTTGCCGCGCTTGCAGCCAAGAACATGTCTCGCCACGAGCGCCGTCTCCTCCAGCTCTCGTCGCAGATCGCCGCGCTCGAGCAGGAGAACGTTGGTCCGAAAGACTGGACGCTCATCGGTGAGGCGCAGTCGAAGCAACGGCCTGTCAACTCGCTCCTCGACGAGGACCTCGAGTTCGAGCGGATGGGCAAGGTTGCGCCGGTCATCACCGAGGAGACGACCAAGTCGATCGAGGATCTGATCAAGAAGCGTATCCTGGACAACCAGTTCGACGATGTCGAGCGCCGCGTCGCCGTCGACCCGAACCAGTTCCTTCCGAGCCGGTTCATGGAGCTGCAGGATACGAAGAGCCAGAAGTCGCTCGCCGAAGTCTACGAGGATGAATTCCGGGAGAAGCGTGACAAGGAGGAGGGCAGGGAGGTCGTGCACGAGCTCGACAAGGACCTACAGAAGCGGCACGACGAGATCGAGGCGCTCTTCGAAGACTTGGCCGCGCGGCTCGATGCGCTCAGCAATGCCCGCTTCACCCCCAAGGCTGTGCGTTGCGCGTCTTTCACCACCTTCTGTGTGGGGCTGACCCGCTTCCTCGCGTCGCAGCCCAAAGCAGCGATCACGACCATCACCAACCTCCCCTCGATCTCTGTCGAATCCGCTCTGCCGACTGCCTCTTCCACCACGACTCTCCTTGCGCCCGAAGAGATCTACTCTGCCAAGGGCGCCCAATCTGCTCTCGCCATCGATGCCGCCGACCTCACACCGGCGCAGAAGAAGGCGCAGCGGCAAAAGCAGCGCAAGGACCGCAAGGCCGTCGCCGAGAAGACGGAGCGCATTCTCGCTTCGCAGCGGCGAAAGAAGGGCGCGAGGGGTGAGAAGGAGGCCGCCGAGGAGAAGTTGCTGGGCACGAGGGGTGTCACCGTTATCGGGAAGGGAGGCGCGGAGAAGAAGGCTGCGGGCAAGAAGCGGAAGAGGGGAGATGCGGACGGTCTTGGCGGAGCGGGCGCGCAGAGCAGCGTCGGGCTCAAGCTGTAGACTCGGATTTGCACAGCTAGGCAAGTCTTTGCCGCTCCACCGGACGAATTCGGTTTGAGACGAGGAGGAAAGCTCGGATGTCGATGCGGCCTGGGGAGGATACATGGCAGAATAGGTTGTGCTCTACGACCACGGAATGGCCCCTCACATCTTGAGCAGGATCGGCTTGCCCTTGCCGTCCTTCGGGTGAAGGAGGACGAGATCCTCGTTGATCCGGACGCCAACTCGCAAGAACCCTTTGTCGTCGGTGACCGCTACAAGACCCGCCTCTTCCGCTCGCTTCTTTGCTTCCGCCGAGCTCTTGATTTCGACGCCAGCGAGCTGGCCAGCACCGTCGGGGAGGTTGTACACCCGCTGGAGAGGGCCTCGCGGACCTTCCTGGAATTGACCTTGCGCAATCATGGACGAGACGAGAGCTGCTGCGTTCTGTTGCTCGGGAGCGACGGGCGACGTGGAGGTGGAAACAGCGGCTGAGGTAGATGTTGTGATGGAGGGCGGGAAAAGGGGTGGAAGGGCTGTGGTCGGAGGTGGTGCTGATGCGGTGTTGTCGCCTGTGCGCCCCAGGTATCCCAGGTCGTCGTCCGCCTCCGGGTACTCCTCGTGCGCCGGCAAATCCTCGTCTGGCTCCTTGTCTTCCTCCGAGTCTACGTCGTCTGACTGCTGTCCGATCGTGCCGCCCAGGGTCGATCGTCGCCGCGCCTTGGCTGACTTCCGCTGTTGCCGCTTTTTCCGGTTACGGGAAAGTCGCACCTCTTCCGTCGGGGCTGCTGAAGTTGGGGAGGTAGGCGCAGGGTATGGAGGAGCCGGTGAGGAGGAACGAGGTGTAGACGGCGTCGGCGCCGGTTCCACCTCAGGAGGAGGCCTCGACACCCATGCAAACAGTCGAGAGAGCATTGCGTCGACTCCTGGGCGCGCTTCGTACGGCGTTCGGCGAGTCGAGACCGGCAGATGATGAGGAGAGTGAGGGTGAATGGATGGAGATCTCACGAGGCGAGGTGAGAGCCGGCTGGATTGCTCTGAGAGAAGCTAGCCGAGCAAGTCTTTTTCAGCCACCCTGAAGAGCTGTAAGTGTAGGGAGCGTGAGCGTTGGCGGTCGCAAGAAGTGCGCGAGTGAGTTGATCTCTTCCGCACTGCCCGCAGTCGCTGGACGAGCTGTTGCCGCTGCTCAGGGGCGCTCAGAGACTCTCAGCTCTCGTCAGCTTGCGCGTCAGCCCCGTCATTTGCCGCGCCATGTCAGGCTCGACCCCTCTTCCTCTCTCAACTGATCAAGCCCTTGCTCCTCCGTCAATCAGCGAAGCCGACGCAAATGGGGCTCACATGACTACAGAACCTTCTGTAACCTCGCCGGCTGGCGCCCAGCCCGCCGCATCGACTCCACATCCGACCGTCCCTCCGGGCATGACCAAATCCGCTCTCAAACGCCAGCGAAGACAGGAGGAGTTCCAGGCGAAGAAGCTCGTGAAGCGACAACAGGAAAAGGAGCGGAAAAAAGCCAGAACGGCGGAGATCAAGCGGCTTATTGCGGAGGGAGTGATGGAGAAGCGCGAGTCGAAGAAGCGGAAGAAGGCTGGGGGAGAGCCGCATGGCGCGAGGATCGTGATCGACATGGGCTTCGATGAGCTGATGACGGAGAAGGTGCGTTCAAAGGCTGTTGAGAGCTTGCGTGACCGAAAGATGAGCTGACTCCCCCTACTGCCCTTTCCGCTCTGCACAGGAGGTCAAGTCGATGGCGTCCCAGCTCGCCTACTGCTACTCTGCGAACCGCGCATCTTCGCATCCCTTCTCCATCCTCGTCACCTCCTTCAACGGCCGATTGCGAGAAGGCTACGACAAGCGAGGCGACTTCAAGAGCTGGAAGGGCGTCGAGTGGTGGTATGACGGTGTCGAGAAGCTTTGGGAGGGCGTGAAGGATACCGAGGGAGTCGACAGTGCGGCAGAGGCGGGCTCAACACCAAGTGGACCCGCAGCAGACGCAGGCTCGGCAGAAGCCCTGGCCGCATCTTCCTCCTCCACACCCGTCAACACTCTCGGCGTTCTCTCCGGCCAGCCCTGCACGCGCGTTCCCCAATCGACCGTCACCTACCTCACCGGCGACTCTCCCAACGTCCTTACCTCCCTCGTCCCTGGCCACACCTACATTCTCGGCGGCATTGTCGACCGGAATCGATACAAGAACCTATGTCTCAACAAGGCCAACTCGCTCGGGATCTCGCATGCCCAGCTACCGATTGGAGAGTACCTGCCTGAGATGCAGACGAGGAAGGTCCTCACCGTCAATCAGGTTTTCGAGATCCTCGTGAATTGGGTGGATGCGGGCGAGAAGGATGGCAAGGAGGGATGGGGAGAGGCGTTAAGGAAGGCCATGCCCGAGCGAAAGTTTGATCCGGATGCGAGGAAGAAACGTAGGGAGGCAAGGAGGAAGGCGGGTGAGGCGGTTAGTGCGAGCGAGGACGAGGGGGAAGTTGATCAGGCGAGTGGAGGTGTCTACGTCGCGGAGGATGACCTTGAGGAGGGGAAGATGATCGTGGGAAGGGTCGCAGAGGCAAGGGGTGTCGCGCACGTCGCGGAGGAGCGCGAGGGCGCGGAGGCAGTCGTCTCGAACGTCGACGCGAAGGAGGTGCAGGGGTAGAGCGGTTGACTGCAACCATCGTCTGAAACTTCTTCGAGTGGAAATGACTGAGAGTTGGTTAGGAGGCCGGGTTTGGGTGAGGCGGAGGAAAACAAAGGAGGAGGCCGAGTAGGGTCTTGTGAGTGCAGGAAAGTGCATGGAAAGGTCCTCAAAGTCAAGGTAAGCGAGGGGAAGAAGGCGAAGAAGCGGTAGGTGTTTCTTCGCCGGCGCGCAAGCGACCCGCTCGCGACTGACCGTTCTTTCGGTTCCTGTGTTCTCGAGAGCAGACGGCGACACTCACGTTGCACGGGCGGACCGACAAGGGATGAACTTAATCGTTACGCATAAGAAGCCAGACAACCCGAGAGCGTACACAGAGGAAATAAGGAAACCGCGTCGAGTGAATGAGGGGTGAGACAAAACGAGCGTAAAAGGTGAAAGAGCGTGGTGTGAGAATGTAAAAGAGAGTGGGCGTTAGGGCAAGAGTCCATACAAGACCGCGAGTTGAGCGAATCGCCTCGAGAAAGTCCATCAATCGTTCAACCCGCCCACTTCACCGCCTATCATGCGCGAGGTACGCCAATCCTTCGTCCAGTCCACCATACGCATCGACCTCTCCTTCCGCTCCAAACCTGTCCTGGTGCTGCTCCTCGTCCTCGTTCACCACCCTCAAGGGACTCGACCGCTGCTGCTGCTGCTGCGTCGACTGGTCATCGACGTGCTGAATTGAGCGGTATGACGGAACAGGGGAGGGGCTGACGCCTGGGATGAGCGAGGCAGGGGTTGCAAGGTCTCGCTGCTGAGCGGGGGCGTAGTCGATCGCCCCGGGGTAGGGAAGCGAGGCGTGCTGAGACTGAGGGGGGTAAGAAGGAGCTGCGCTGCCGTACATGGTCGGGTACGAAGGAGCCCCAGGCGGAGGAGCAGTCGAAGACGGGTACTGCATGTATCCCCCAGGCTGGCCGTACGCCTGGCCTTGGACGCGCGAGTCATACCCCGAGGGGTAGACGCCGACGCCCGCGGTGTTGTGCTGGGTTGGAGGAGACATGGTGTAGCCTTGCTGAGGAGGAGGAGGCGAGGAAGGCGAGTTGCCGAGTCCGCCGGGAGGAGGCGACATCGCTTCGCCGTATGCGTCGCGCTCGACCGGGATCTCGGGCAGCTGAGGTGCCTGCTGTTGTTGGTAGTGATGACGGTCGTACATCGAAGCCGCACCCAACGCGCCCGCACCCGTCCCGACACTCGCCATCGTCATCCCGTCATCCTGCCTCGCACCCGCACCAGACTGATAGTGCGGGACATTCGCATAATACGCATCCTGTTCCGCCGCCGGCGCAACTCTGCGCTTGACGCGCTGCGGCGATCCATCGGTCGGCAAAGGCGCATACGAAGCGAACCCGTCTTTCTCGCCCTCTCCACTCGAGTCGCGCGACCGAGAGCGCTCGTACGTAGCGGTGTACCCGAGCGCGCCTGCTCCTGCGGCAACGTATCCCGCTTCGGCGTACTTGCTGCTGCTTGGGTGCGCGCCGTGGCTCGAGGGCCTGTTCGAGCGACCCGCAGCGCCTGCACCGGCCGCCAACGCTCCCGCACCCGCACCTCCGAGCGCAGGGTCCCAGTGCTCGTCGCGCGCGAACGGGTCGTACTCGTCTTTCTCGTGCTTGCCGCCCTTTTTGGCGAACCACCACCCGAGGAGGCCGATGACGATCAAGGCTGCGGCACCGCCTACTGCGCCGCCGACTATGGCGCCAATGTGCGATGAGGCGCCGGAGGAGGAGCCCGAGGAGCCCGCGAGGGCGGTGGCGGATGAGGAGGAGGAGGTCGGTGACGAGGAGGAGAAGGGGACCGTCACGGTCGTGAGGCTGGTCGAGGACGGAGGGGGAGTCGTTGTCGTTGACGAGCTCGGGGACGGGGTGCTCGACGTCGATGGGGTCGACGTCGTAGTCGTGGTCGTCGTCGTCGTGGTGCTGGACGAGGTCTGGGTCGGGCATATCGTCGTGTACAGGATCGAGAGTGGCGATGAAGTGACGAGGGTCTGGGTCGCAAAGCCTGCCAATTCGGATGTCGCGGTGCTGTCGAGAATGAGTTTCAAGCGAGGTCAGGCCGTGAACAACCGGCGACTCGGCGAAGGGAACGCACACAGTCTCCTCGCCGCGAACACGGAAGACAGTCTCTGTCAGCTGTCCCCTGATGGTCCCGATGTACGTCGAGAGCGAGACCTGCGCGCGGCAAAGGTCAATCGGTGCATTGTCCAGAGGGGAGGAGAGCGAGGCGGACGCACGACGGGGCGGACGGTGAGGAAGGTGGCCGTCGCGGTGACCGAAGGTACGCGGCTGAGGACAGTCTGCGTCGCGTAGACGGTCGACGTCGCGCTGGTGATGCAGCGGTCTGCCATGTTGCGAGTGCCGAGTGTATGTGTCCGGGGTGGTTGGGTGAGCGAGCGAGAGAGTGAGCGCGTAGGTGTCTGCGGGCGGTTCGAGCGAGTGTGACGGGGTGCAAGGAGTGTCTGCGTGAGCCTGTGTGGGCCAACGGGGTGGCTGGTCTCCTCGCCCTGCCTCGAGTGAGCGGGTGGGCTGAGCGGCGGCGAGAGATGGCGGGGTCGGGCGCGTCTGTTTCGCGAGCAGTTGGCTGAGCGGTCGAGTGAACACGCCTGGCAAACCTTCGCACGTCAGCCACACACACAACTACGGCAGAGCAACGAACGAGCGAGTCGAGCCAGCGCCAACAGCAAAAGCACCCTCGTTCGCACGGCAAGTCCATTTCGAGGGTTCCCTTCACTTTCCTCACGCCAGCGCGCACGCCGTGGGCCCTGGCGTGTGCTGTTGCACTCACAGCGAACACTTTGTTGCTAATCGAGTGGACCGCCTAGCTCCCAGCGAGCGAGGGCGCCCCGTCCTCCTCCTCTCTTGCTCCGCGGACTGTCCGGACCCGTTCGCTTGGCTCACGCGCTCAGTTGGCGCCCTTCTCCTACTCTTTGCTGAACCCTTCTCACCCATGCCACGATGACTCGTCACAGCCGGCTCGATTTGTCCTCCTCAGAGGGCTCAGACTGGTCCTCTTCCGACGACGACGACGACGAGGAGCTGGCGCCTCTTCCCGCTCAGAGATCGACTGGACTGGGCGTGTGGATTCTGTTGCTTCTGGGCGTGTGCGCGGTCGTGGGAACTGCGCTGCTCGTCGTGTTCCTACAGCGCAAGGACGGGGCCGGGACGGGCGCGGCGACGCAGGAGGCTGCGGCGGCGACAAACCCAGTCGTGGAGTCGATCAACAGCCCGGACAAGTACGATTCGCCGCCCATCATTGACCAGGGCGACGGCGAAGGCCAGGATGATCTGACGACAACGCCCGCACGAATCCGACGCTCAACGTCTACTTCTTCTTCCAAGTCCAAGCCTACCGGCTCCTCGTCTCCGTCCAACTCCTCCTCCTCTTCAGGCACCAGCAATCTCCCCCCTCTCGTCGGATCCCAACTCCTCGTCGATTTCAGCACCTTCACCTCAGGCGACACCCCCTCCTTCCTCACCTCTCACTCCCTCCAAATCTCGACCGACCCGATCGGTTCCACACCCATCTCACACACATTCCTCGCTTCGAACGTTGATATTGTCGATGGAGCCTGGAGGTTGAAAGTGACAGGACAGAGTGGGAACGGCGATATCAAGAGCGCATCGAGTTACTCTAGTCATACTACACCAAAGGTCTCGGAGACTCTGTCAAGCCCGGTGCGTCCCGCTCCCTCCCCCTTTCTCTCCCTTCTCCTTCTTGATCATACCTCACCCGGCTCGTCAATGTCTCGAAACAGGCCTGCAAATGACGAATCAAGCGCTCACCAAAGGCGGCAAAGCCAGCAACATCGTCGTTCCCTACCCCTCCGACCCAACAGGCGGCTTCCACGACGCGGCAGGGACCCTCTCCTCCCTCTTGCATTCGCTGATTGAGCGCTGGGTCCAGTACACCGTTGAATGGACCCAAGAAGCTACAATCTTCTTCTCTGACGGTGCGGAAGTCGGTCGGCTGACCTCCAACGCAACGTCCCCAAGCAGCCTATGGCATTCATCTGGAACAAGTGCGTTGCCCCTCTCTCTCTTTCTCTCCGGATGTGCTGATGGTTGGTGAGCGAGGGTAGTTGGAGTTCGGGCGAACCGAATTGGAGCGCGGGTCCGCCGAGTGAGGATTCGTACTTGCTTATCATTGCGGTGGCGGGCAATTGGACGAGGGGATGAGCGTATTAGTCAGTCGAGCAGTGCAGTGTAGCCCGATCTTGCACGTTGAGAGGATCAACCCAGAAGAAGGGAAGTGACAGAGGGAGACGGGCGAGCCAGCTAGTTCTCGCTCTCTCGCTTCTCACTTCTCGCTTTCGCTCTTCGACGTTTACGTAACAGGTGTTTCAGGCTTGCGGAAGGGTCCAAGGGGGAGGGGGGGCAGGGGGGAGACGATAGGGGAGGAAAGAAGAGCCGAGGTACAGTTCAGCGAGTCTGCAACGAAAGAGCGGAAAAAAGGTCAGCCTCACACCCATCACTCGACGGCGCCTATTCGTGAGACGTACAACTCGACGACGACGACAGGAACGTGATCGCAGGAAATCACTTCTTGCAGCCGCAGTTGGATCCGCAGGTGCAGGTCGAGTTCTGACGAGGGAAGAGGTCAGTCAATTCAGGCCCCCACCCCCAGTGTCGCCTAGGGAGGGAAGGAGACCAGGCGTACTCCAGTGCAAGAGCAGCCCATCTTGTCAATCTTTCGGCTTAGTGTAAGTGAAGGAAAGAAGGAGAGAGAGGGAGAGCGAGAAGAGCCGGGTAATAAAGCCTCGGGGGTCAAAGCGCCCTTTCCCCACGACTTGGCTAGCGCAAGGCGGTGCAGTCGAACGAGCGCAGCAAAGTCACAGTGGGCGATAGCGGAGCGAGGGAAAGAGCCGGCAAGGGAAGAGGCTGCGAGGAGGAGCTGTCGCGGGCTTTTCGTGCAGCCCGCGTCGTAAGATCCTCCCAGTGAGCCTGTCGCATCTACTAGCGTGCCCCATTGCCCCGTCCAGCCGCGAGGAGAAGAGCGAGATGGGTTAGCAGGTCGACGAAGAGGGCGTTCGGAAACGAGCAGGGCCGCGGGAGTCGTTCGAGCGGGCTGGCCGGGACTAACAGACGCTGCAAAGCACACTGGAGCACTCAGTAATCCCGAAAGAGAGTCGTAGCGAGCGGAAGAAGCGACACCTCTTGCTCGCGTCGTCGCCGTCCGCCTCGACCTCGCTCTGCCCCGCTCGACAGCTTGATCACCCTCACGCAAGGCAGCGTACGTGTCAAACAGCAGCGAGACTCGACTAGGCGACCCAGCTGACCCGCGAATCGCTTTCACCGCGCGCTCAAACCCCTTCCTCGCCCACTCGCCCTCGACACGGCCAATCCTCCAGCTCAACCATGCGGTGCGTGCACTGGTGGAGCTCGCAGACGACTGAACACGCTGACACAACACCATAATGAGCAGGGAAATCGTCCACTTGCAGACCGGACAGGTGCGTCGAGCCCGTCTTGCTCTCACTGCCCTCGACAAGTTGGCCGACCGACTCGCGCTGCTCTCGCGTGTCTATCTGGTCAGTCGCTGACTCGGTGACTCTCTCGCACAGTGCGGTAACCAAATGTGCGCTTCGAGCCTTCCTTGCATCGGCGTCGGGTCGAGCGAGCGTTAGGCTGGTGGAGTTGGACGAGGAGCGTGTCCTGGACGGCACAAACGGGTTAGCTGACTTGACCTCGCCATGCCTCGACGTGTCTCTTCAGCGGTACCGCATTCTGGGAGGTGCGTCCCCCTCCGAACGACTTGTGACGAGCCAGGGAGATGCTGATTCTCGTTCTCCTTTGTCCTGTGCAGACCGTCACCGAGGAGCACGGTGCGTGACCGGTCGTCAGAGTGTCTAGAGGACCGCTAGCTGATGCTGTGTATCCTTCGCGAAGGCCTCGGTCCTGATGGCGTGTGAGTCCCGCGTTCTTCATCCCGGCCGCCTTGTCCTGACTCTCGCTCGTCCTCCGCCGCAGCTACCACGGCGACAACGATCTCCAGCTCGAGCGGATGCAGGTCTACTTCAACGAGGCCGCCGCGAACAAGTATGTCCCGCGCGCGGTCCTCGTCGACCTCGAGCCGGGTACTCTCGACGCGAGTTCTCGTCGCCTCTCCTCCGGTTGACCTCGCCTGCTGATGCGTGCGCGTTCTACAGGTCATCCGTTCATCGCCCATGGGAGAGCTGTTCCGCCCGGACAACATGGTGTCCGCGCAGAGGTGAGTTTGGAAGGATCACGCACCAGAGGGCTTCCGCGTCCAGAATCCAATTGTACTCACGTCTTTCCTGACGCACTCCAGCTCGGCGGGCAACAATTGGGCTAAGGTAAGCGATTCAGGACGCTCAAGGGCGTCCGGAGCTGATTTGGGCTTCGCAGGGCCACTACACCGAGGGAGCGGAACTCGTCGACCAGGTCATGGACGTCGTGCGCAAGGAGGCCGAGAATTGCGACTGCCTGCAGGGTTTCCAGCTCACGCACTCGCTCGGAGGCGGCACGGGGTCGGGAATGGGCACCCTCCTCATCTCCAAGATCCGCGAGGAGTACCCCGACCGCATGATGGCTACCTTCTCAGTCGTCCCGTCGCCCAAGGTCTCGGACACGGTGGTCGAGCCGTACAACGCGACGCTCTCGGTCCACCAGCTTGTCGAGAACTCGGACTTGACGTTCTGCATCGACAACGAGGCCCTCTGTGCGTGGGTCGCTTCCTCGCTTGAAAACGGACTGACATCGGGTGACTCGCAGATGATATCTGCTTCCGCACGTTGAAGCTCAGCGTCCCTACGTACGGCGACCTCAACCACCTCGTCTCGGTCGTCATGAGCGGTGTCACGACCTGCCTCCGCTTCCCCGGCCAGCTCAACTCGGACCTGCGCAAGCTCGCCGTCAACATGGTCCCCTTCCCGCGTCTCCACTTCTTCATGGTCGGCTACGCGCCCCTCACCGCGCCCGGATCCAAGAACTTCCGCGCCGTCTCGGTCCCCGAGTTGACCCAGCAGATGTTTGACGCCAAGAACATGATGGCCGCGTCGGACCCCCGCCACGGTCGCTACCTCACCGTCGCTGCATACTGGCGCGGAAAGGTCTCGATGCGCGAGGTCGACGACAGCATGCTCCAGGTCCAGACCCGCAACGCCGACCACTTTGTCGGTGCGTCCACGCTTGTCCTTCCGCTCGTTACCTTCGCTCACAGTCAACGTTGCACAGAGTGGATCCCCAACAACGTCCAGACTGCTCACTGCGATGTCGCGCCCAAGGACAGCAAGATGGCCGTCACCTTCATCGGCAACTCGACCTCGATCCAGGTGCGTCTCCGTCTCCTCTCTCCTCCCTCTCTCCTGATTACTTAGCTAACGCTTGTGACGTCCATAGGAGCTCTTCTCGCGCGTTCACACCCAGTTCTCGGCCATGTACCGCCGCCGCGCCTACTTGCACTGGTACACGGGCGAGGGTATGGATGAGATGGAGTGCGTCCCCGAGCCTTCCTCGTCTCCCGTTCACTCTCTGACGCGAAAATGAGCTACGCAGGTTCACCGAGGCCGAGTCGAACATGCAGGTGCGTGCAGAGTCGCCGAAGTTGCTCCGGAGCCGCCGCTGACCCTCTCTCGTTTCTCCCGCGCTTCTCCTTGTTTCTCCTACTGCAGGATCTCGTTGCGGAGTACCAGCAGTACGAGAGCCTGCACGCAGATGAGTGCGTCTCTCGCCATCCCACGACGGCGAGTCCCGCCCTTCGGGATCGACCCGACACTGACGAACCACTCCTTCGCCGTCCGCAGCGAGTACGCTGAGGAGGAGTATGCTGCCGAGGGTGAGTATGCCGAGGGCGGCGAGTACGCGGAGGAGCAGTAAAAAGCGGAAAAAAGGAGCACATTCCGTCTCGCTTGTTTTCGTTCTTTCCCTCGCTCCAACTCTTCGCGTCGTTCTTTCCCCCGTTCTCCACTTCTCTTCGTTCAATGTTCGTTTTCGCATCAAGGCTTACGATTCCCTCACTTCCGGAGCGCGTTGACCAGCGAGAGTGCGATGTCAGAGGCCGAACGAAGGCTTGCGTCCGAACTGCCGCCTCTACCGCTAGCCTACCATACTCCGCTTCCTCCCGCGCATGCGCACCTCCTCCAACCGCTTCTCAACCCGTTCCCACTCGCCCTTCTTGCCGCTCTGCAACGCCTCGCGGTATCCTTCCAAGACGACTTCAAAGTGCGCGATGCCGCCTGGCTGGACGGGGTGCGTCGAAGAGAAGGCGCGCTCGAGAACGTAGAGATCCACAGCTCGGTCTTCGTGCATGGGAGAGGTCGAGGAGAGGCCGAAGTCGATCAGGACCTGCCGCGCAGAGGGACAAAGTCGGCGGCGGAGAAAGCGAGGTACGAAGGACGTGCACGCACCAGCTCGAAGCGCGATGGTCCTTCCGTGAGCCGCACCATCATGTTTGAGGTCGTCAAGTCGCCGTGGATGATGTCGGCAAGGTGCATCTTGCCAATCTCGCGCCCGATGGCCCGCAGCATCGAGTCTGGAGGTCACGGAAGGTTCAGCACAGACTCTCGTCATGGTCCGGTCTGCGGCGAGCTTACCTTCGTCGATTCCCGCTTCTCGAAGGACGTCCTCGGGCGAACCCAATGACTCGTCCGCGACGACCTCGTCCTCCGCATCGTCCACCACGTCGTCCTGCCCGCCTCCCAGTATTTCCCGCACGCTCCAGCCATCGATCCACTCTATCCCGAGACAACCTTGCTTGACATCCACGAGCCTCAGTCCCGGAACCGTCACTCCAGCCTTCATACACCGCACCAACGCCCGCGCTTCGGACGTCAGCCGCTGTCGGGTGAGTTGTGCGTCCAGTGTTGGGTGTCGGTAGCGTTTTGGAAAGCGGTATTTGAGGAGGATGGGGACTGAAGGAGGAGGGGAAGCCGGTTCGGCGGAGGCAGCAGCGGACGTAGAGCGGATCATGGTGGGCGACGGGAGCAGAGTGGACTTGTAAACTTTCTGTTTGTCACTCTCAGCTGGTCAGCGCGTTCTCACATGCGGTGCGAGCGACTATACGCACTCCTTCAGCTCCTTGCTTGATGAGATGAGAGCGCGCAATGAGCTCATCAACTGGCGCGCCGAGCTGGGTCGCGTCCACTGCAGCCTTGACGTCCTTGTGCAGGTTCGGCATGGCAGCTAGTCAGGTCTAGCGGGAGGGTCGAAGTGAAATTGGAGAGCGAGCAAAGGGATGAAGCTTGTCTTCCTCTCCTCGAGCTGCTTCGGCTGTACTGACCGTCCCGAGCTTCAGCGTGAAGCTAGAGAAGTGTTTGAGCCGCCCCGACTCTCCGCCAAAAGCAGCCCTACGTCGTCGCCCATCTTCCACTACCTCTCCTCGATGGGTAACCCGACCTCGACAGCCGAAACGCGGGCGAAAGCGGGAAAGGCGGGCAAGGGCGAGAAGGGAACGTCGAGGAAGGAGATTCCGCCTCCTTCGGGCGCTTTTGCGCTACCGCCGCCCAAACCCGAGTACTTCGAGGAGAACGGCCTGCGCAAGGTCAAGCCTTACATGTGCGCCGCGATGCGTTGTCGCTTCTCCTGCGTTGTCACTGACCCTCGCACTTCCGCAGGTTCGCCTTCCAGAGCTTTGCGAAGGAGCGGTGGCAGGGCAGGACGGTTCTTGACATGTGCGCCTGTTCGTTCCCTCATTTCGCCTGCAATGCATGCTCACTCCGCTCCACCGACGCTGCAGCTACAGTGAATTCAGGTCCGCCGCCGTCCTGCAGCCCTGCGCGTTGCTGATTGAACGCTGACCGATGCAGAGAGCTGGATCAGGGATCGCACCATCGAATACTACGTGCGCTGGCGCTCCTTCTACCCTTCTGTCTACCTCGTCTGACCATGCTCTGTTGTCGCTTTGTAGCGATGGGCGATTGAGACTGGTGCGTAGCGGCTCATCGCACGCTGAATATTCCTCGCGAGCGCTGACCTTGCCGCTCTCGCAGGCGTCATTGTAATCAACAACCAGAAGACCACTTCCGACTATGTCTTGCGGAATGGCGATCTGATCTCGAATGTTCTACACCGGTGAGCTGCCTCGTGCTTGTCGTCTTTATCGCGAAAAACCGACTTTCGCCGGAACAGACACGAGCCGCCTGTCGTCGCTGGCCCAATCCGCATCATTTACGATGGTCGGCTACCAGGGAACGATGGAGAGACGCTTGTGGTGGAGAAGCCTGGGTCCATGCCGGCGCGTCTCGTCCGATTCGAGCAGTGCGTAGACGAACTTACGCTCGTTCGCATCGCAGGTCCACCCAACCGGTCGCTACAATTTCAACACATTACTAGAGATCCTCAAGTACGATTACGGACTCCCGCTCGTTCATAGTCAGTCTTTTCGCCTCAGCGACTCCAGTCCCGAGCTAACCCCGATCCTCCGACAGCCTCGAACCGACTCGACCGCCTCACATCCGGTGTCATGGTGTGCGCACTCACCGCTGAGGCATCAAAGAAGCTCGGCGCGTGGTTCGGCGGTCGACGGAATCACGAGGGCGGCGTGAGCAAGGAGTATGTCGCGCGATGTCTGGGCAAGTTCCCCGAGTGCGTTGACTCGGGCGCTTCACTCAGAGCCGACCAGGCTGCTGATTTGTTGATTCGCTACAGTGGCGAGATAGTGTGCGAGGAGCCGCTGTTGACGATCGACCGCCAAATCGGCGTCAACGTCGTCCACCCGGAGGGGCGAGTGCGTTGTACCCTTTTCCTCCGTTCGCGCTTCATCGCGCTTACTCTGCTCGCCCCTGCATCGACGACGCGCAGGACTCCAAAACGATCTTCCGAAGAATGAGCTATGACGAGCGAAGCAATACGAGCGTGGTGCACTGTCTGTTTGCTCTGTCTTCTCGTCTTCCTTAACGAGGCTGACGAGAGAGCGTTCATACAGGTCGCCCTATTACCGGCCGGTCACATCAGATCCGCGTACGCTTGACCCATTCCTAGCCCTGTCGAACGCAACGAGGCTGACTTCATCTCTCCTTCTGTTCACTCGCATACCACAGGTCCACCTCCAGTTCCTCGGCCACCCAATCGCCAACGATCCGATCTACCAAAATCGCGCAGCTTGGGGCGACGAAGGTGGGAAACACGGGGTGTTTGGGAAGGACCGGGGAGGTACGGCGGAGGACAGGGAGGAGAGGAGACGGAGGGGGCAGCAGTTCATGGCGAAGGAGGTGGAGAGGGTAAGGGAAAAGAGCGAGCTGGTGAAAGAGGGAGGAAAGGAGGGTGAAAGTGCGTTCTGCTTGCTCCCTTGCGATGGTCTGGTTGCCATGCTCGAGCGCCACTTCACGCTACTTCGCCGGATCGAGGGCTCTCGACAAGCCTTGCTGATCTCCGCCCTTGAACCGCAACACCAGAGCCTCGTCGACCGCGCTACAACGCCGCCGGCGACCTCCACTCCGACATTGCTCGCGCGAATGGCGCCCGGCCCGACTTCACATACACCAATGACATCGCATCAGGCTCGACGGAAGCGGAGGAAGCCCTGACCCGCGGCGCAAAGCGGGCGATCGCTGCGTTGCGCGAAGTCAAGGACGAAGCAGACGGTTTCGCGCGCGCGCGGGACCTCGAGGCGGTTGAGCGAGCGCGGCGGAGCGAGCGGAACTTGATGAGCATTGATGCGGATCCGGATTCTGTTGGCTCGGCCGCGGAGGACAGTGCTCAAGCGGAGGCAGCGGGAGAGGCGGACGGGTTCTGCTCGATTTGCTTCACGCCGTTACACCCTGATCCGAAACCTGAGGCGCTGTTCATCTGGCTGCACGCCATGCGGTGTGCGTGCCGCTCTCGCTTGCTATCCGTACGTTTGCTGACGGATTGATCCGTTTCGCAGACAAGACGATTGATTGGGACTGGTCGAGCGAGCTGCCGTACTGGGCGGAGGAGACGTACGAGGTGCCCCTCTTGTCGGCGTAGAGATGTCGTACTCCTGCAACCGTTTTGGCCCGGGCACTCGGCCTTTTCCTTTTGGCGAGCGAGGAAGAAGACCTCGTCGCACTCTTCCTTGTCGCTTCTCCTTCGCCTCTCCTCAGAACGTCCACTCAAGGCTCTTCTGCCTGCTTCTACGCTCGTTTGAGCCGGCGCAGGGCAGCGAACGGTGTGCAGAAGCGTGACCTTCCCAAATCGCAGATCTACCTCGCTTTGTGCTCTTCCTCGCAATGCGTTTCAGCGGGACTCGGTTGACATCGCGTTCTCGATATCAAGCTGTCGCAGAATCGGTGTATTCGGTCGTGCAAGGTCGGCTCGGGCGGTGCACACGTCGATGACCTCACTTCGCCGGGTCCCCCTTGTCCGTCGCTGGCTCCCCTCTTCCTCCTTCTCCTCCAACTCTGCACGAGAACACTCTCAACGACACTGTGTGTCCACCCACCCACGTTCGCCACGTTCCTCGCTGACCTCGTCTCGCAAACCAGCAGCTCACTCGACCCCTTCTCGTCGCCTAGTAGCATGTCTTCCTACGACAATGACCCTCAGCGCCTCGACTCCGAGTCCGTGACTCAGAAGGACCCAGTCGGCGCCTCGCACGGCACCGTCGACAATTTGAACGACCAGGTGCGCATCCCGTACTCTCTCTCTCTCTTCCTCATCACAAAGTTTGCTGATTGATTGGGTGCGACAGTACTTCCGCAACCCGCCTAACAACCTCGGCTTGGACAACCCTGCTGAGCAGGACCGGGCGAGCGACTTGGTTGGTGCGCAGAACACGGAGGTTTGTCTCGCTTCGTCGCTTCGTCTCTTCCTGTTCCCATCTTCTTCCACCTTACTCACAGAGAAGGGCTTGCGAACCTCGAGAGCGGTAGCTGACGCTCTTGCTTGCTCTGCGGGCAGCCCATCGCCGACCCTCCGTCGAAGGAGGAGCTCAAGCGCGTCCAAGAGCTCGCAGACCGCTTGAACAAGTAGACGCCCCTTCTCGCTCGACAAACAACATGACACGAATTGTAGTATACGACGTCGCATCGTGCAAATGAATCGAAGGCACTACCACGCATCGGCGACGCGGAAGGAGGGAGAGCAGGAGGAGACGGAGCGCGTTCGCTTGCCGTCGCTACCTCTCTTCGGCTTCCGGGGATTCTCTCTACAGCACTGCGCAGTCGTCAGACTCACTCTGACTGCCGTTGCGCTCGTGACCCGTCTCATATGGGATGGACGAAGGTACACGGGCCAAACGGCGACTCGCTGCTCTGCCTTATTGTTCGAGCTTGCGCACGCTCTGCAAGAGCGCTCCGGTACACTGGACTTGCCCAGAATCCATCCAGCTTCACTGCCGCCGTAGCCTTCCCACTCGCGTGACTTCTCTCTTCCTCCTTCTCCTCACTCTTCCCACTGTTCCCAGACGCCAGCACGTCTTGACCTCACGGACAACCAGCATGGAGCACCCCAGCACACCCAAGGTTTCCTCGCGTCCGTCGACGCCGCACGGCCACCGCATCTCGCGTCCCGGCACTCCCGCTCGCGGCAGCCGCCCTGGGACCCCCTCAAGGCTGCAGAAGTGCGTGCTACGAGTGTCGTGAGCGTGTGGGCGTTGCTCACGTCCTCTGCACTCCCTCACACGACCCTGCCCCCACCTCTCACCTCCCCACCTCGTTACATCGCCCCGAAACGACATCGGCGCTCGCTCACGCTGCTGCTCGACGGCCCACAATGACGACAGAGACCCGTCGGCGGCCTGGCTCAAGAACCCGCCCAACAACCTCGAGCTCGAGGACCCGCGCAGCCAGGACAGGGCGTCTGACTTGCTTGGGTCGCGTTACACGGAACCGGTATGTCTGGAGCACAATTCTGCAGGCTGTGTTGGGTACGAGCTGATCGTTCCCGATGCACGCAACAGGTCAGGGGACCGCCGAGCGAGGAGGAGCTCAAGAAGGCGCGCGAGCTCGCCGAAATGCTCGAGAAACGCAAGAGGCAGTGAGTCACGCTCGCTCGACTCGCTTCGCGTCACTCGACACTGTACAGACGACCGAGTATGCAAAGGATCCGGGTTCCGCTCTCGAGTGCGAGGAGGAGACGGTCGGGACTTTGACCTTCGCAAACGCGGACTTCGCACGTGCGAGCGTTGCGCGGTCTTCCGCCGTTCCTTCATCCTTGCGGCCGCTGCTCACTGTTCCGCCTTCGCTGCCAAGTCTTCTTCGGTGCGTCGCTCGCTTCCGCTCTGCTCCGTTAGCTAGTTTCCACCGCAGCGTGGTTCTGTCGGCCCCCTCTGCGTCCGTCCGAACGTGCTGTGGACTGCTCGCCCGAGCAGATCAAACGTGCCCTTCAGCAATTCTTGGCGGCCGTGCCGTTCCCGAGGTGTCTGCCGACAAGTCCGTCTCGCTCGCTTCCTCACTTTCCCTCCTTCTTCCCTCGTCGCTTCTCTTCCCTTCACAGCTCTCTCGGCGAGAATGTTGCAATTCGCGGTCCTCGCCGCTGCGCCGATGGCACTCGCCGGCGCCGCAAGTGCCTCTTCCTCATTTCCAGGTCTCGCAGGACTCCTCAACGCGGCCGAAGCGCAAGCTCACAAGTTCCTCGGTCTCAACGCTTGTCCGTCTCCTGCTTTCGCGCCTGCTAGTTGCGTGAATGGGAAGCCGCCCTCATTCCCTGGCCTCGACGTAAGTGTCCTCCTTCTCTTTCTCCTTCATGCACCGGTCTCCAATGCTCAACGCCAGAGTGTCCCTCGCAATACAGCCTTGCTGCACCAATGTGCCGGGAGGATACTTCCTCTCGACCCAGTTCTGGGACTCGAACCCGCCGAGTGAGTCGCACCCGCACTCGGCGACTCATAGTCTCTCGGCGCGTCTTGCTGACCAAGTTTGCGCAACGTGCAGCCGGATCGAATAACTCGTGGACGCTCCACGGTCTTTGGGTGAGTCTCGCTTCGTCTCTTCGCCTGAAACCGTCAGACTTCACGTCTAGACGAGGACTCGTCGCTCCGCTCCGCTGCGCAACTCCCCTTGTCGCTATCACTCACGGTCCTCACACACACAGCCCGACAACTGCGACGGCAGCTATGACCAATTCTGCGACCCCGCCCGTCAATACACCGACATCCGCTCGATCCTCGCTCAGAACGCACCAAAGCAATTGCTTGAGTACATGGATGTGTACTGGATGGACTATCATGGGGATGATGAGAGCTTTTGGGCGCACGAGTGGGATAAGCATGGTGCGTTCCGCATCCATCGTTTCAGCGGCGACGACTAAGGACTTTCGAGCTCGCGCGGGCAGGCACGTGCATCTCGACGCTCAACACGACGTGCTACGGCAAGCACTATAAGCAGTGTACGTCTGAATCCTTCGAATAGCGCGTCGCAACCCTCGCTTTGACACCCTGAACGTTCCAGACGAGGAAGTTGTCGACTATTTCGAGCGCGCCGTCGAGCTGTTCCGCTCGCTTCCAACCTACGACTGGCTTGCAGCCGAAGGCATCGTGCCCTCGACGAACCAGACCTACACCCTCGCGCAACTTCAGGCTGTTGCGGAGAAGCACCATGGCTACGAAGCAATCTGGGGCTGCACGAAGCAGGGCGTGCTCGACGAGGTCTGGTACGGATACACTACACGGGGCCCCGTCAATGGCGGAAAGTTCATCCCTACGAGCCCCGACGGGTCCAAGTCGTCGTGCCCGGAGTGAGGCCGCTTTCCGCAACACCTTCCGGTCTGTCACTCACCTCTCCTCGGTCGCAGCACCGGCATCCACTACTACCCGAAGGGTTATGTACCGCCGACGACTGGCGGTGGGTCCACCGGCGGAAGTGGCACCATCACCGGCGGTGCCTTCTTCAACGGTCCATTCCCCTCACCTCATCCTCCTCCTCCCACGCTGTTAACGCTTTCTCCCGCACGCAGTCTTTGTCGACGGCACTCAGAATGGCTGCCTGATCTCCAAGGGAACTTGGTACAAGACCAGAACTTGCGCAACCTACCGCCTCACGTCGACGGCAGGCGACCTCGCTTCAGGCTTCACCATGACCTCCTCGAAGGGTCCTTGTGCCGTCCTCAACAACACGCTCACGTGTGCGAGCGGCAACACCGCAAGCACCTTTACCCTTGTAAGCCGAGACGTCGTCTCGGTCGTAAGTGTCACTGACTCGTCGCGCAGGATGCCGGCGAGTACCTTTCGTACGGCGGCTCGAGCACCTTCTACGCTCAGGATGTGGCGGCTGGCTCGGTCCAGGAAGCCGTGCTCACGACGAGCGCGCCTGTCAGCCTCACGATCCAGCATACGCCTCAGTAGATTCTCTTTCCGACATTCCCACTCTCTTTCGGTTCTGTTCAGCTTCGTAGCCCCGCTTCCACGGTTGGATACCTCGGGAATGGGCGAGCGGTAGCGGAGCTCTCGCAGATAACCCCGAAAGTCGATGAGGAAGTCGGTTTACAAGCTCCGAGCGCTCGAATCGCCGTCTACGATCCTCCACGCCCGCCGTCGACGACGCTGTCCTGCTTGAGCTCGCGAAACCGCCTCATCCGCCTCGCCCGCCTCAGTAGTAGCCAATGTATTTCCTGTCACAACCTCCGCCGTGGTAGCGATGGTGCTGAGGGCGATAGTAGTGCGGATGAATGCCGAGAGGCGGGTAAAGGTTTGGGTAGGGCGTGTCGTAAGGGCGCGGCGAGTGAGAGTGCCTACGATGGCGAGTAAACTTCTTGTGCTGCTCCTCGAGCGCTCCGACGGCGCCTTCCGTGACGAGTTGCCGCCCTTCGACGGCGTTGACGCGGGCGCGGAGGACGCGAATCCTCCAGACGATGAAGAGGACGACGAGGCAGAGGAGGCCGAAGACGATGGAGGGCGTGATAATGGCGGCGAGGCGCTGGCTCCTCGTGAGACCGTCGCAGCCCCTCCTGCGCCAGTACCAGCGGTCGCAGCGATTGCGGTTCGGGACGGGGCTGACTGTGGGAAGGAGGTGCGAGTTGAGAAGGCCGTCGCCGGGAGACGCTCGGAGGAACGTAGGACGCACAGTAGCCAGTCGACGGGTCGTAAGACGACATCGTGTTCCACCTTGTCGTTGAGAGGGCGGAGGGGAAGGAAGCAGACCGAGACGAGCGCCTCCTGAATGGGCATGAAGCCAGGGTAGGTGGGACGGCGCGCTGGACATCGAGGCTGCCGCAGGCTGGTTGATACTGTAGTTGGGATTGCTTGTGATGGACGTCTAGCATCATAGCCAAGAGAGACAGAGGGTATACAAATAGGGGAGGAAAGGAATCCGGCGAAGAAGAGGAGGAAAGCAAGTTCAGTCGTCGTCCGTCTCGATCATCGATGCGTCAAGCGAGAGAGCGTGGAGCAGTAGGTTGACGTTGCGCTGTGTGACGACGAGGAGCGTCAGCGAGACCGATTGGAAGGGGGATGTGAAGCGGAACTCACGATTTTGAGGGCAGCTTTCTCGGGCGCGCCAGCTGGTGCCTGCGCCGCCTTGACCTTTTCGAGCTGGCGAGCAGAGCGAACGTTCTCAATGACCTTGTCCCGGACGCCCGTGACGAGGATCTGCTGCTGGTCGGCGTCGGCGCAAACGGCGACACTCGCGAGGAATCGCCAGACGGGCTCGTCGTCTTGGTCTGCCTCGGGGCGGAGCGCCTCTAGCGACTGGTACTGCGCGACGCCGAAGGGAAGGGCGGCGGCGAGGCGAGTCGACGGGAAGAGCGCAATCAGGTTCGAGCCGGACGAGAGGACGCCGAAGAGGTGGGTGAAGGTGCGGTGCCACTGTTGCAGGTCGGCCTGCTCGGGCGCGGGCGTCGCCTGTTTGAGCGATTCGGCGCGAGAGAGGAGAATTGTGAGGAAGGCGAGACCAGGCTTCGAGCGAGAGACCTTGAGGATGTCGTTGCGATCCATCAGGAGTCCAAGCATGCCCACGACCAGGCGGAGCTGAGCCTGTCCAACGACGGCCATGATGGGTGCGACGATCGAGTTGAGAAGCGCCTCTGTCTTGGCCTCGACGGCGACGCGGCGCTGCCGGCCCGAGGCAGTCGTGTCGAGCTGGTCGAGGACAGGCGCTTCGGCTACGACGTCGAGCGTGTCGAATGTCGCGACGAGGAGCGTGAGAAGCGTGAGCGTCTGCTCGGGCGAGAAGTGGCGGATCGCACGTGGGAGGATACGCTTGCCCTTCAAAGGCGAGAGGATCGAGATGAAGGGGTGCGGCGTGCTGCAAGTCCGTGATTGCTGGTCAGCAACCGTCTCGCTCGCTACCAAAGGAGTAGAGCTGCACACACCAAGCATCAAGCGGCTCCATGACATGCAAGTTGTCCCACAAGCGGTCGACGAGCTCCTTGTACTTGTCCTCGGCCTCCTGGACCGCGCTTTTCGCCTCGTCCCATTTGTCACGAATCTGCTCTTTGACCTCTCCCTCGATCGACATCTGCTCATACTGCGCCCGAACGCCCTCGGCAGTCGCGGCCAGCGCGGGCTGGATGCGCCTCAGTTGCTCGAGGTCGAGCACGCAGTCGTAAATCTTCTCGATAATGGCGAGCGCGTCGCGGTGAGAGAGCGGTCCGGTGATCGGGTTCGGGGCGGACGCGGCGTCGGACGCGGACGAGGTAGTCGTGATCAGCCCTGCGCCGGCGAGGAGCGACTGGCCCGTCGAGACACCCGCTCCGACCTTCCTTTTCCCGCCCTGTCCTTGATGTTGCTTGTCCGCGTCGGGCGACCCAGTTCCGTTCCTCGCGCCCTCCGCACCCTGCTCTTCCACCACCGTACGCTCCTTGTGCACGCTCGTCGAACTGGGCTTGACCTGCAAAAGCGGCCTCGGCGCACTCCTCGTCCTCGTCGCGATCTTCCCCAGCGCTCCCTCGAGCGAAAGCGTGTGACCTGCCCCTCCCGATCCACTCCCAGTCGCATTGCGCTTCTTGGCGCTGTCGACGAGGCGCTGGACGTTCTGCGCCATCCGGTTCATCGCGCTTTCGCGACGAGTAGGGCGGCGGTTCGCGTTCGAGTTGGTGTTGGGGCCTTGAGGCGGAACGGGGCCGGGACCAGGGAGAGGTCCGCCCGCCGAAGCAACGAGAGCTTGCTGGCGAGACGCCTTGATCGCCGCCATGATGTGGAAGTAAAAGTCGTCGGCGTACGGGTCGTCCGTAACGAGCTGCGAGACCTGGATGCGAGTAATGAAGTCCTTGTCCGAGTTGGACATGAGGTTGTTGTGCTTGGCCTGCGCGTGCAGACACGATAAGGACCGCAATCGTCAGCCTGCGCTGTTGTGCCACGCCGAGCTCGACACGAGAGTCAAACGAAGCGCAACGCACCATACTCGCAATCTTAGCCGCCTTCCTCTTCCTCCTGCCCTCCGCCTCCTCATGCTCCGTGATCCTCTTCTCCACCATCCTAACTAACTCGTCCGCAGCCTTCTTCTTCTCCTCCTCTCCGCCCTCCCCCTGCCCTTGCGCCTGCGACTGCGCCTGCTGCAAAAGTACTTGCAGCTGCGCGCCCGTCAGGGACGGGTGTTGCGTGTGCTGAGAGAGCGACAGCAGCTGGAGGCCTTGTTCGACCGAGACGGGCCCTTGGGCGCCTGAAGCGGACGGGAGAGGCGGGAAGAGCGTCGCCATCAAGTTGGGGCCGCCCGCTCCGGCTGCAGGGACAGGCGAAGTCGCTGTCGTGCCGAGCGGAGGGAACGCCGGACCGGGCGTCCCAGGGCCTTGAGGGGGCCTTCCAAACGCCGGGCTCTGGCTGGAAGCGGGCTGAGGAGGCTGCTGAGGCAGAGGAGGCCTGAACGTTCCAGCTGCAACGGCAGCCGCTGCGGCCGCACGGTGCTGGGCGACGATCTGCTGCTGGATCTGCGGTGGGAGTGAGGTGAAGTTTGGTGGGAGGAGATGCGCGGGAGGGATGAAGGTTGCGGGATTGAAGGCCGAGGGGTTGAAGGGGAGTTGAGGAGCGGAGGTAAGGGGCGTTTGCTGTTGGGTAGTGAGACCGAGCGGGAGCTGCTGCGTCAACGCCTGAGCTTGGACCGCAGGAGAACCGGCAGCGGCGGTGGTCGCGCGACGGCGAAGCATCTCCGCTTCAACCTCCTCGAGGGTCATCGGGCGAACCGAGCCTTGCGCGCCCGTGGGCTGCTGCTGCTGCTGGCGCGCTAGTGCGGCCGCACGCATCTCAGCCTCGACCTCCTCAAGCGTCTTGACCTGCCTGGCCTGCTGCGGGGGAACCGCCGGAGTAGGCTGAGCGAACGCCGCCCTTCCCGCATTACCCGACAACAACGGGTCGTCATTCAGGCTCGTCCATGGCGAGCTCGAGGACGGCTTGGTCGACGAGAGGAGCGGATCGGTCCAGGCTGTCGAAGGCGGCTCGAGGGGCTTCGCGGCGGAGGACGGGGCTTGGTCGTGGCCGAGGAAACGGGCGGTCGAGCCGGCAAAGTCGAAGTCTCTGCCTGCGACGTTGATAGAAACTTAGCGTTCGTCCTCAAACGTATTGAAGAGCTGTAGCTGGTCGTGAACGAGGGAAGTTCTGGCTCCTCCACGAGAGCAATACGGTCAAGTCGCCCGCATCCCCGCTCGCTCTCGTCCGCGAGAGCTCCGAGAGCACAACAGTCGCATGCGACAGTCCACGCGCAAGCCCACTGTCCCTCAAAGACGATTGCGAGCGCCCATCTCTTCCCCCGTCCACCGCAAGCCGCTCACAGCAAGCGATCCAGCCCGCGAGAGCCGCAGACTCACCCACGGGTGCGCCGAGCGCCTCGTCTGCACCGAACGCCTCGTCATCGCCGCCCTCGAGCGCGCCAAAGGTCTCGTCGTTGAGGGCATTGGCGTCGTCGTCGAGGAGGTGGGCTAGGTCCGACTCTTGGTTCCCGAGGTCGTTGAATGAGTAGACTGCGAGGTCTTCTGCGAGTCCGCCATCGTACGACATGGCCGCACGAGGGGGACGAGGGGACGAGGGTGGTGGAGTGGGACGACGAGGGGACGAGGGAGCGTGCGAGTTGGACTGTGGGCAAGTCCAAGTGAGCAGCAGTCGACTGCGCGTGTCCTGGCCGTGCCCACCGCTGCGGTTGGTGCTCGTCGAGGTCTGACCCACTTGACCTCGCTCTCTTGACCTCACCCGCTCACCAACTCGCTCATCGACTCGCTCAGGGGACTGTCTTGTCGTGATCGCTGTGCTTGCAAGGGTTCATTCAGTCATGGGCAACCGCCGCCGAGCCCCGCTGCTGCTCGCCGCGTCCTCACTCGTCGTCCTCGTCGGCACTCGCTCAACACTCGCCTCGCTCTCGCCATCGCACGCAGAGTCCTGCCCGTCGACCTACGACGATCCCTATCTCGCGTTCCCTCACCAGCCCCGGCACGGTCACGCCTTTGTCCCCTCAGACCCCGGAAACCCCGTCCACCCGCTCTTGCAAGACATCCGTCTCCCCGAGTACCCGACCAACCCTGCGCCCCGGCCCGTATCAGCCAAGGACAGGCATCAGCTGTATACGCCTGGGCGGAACAACTCGTTCAGCACCGAGGAGTTTCGCTTCCAGCCGGGTCGGCGGGATGCCAAGGACAAGCAAGGAGAAGTCGACAAGCGCGCGGTCGTCTCCAGCGTCGACGTCCCCTTCCCGCCGTCAGCATGTGCATCACCCGAGACCGACTTGGTGCGAGTCCTAGAGCTGACTCTGGAGATTGCGCACCGGCAGGGATCGACATCAACGACTTGTCGACGATCGCGACCCTCGCACAAGCAGCCGTCGCACGCATGCAGACCTGGTACGAGAATGGGGTGTTCGAGTGCGTCTGCGTCCTACTCTTTTCGCGAAGACAGGGAGCTGATGCTGCAGGGTTGTGGCAGATGGACGGGCTGGTGGCAGACGCCCGTGCTGGGCATGGCTTATACCAACCTCGACCTCGCACTCGGGAATCACGGTGCGTACTCGCGCTCCTTCTGTGGGGACGGCTCCCCGTCACGCCTTTCTGCATCTCCCGGCGGAGACGGCAGAAAAGTTACAGCACTGCATAGTCGTTTCCTGATGCCTTGTGCGCTGCACCCGCAGTCAACGAGCTCCTCATCAAGGATCTCTTGATCCGCAACGACGGCCTCGGGTGGATGATCGACAAGTACATCGACGACCAAAGTACGTTCCGCTGAGCAGGCTCTTTCCCCCTGCGCTCCGCCTTCACCGCGTCGTCACTCCACGCTTCGTTCCTGTGCCGGATTTGCGAATGCTGAGCCACTCCTTCCCCCCTCCCCCCCTCCGCAGGTTGGTGGGCCATGTTCGCCCTCCGCGCGCACCAAGCCTACCCCAACACGACCTGGCTTCACATGGTCGAGACGATCAACAACAACAACTCGCTCTACTGGACCGACACGTGCGGAGGTGGCGTCTTGTGGTTGACGTACAAGCCGATGATCAAGAATACGATCACGAATGGGTACGTTCGCGGTTCTCTCCGGCTGTTGAGAGAGAAGGAACTGACGAATGAGGGGGATCGCGACGGGAGCAGCCTCTACTTCAGCATCTTGACACGCCTGTATCGCTACACCGGCAACTCGACGCACTTCGACTACGCGATGAACACGCTCAACTGGTGGCTCTCTTGGGCGTTCGACCCGTCGAACGGTCGCGTCTACGACACCATCACAGCAGACTGGCAAGGCCAACCGATGGACCAATGCCACAAGACGGGCGAGCAAACCTGGACGTACAACTCTGGCGCGTTCCTCTTTGGACTCGCCGACCTCTTCTACGCGACGGGCAACACCAAGGTCCTCGATTTGGGGAGGAGTATCGCGTATGCCGCGATGAGGGACTTTACGGATCACCAGACGGGTATCTTGACGGAGAGTTGCGAGCATGATCCGCCGCCTGGGCCGGGCAAGCCTCCCGGTTGTCAGCAAGACGAGACGGTCGTGCGTCCCGCTTCTCTCTTCTCCTTCTCTATGTTTGGCCCATCCTGACCCATCGCTCGCTCTCGTTGGCGCAGTTCAAAGGCATCTTCCTCCTCGGCCTCGCAGAACTCTACGTCGCGCGCCCAGACCCCAACATTTACAATTTCGTCAACACCCAACTACTCAGTAACGCGTTCAACAACCTGGATGATACGTGGTTGTTTGGGATGTGGTGGGGAGGGCCGGTGCGTTCGAGCTCTAACCTTGCGCTTGACCTTCTGTGACAGGTAGCAGGTCACGTTCGATGCCCGTTTGCTGACGTTCGCTTACTCCTCGCGCAGTGGAACATCACTACCGCCGGTCCAAAGACGCAGATCAACACCCTCTGCCTCATCTCCGCCGCGGCCATGGTCAATGCCGACTACCTCACCGCCGCAGGCCGGAAGACCGCCATCCCGAGCGTCACGGACCAGATCAAGATACCCGAGAGTACGGCGACGGGCGAGGCAGGGAGCACGAATCGGGACGGGGCGGTTAATGGAGCGGGGAGGACGAGCGAGTGGGCGGCCGCGACGGTGGTGGCGGCGCTGGCGATGCTACTGGGTGGATTGGGAGTGCTGTGGGCGTGAGACGTGCACGATAGACGGACTTTGCGGCCTCGATACAGACACTTTCCTCCTCCTCGACAACCTTTTGTTGTATCCTCCGGCCTTCCTTCCTCCTCTCGCTGTCACTCCTTGTTGACTGTTATTCGGAAGACTGTATGACTCTGTTCTCGCACTAGACTGTCCCGCTGGCTAGGAAGCAGGTCGTGCTTGCTGCGGTCGAAAACTCGTCAACCTTCTCTCTGCCTCGCTTGCTGGCTTCGTGCGGACGCTGCATCTGCTCGATACGCTCTAGGAGATGCTTTCCATCCCACGACCCGATCATCCCGCCAGCTCGAGCATCGACGCACCGACCCTCTTCTTCTTCTCCTCCTCCTCCTCCTCCTCCTCCTCCTCACTGGCTCTCGTCACTCATCGCTTGACGGCTACTTCAGCATTGTTGGCTACTTCCCCGAGCTGGATCTTTGCACTGGACGGTCTCGCGACTGCTCCGACGTCCGTCTCGCACTACGCTCACTCGGTTGCAATCCTGCGTCTGAATCGCTTTCGCTACCTGCGCTTTACCAGGCCTCTGGACGCGCTCGAGGGACATTGAGGGTGGATGGGTATGACAGGTGGCTAGGCGGAGCAGGGAGGAGAGAGGGAGAGAGGCGGTCAGGCTTGCGGACGAGCAGCGAGGAGGATCGAGGACAGGGACACGGCGAGTCCAAAGGACGCAGGATGACCTTGCTGAGCTGGGAAAAGGGGAGTGACCTGGGCACTTTATGATCGTTGGGGGCGCCTCTTCGGAAGAGGCGAGAGGGGCTTTGAACGACGGAGGACGACATGCTCTCATTCACTCGCGATGCGCCTTGAAAGAGTTGAACGTTCACTGAGCGAGTTTGGGAGGACTGCCAGCATGCTTTTCGCACGTATGTGGAAAGTGCACGCGTCGGCGCAGGCGATGGAGACTTGGGAGACTGCTAACTGGGCGCTCAGGCGGAGTGACGGAATAGACAGCCTGAGGAGGAGTAGGAAAAGTGGGCGAGCGTCTTCAGCCCAAGGTCTGGCTCGACTGCTACGGTGTTCGTTCACCTCCCCTCGATTCCACCTGGGGTTCGCTTGGCCAGCGGATGAGCAGGAGCTGGTGGTTCAGACTCATGCCCGACCGGCGATAGGCGCGCGCGCAGCTCTCGCCCCTGCCGCACCTCGCACCCGCTACAACACCGACGAGAGGGTCCTTTACCCTGCTCAGCTTACAAAAAACCATTGCTGCCACGCTTGGAGGCTTTCTGAGCATCCCATCAAGCCGTTGCCGACTCGCCATCCGCCTCATCGTCTTCATCAGTCTGCCCCGCTCAAACCAGGATACAGCTCAGTCTCAAGACCGCCAGCCGCAATGTTGCAAGCCATGAATCGCCCATAATCTCGTCAAACATTGACCCACGGCTTTCCCGACCTCCACGACGCCTCTACGTCTCGTCCTTCGCCCCCGTCTCTTCCCTCAACACGACCCTCGTCTCTGCAACAGCCCCAGCGACCGTCTGTCGCAGCGGCAGCGGCGGCCAGGGCAGTCAATAGCGAAGGTCAGCACTTGCGGACGACTCGGTATTCCGCAGGGCGCCGTCTTCACCGCGCCCTTGTTCCCGCCTTCACCACGACCCAATGCCTTCCTTTCGCACAGCGCAGTCCCCACAGGCGCCTTACGACTTGCCAAAGAACCACTCACGACTCGTCATTACCTCCCTCGTTCCCATGACCGTCCCCATTCTTCTCCCATCGCCGGCACATCTTCAAGACCCTCGTCGACCTCTCGTCGACGTGAAATGGAGGCCTCTTCTTCCCGCCTTCGCCGACGATAAGGGTCCGTCACATCCCTCGCCTGGTCTCGTGTCCAACGGCTGCGTTCCCCGCTCTGCTAGACGTCGCGAGGCACTTGCTGGCTGAAACTCGACTCAGACTCGCCCGTTGGAACTTTGCTTCGCTGCGCCGTGACTGCGCCACTCGACAAGGTTTGCCCGTGTCACGGAGCGCTCGCCCGTCGAGACGACGAGATCGTCTCGGCGAACAACTTTGGCGCTCGTCTCTTTCTCTCTCTCTCTCTCTCGTCGCCCTCACACTCTAACGACTCGAGCACACTCGCAGCTACCCAGCGACTACACCTCACACCGAGAACGCGCCTCCATCACACCCGCCATGGACCGTCACCCGCTTCTCGCCCGCTCGTCGCTCGAGGTCCCCCGCTCGTTCTTTCGCTCGGTCGCCGCTTTCTGCTCGTCGCTCAACCTGGTCCGTTCGCGCTCTTCCCTTCTGTAGCTTCTCGAGGCCATGCGCTGACCTGTTGGTTTCGTCTGTCCCTCCTCGTGTCGACTACCTTCGCTCTTCCGCCACTCTCTCCCACTCGACAGTTCTCATCGAACGCCTCGCGCACCACTCCTCGCACTCCCACCTCCGTCATCTCTCGCCCTTTCCTCTCGTACCTCGAAGCCACCCCCTCCAAGGCCTTCGAGTTCATGACGGCCGAGCGCCACCTCGCCATCGCCTGCCTCAAAGACGAGATCAACGAGCTCTTGAACCCTGATTCGGTCGCCTCGTCGTCGTCCTCCATCAAGTCTGCCTCGTCGACCTCCTCCCTCGACTACGCAAACGACTCCGGCTACTCTTCCCTCTCCTCGTCGTCTTCCGCCTCGCGCGACGACCTCGTCGCCAAACTCGGCGCCAAGGTTACCCAGCTCGAGAAGTACTCGTACAAGACGGATGCATTCCGCCGGAAAGAGAGGCAGCTCATCCGCTGGCTCCTCGCTCGCTTCGAGGGCTACGACAAGCTCTACGTCGAAGGTCTCCTCGCAGGGCGTCGCATCATCTGGAGCCAGGAGGACGACGAGCGACGGATGGAGCGAATCAAGGGCGTGCGGTACTGGGAGTCGAGCATCACCGAAGCGCGGGCGTACGAGAACCGCATCCGCGAGGACCTCGAGGGACGCATGAACATCTGGTTGCGCAAGCACAAGCAGAACGCTCACGACGAGATGGTGCGGCACATCGGCCGAATGCGACGACACGACCTCCGCGACGCCTACCTCCCGCTTCCTTCGATCTGGCGGCCGTGAAGGCACATGGGCACTCTGTATCGGTATTGTTCGCGCGGTGTTGTATCGTTCGGGAGGTTGTGTATCGTTCGAATCGCTCGAACCTGTTTGCAGACGACACCTCGTGTTGTTGTAACAGTCTCTCGGTCTTCCCCTGCTTACTCGCTGCATCAAGAGAGAGTTCATAGGAACAACAACATCGTTGCGCAACCTTGTGCTAGCCCGTACTGGGTGGAGCTGGCACTTCCACCGCGACCCTCCCCTCTACCTTCTCGCCTTCCCACTCGACCTCAATCCGCAGCTCATCCAACGACAACAACGCGTCCCCTTCAACCGCTCGACGTGGCGGGACGTAGACGATGGACCGCAGGACGGCGTTGATGTCCCGCAGTCTCGCCTCCGCAACAACGATCTTGACCTCATTCCCTCCCGCCACCTCCGCCTGCCCGTCCGCCGTCCTCGCTGACAATCCTCGCAGCGAGTACGCCACCCGCCCTCCCTTCGTCGTCGAAAAGCGGATCTCGGCTTGGGCAGCCGTCGAGCCGCTCGCCAGGACGCCTCGAAGAGAGATGAGGTCGAGGCCGTCAAAGTTACCGTCTACCGAGCCGACGAGCGACAAGTTGGGCGTCTCGAGCTGCTCGAGCGCCGTCCTAGCGCGGTAGGTGTACGAGGAAGGCGAGCGAAGGTCTATGCCCTGCGTGCTTGTGGGCGGCTTCGCCTTCTCGGCGTCGGCGGAAGAGAGGAGGCCGACTGGTCGAGGAATACGGAGGGAGAAGGCGTCAAACGCCTCGCCGACGATACTGCCCGCTTGTATCCGCAGGTGGTTCGTCATTTTGCCAAACAGGTGGATCGACCACGACTCGCGGGCGATGCGGGCCAGTTCCGCCTTGCCTTCCCCCGGAGGCAGCGCGCGGACGAGCTCGTGCGCCGAGACCCAATTGCGTGGGTACAGGACGTGCGGCGGGACGATCGTAAAGCCGTGCATCTCGAGCTGGTGTCGCTTCGAGCGGACGGCAGTCGTGATCGCGCGCGGACCGACGCAGTTGAAGCAGTCGACCGAGTAGGTCGACGAGAACGCCTTCTCCATGATGTCGCGGAAGATGGCCCAGCCGCGGCGGAAGCGCATGACGCCGGGGGCGAGGTACAGGCCGTCCTCGTCGAGCGTCCAGTCGAGGTCGCTCGCGACGGTCGAGTAGTCGGCGCCAATGAATTCAACCTTTGAGTCGGGCGGCGAGCGAATCCAGGGGGCGTCCATGTCGAGGTCTGCGCGTAAGGGGGTCAGCGAGGACGACTTGAAAGGCGAGCGCGACTCACACGTTCCGCCATAATTGAAGAGGAATAGGTAGCGAAGATAGTCGGTCAGGTGCGAGAAGCTGCGGACAAGGCGAGTCAAGCGGGAGCGGAGACTCGACAGGCGGAACGGATCGACGCACAAACTCGGCCCCTTCTGCCACTTGTCCCAGTCTTCGAGCCACCGCTTGCTATGCGGTCCAAGGTACCAGCCTCGCTCGAGCATCTTCTCCTTGCTGACGTGGATGACATGGATAGCGTAACCTTGGCGGGTGTAGTCGGCGAAGAAGTCGTTCGGCAGGCTCGTCGAGAACATGAAGAGGATCGCTCGCGGCTCGTGTGCCCAGATCGTCTCGAGCGCCTGATAGTGACGCTCCTGGAACGTCTCATCGCCGGTCGTCCAGCAGAGCATGTGCAGGAGGTACCAGTCGTCTGTGAAGGAAACGGGCGACGAGTGCTGCGAGAGCAGGCCGGGCAGGATCCACGGGTCGTTGGCGCTGCCGATGACGAAGGGTTCTGGCGCGAGCTTGACGGGGCTGTCGAGAGCTGCTGCTGCGAAAACAGAAGGACGGTTCCACAAAGTCGCGCCCTTCATGTCGTCGCAGGCGTAGCCCCAATCGCGCCAATGGTTCCGCCGCTTCCGGCAGGACGGGTAGCACACGCCGCACCAGTCCTGTAGGAGGCCCTCGCACTGCTTGCGGCCGGCGATGACATTCGCGTACATCTCGCGTGCGCCGAACCCGTTCGGTTCCTTGTACTGGCCGCCAAAGTGCTTGGCAATCATATCGTTCTCGCATACCTGCGCTTGCTGGATGCGGTGGTCGTGTATAGGCCGGATCCCGGTCGGGAAGAGCCAGAGGCCGAGGTTCTGGTCCTCATTCTTGACGAAGAGACGGGAGGATGAGGGCGGAGCGATGAGGTCGACCAGATCCTTCGAGAGGATGTGTAGGGCACCGGCGGTGTACGGCGGGAAAGATGAGAGCTCGTAGGAGAAGTCGGCATTCTTGTTCGACGAATCTTTGATGGCCGGGATGTCCCTGCGAGATGCGAAAGTCAGTGAACTCCGGGGAAACTATCGTCAGAGAGCTCACCAATACGCAAAACCCCGCCAGTACTCCTTTCGAGGTCCCAGCTGTACCAGTTCTTTGCCGACGACGTCCATTCTCAGTAGGATATCGTCGTCCGTTTTCAAGACGTAATCGACGTCCAAGGTGGACGCCCACTTCCAACCCTCGTAGATCTTCTCGCTCAGGTGCTCGTACGAATCGTGGGCCGGGACGACGAGCATGTCGCCGAACTCGTCCGCCTCAGCTTCGATGCCTGGACCTGCCCGAGCAGCAGTCTGAGGTGAAGGGGCAACGCCGAGGAGGAAGCGGTAGGCGACTGAGATAGACGACGTCTGGCGTGGAAAGAGACGGACTGAGGTTTCGCGAAAGGTGTGTCGATTGGTAAGCGAGCGTTTCGTCCAGGACGACGTGACGAGAACCATGACGCGAACGTCGGCGTTCGCGTTCAGCCCTGTCGCGGCGTACCCGGTGCGGTCTGGGGACGAGACCCTCGCGCTAAGGCGAGGCTTGCCGAGTTGAACGCCCCCGCCGCCCTTGTACCGCGCGACGAATTGCTGCCAAAGTAGCGCGTTCATCGTGAGCCATCCCAAAACGGCGAACGGCAGAACCGTTCCCCACAGTACTCTTCGCCAGCTCAGCACGCGCTCGCCTTTCCTGTACTTGTCCGTCCGCACGCCTGGTCCGAGTACCGTCGTCACCACCGCCGAAAAGATCCGCCGCCAACCCTGCTGCCCGCGCCGATCCTTCCGCTCGACGATGTTGCTCGTCACCCAGGTCTGGACGACATTGCAGAAGGCGGCAGTCGTCGCGCAGACGACCCACCCGGCGACCGGCTGGTCGAAGGAGAGGATGCGGTGAGTCGTAAGGGTGAGAGGCCAACAGATAGCTTGCAGGCTGACGACGCGGACGATGGTCGGGCCAAAGGTGTAATAGACGAGCCATCGTCGCAAGAGGCCGCGAGCGAGCGAGAGGGTGAAGTAAGCGGTCGCGAGCGCCCACATGCACGAGACGAACCAATCAAGTCGGGTGCTGCGGGCGTCGGTTACGCCGACTGCGTGTCCTCCCTCTTCCCATGTCGAAGATGCCCATACGAGGTGCGGCGTGGAGTAGAAGCGGGCGGCGGAATAGAAGAAGCCGATCAAGCCGGGCACCATGGCGAGGACGTTGAGGAAGACCAGGAGAGGGGTCCAGATGCGATACCGTTTTCGTGGCGGCGAGGTCGGCGTTCGAGAAGTCGGAAGAGGAGTCTGTGGAACTGATTCGTTAGTGGGAATGCGGCGCAAGGAGGCGGCGGTCCGCGCACCGGTGCATGCAAAGGTTCTGAAGTAGCTGCTCCGCCTAAGCGTAGCCGCGCCATATTCTGCTCGCTCGGTATCCGTCGGTGGCGTAGTAAGTCTGCTCCTGTATCGCCGTTCGGGTTCTGATGCCGCCGCGAGCTGGTGCTTGACCGAGTCGGGATTTCGAGCGCTTCGTCCGAGTCCCCGTCGTCGTCTTCTCGCGCTTCTCGGGCGCGACCGTGCGATGAAGGCGTCGAGTCTCCCTCCGACGCCTCCGCGATTGCAGGCGGGATATGCTGGACAGTGTAGAGCGAGCTGGACGACGAAGTCCTCGTTCGCGGAAGTCGAGGTGCCGAGTCCTGGAGAGACCGCGGTCGCCCTTCAGCACTTGGTGTGGGAAACCATGATGGGTTCTGCGAGTGATGGTCAGGAAGGGTGCTGGTAAAGGCGAGGTTCGGGAGTTGCGGGACGCTGCGACTGCGAGTTGGCGGGGTGAAGGGAGCGGTATAGGGCGGGGGAGATCCTAGCGGTGGCGTGTGCAGAGGCAAGTTTGTGGAGAAAATAGGCGAGGCGTTCTGTGCGGCTATCGGCAGGGGAGCGTTGCGAGATGAAGGCGAGCCGCTATCGAGGGAAGAACGCCTCGACCCAGAGTTGCGGCGTACGGGCGCCAGCTTGGCCTGACGAGATATGAAGAGGTTCTCTTCGCTATCCTGCACTATGTCAAGCCACCGTCAGCAATCGTTGACCCACCCGAGGACCGCCGTTGCTCGATCAAGTCCACATCGCGCTTTGCTCCGCGTTGACAAGATTCCCAGCAATGCAGCAGGTCAGGAAGTTTGATAAGGGTGCTCCGACTCACCACCGCCAGACAGAAGCCGTGTCAACGCAGGTCCTCCTCGAACAGCCTCGATGAGCGAAGTGGGCGAACGTCAACCCTCGACACTCGTACGGGCTGCCGTGTGTCGTGGGAGGGCTAGAGGCGAGAGGCAAGTACACCACGAAACTGAGCGAAGCAGCAGGAGCAGCTGCAAGATGGCCTGGAGGACAACTTGATCTTTGGCCTCGACGATGAAGCTACCTATCGCGCCACGTATCTTGAACAATGAATTTTGCATGACTGAAACGAGAGACCAACGGAAGGAGACAGGGAGAAGGAGAGATGCAGAGAGGCTCGAGGGTGGGTATCAAGTCGCCGAGGCGGATTTTGCGGACACGGTGAGTGCGCGACAGGGTGAGTGGTCACTGCGGAGGCGGGCCCATCCTCTGCACGAGAAGCTTGAGCGCGGCCTGGAATGGAGCGACGTCTTGCGTTCCGCCGGTAAGCATCTGGAAGTGCAGGTCGAGCGCGGCGTGCTGGTTGCGCGCCTGGATGGCTGTAGGTCGGGGTACTCGTCAGTCGCGCAACGCAGGAAGCGAAAGAACCTCAACGCACCCTGGCAGATCTCGAGGACCCGCTTGGAGGACGCCTCCGTTAGCAGCTCATTGTTGAGGAGGTCGAACAGGATGTTGAGGCGCTTCTCCGTGTCGTTGACAATCTTGGTCTGCTGAGGCTGCAAGAGCATGAGAGTCAGCGGTGGAGACGGGGAGTGACCGGGGAAGCGAGGACGTACAGGAGTGTTCTGCCTCAGCCGGCCAAGCTCCTGCGTCAGGATGTCGACAATGGGCTTGAACTGTGGCGCGATGTGGTTGCGATCTCCGGGAGCTGCGAGGATGAGGAAGATGTTTAGTCCCGGAGTCAAGCGAGGAAGAAGAGCTCGACGCACGGTACTTCATCTTTGGCGGCTCGGAGCGCGGAGGTGGCGGCGCGGGTGACGAGTTTGCCGCCGACGGCGGCGTTGCGTGACCAGTCATGGTTGGCGGGGGAGCCATCTGATGCGGCTGAGGCGGCTTCGGCGATTGTTGCGGCGGCCCGTTTGGCGCGGCAGACGAAGGCGGAGGAGGCGGACGCTGCTGCTGCTGGCCCGCTTGAGGAGGCGGAGGCGGCGCGAACTGAGATCCGCTAGGCGGAGGAGGACGCTGCTGAGCCTGATTCTGCGTAGCCGAGGGCGGCGGAGGAGGCGGCATCGAGCCATTAGGCGCAGCCTGACCGGCCATGGGCGGCGGCGGAGGAGGATGCGCTTGCTGGCCGGTTGCAGTCGACGGCTGAGGCGGACGCGCATACTGTGGGCCGGAAGGCATGGGCGGCATGGGCGGTGCGCCAGCAGCCGAAAAGGGCTGCATGGGGGCGCGCATCCCGCCGACCGAAGGCGGACGAGGGAAGCCGGCGCCTTGAGGAGGGGGAGGCGGCGTCATCGCCGCACCACGGGGAGGAGGAGGAGCGGCGTGTGCGCCTGCGCCTGCACGAGGAGGAGGAGGCGCGCCAGGAGTTCCACTTCGCGGCGGCGGCGCAGCGTAGACGGGTCCGCTTCGCATGGCTTGAGGAGGAGGCGGGGGCGGAGCGGATGCGGACGAAGTCGACGACGCGAGGCCGTTCAGCGAGGCGCCGAGAGAGGCGGGAGGAGGGGGAGGAGGTGCGTAAGGCGAAGGCGCTTGCGACGTAGGAGGCGGTGGCGAGAACATCCGGTTGGCCTGCTGCTGAGGCGGCGGTGCGGCGCCGGTCATGGGAGGCGGAGGAGGCGGCTGAGCGTAGCGGGGACCGGCCATAGGAGGGGGAGGAGGCGCAGCTCCGCCGGGCGCAGGCGTCCTGTTCGCACCGCGACTCGGAGGCGGAGGCGGAACGGATCCGCCTGGCAATCCACCGTACGGACCAGGCGTCGCGTTCGGGCTCGCGTTGGGGAACGGACTCGTGATGGCCGGGACTTTGGGGCCAGCAGCAGCGCTCAAAGCGCCGGGTCCAGGCGTTCCCGACTTCTTGCGGTCGCCGAGTCCAGGAAGACTCGGCGCGTCGTTCCAGCCGCCTTCGGGCTTTGCACGAGGAGGAGGTGGGACAGTTGCGGCGGGGGGAGGGTTGCGGGCTGCAAAGTTGGGCGACTCGGTTCGAAGCTGCGGAGGGGCGGGCAAGCCGGCGCCGGGGTTAGTGTTCGACGGCGCGTACGGGTCATGCATGCCGGCCGACTGGTTCGGGACCGCGGCTGCGAAAGCAGCGTTGCCGGCAGGAGTTGCGCCGCTGCCGATCGCGTGTGGAGGTGCGACGGCTGCACCCGGCTTCGCTGCGTACGGGTTGGCGGCAGGATGAGCTATCTGTCCAGGAGCCGGGGCGTACGGGTCGTCGAGCGGGTTCGACATTGACGGTGCGGCAGCGTAAGGGTTGCGGACGGGTGAGGTGACCGAGGGAGCGGACGGGGGAGGCTGCGAGTAGCCGACCGATGGTGGCGCGGGCGTCCCATAGGGGTTGTACGCGCTCGAGAGTGCCGTAGCGGGTGCAGCGGGCGTGCCGTAGGGGTTGTACGCCGAGCGTGTCGAAGCCGATAGCAGGTTTGCACGCTGCTGACCGTACGCCGACGTCGACGGCTGTCCGTACGATCCAGGGCGCCCATAAGCACCGCCGCGCGCCTGCTGCTGCTGATACGCCGCACCAGCCCGCATCAACCTGTCGCGCTTCATCGCCGTCTCGCTGAGCTGCGTCACGGTGCCCTCAAAGTCGGCTGGCGTCATGTTGACATACTTGAGCGCGAGCTGGACCTTGCCCTGGTGCGCGAGGAGGTCGGCATACTCGATGTACCGCTCGTACAGCGCCGCGAGCTTGTAGCTGCGCGCGCCAGACTCGGCGACCGCTACGGACTGCGTCGGCTGGAGGAGGTCGGTATCGCGGTATCCGACAGCGTGCTGGAACACCTGGACCTTCTCGATGAAGGACTGGAGGGCGCGAGCGTGCGCCTCGAAGCGACTCGTCGCCGATGCCGACTCGGGGTCGGGCAAGCGAGCGTGCTCCTCCTCCTTCATCTGCTGCACCCACACGCCAACAACCTTCTCGAGCCTCCCAGCGGCGAGGTAGCACAAAACTGCGTTCTTCCTCCACTCGCCCGCCTCTGCAGCACCGCCCTGCCGGCCCTTGATGACTTCGAACTGGTACTCGAGTCGCTGTCCCAACTGCTCAACCAGCCTTCCAAACTCGTCGTCCGTCGACGCATACGTGCAAGCGACGACAAACGCCTCGCTCCAATCCTCGAGATCGACGTTCTGAACGACGTCGACCAGGTCGTTCTGGACGACACTCTCGAGGACGCGGAGGTAAGGCTTGTCGGATGCGCAGCGGGCGAAGTAGGCCTTCTGAGCCGACGCGAGGAGGTCGGACGAGCCGGACTGGAGGGCAAACAGGAGCGCGTCGGCATAGTGTTCGGACGACAGGGCGAGGTCGACTGCCGAGTTGAAGTCGCCGAGGACGAGCGACTGCGTGACGAGACGCTCAGGGTCGAGGTCGTCGTCTGCGTTCGCGTCCGTCGCTTCCCTGTAGAGACGGAACGTCGCAGGCTTGAGGTTGAGGCTTGCGACGCTCGACGCGCCGCTCCCCATCGTCGCAGCAATCGAGCTCGCCTCCTGACCTTGACGAAGGTGACTCGGGACAGCCGAAAGCGTCTGTCCCTGCTGCTGCTGCTGCTGGCCGAACGAAGCGAAGAAGTCGTCCCCGTTAGGCTGCTGCTGGCCATCGAACAACCCGCCCACGCCATTCGATTCGCCCGCCGCGTTGTTGTCGTTGCCAAAGAGCGAGGGCTCGGTGACTTCGCTATCGGCGACCGAGTCGCTCGACGCGACCGTCGTCGTGCCAGCGCCAAAGATTCCCTTGGTAGTGGTCGTCTGGTCCGACGAAGTCGAGCGTTCGTCGCCGGGCGAATCGGGCGCCGCGTTCGGAAGAGGCGGCAGACGAGCCTTGAGAATCTTGAGCGCCTCGTCGACGCGTACTTTGAGGTCGTCGCGATCGAATCTCTGTCCGCCGAGTAACTCGACAAGCGACTCGCGGCTCGCCCGATCCGCACCCGTCGATGCTCCAGCCGATGCATGGAACAGCGTCTTGAGGAGCGCCCAACTCTCCTTCTCCGCCTCCGTCATCCCCTCCGCACGGCCCTCGCCCTCCACACGCTCATCACAGAACTTTGCCAGTCCCCCCTCTTCCACACCCGTCGCAGCGCGCTCGAGTTTCTCCGCGCGTTCGACGACCTCGTCAACCGTCACGACCTTGTCTACGCTGACCCTCGAACCGTGCGAGTCGTGCGAGACCCGCACGAGGCGTCCTCCGAATCCGAACGCGACGGACGAAGGCCTCTTGAGCCATTTCGGTGCGAGAGTGAGCGAGACGGTCGGGTGGTTGGCGGCGTTTGCTGAGATAGCCTGCTCGAAAAGGCTGTCTGCTCCGCCTGCTCCAGACGCCGCGAGAGACGCCTGCTCCTCTTGCTCCGAGGCGTTCGTCGCCTGCAGCCCTTGAACCGCAACAATCCCATCGAGCGACGATGTGGCGACAAACCCGGGATTGCGGGGACACCAACTCGCTTGGAAGGTCCAGTTCGTCGAAGGCTTGATCTCGGCCACGATGGAAGAGGTCGAGAGGGACCAGGTGAGCGTGCGGCCGTCTTTGCCGGAGGAGAGGAGGAGATCCGAGTCCGAGGGACAGAACGAGACGCTGAGGATGCCTTTGTCGTGGCCGCGGAGGACCTGGGCGTGGGAGCGTACGTGTCAGTCGTGAGTCGCTTGCAGGGAGGAGAGGAAGGGGGAAGGGAGAACGCACCCGCTCGGGCTCCTTCCAGTTCCTCAAGTCCCAGACGAGCAAGTTGGGCGCATGGTCGTCCTCGCTGGCTGTGACGAGGCGCGTCGGCTGTCCACCGAGCAGACCCCGCATCGTCAGCTCACCCGCTCTCTTGCGAGAAAGGCACGACGAAGAGAAAGAGATCCGCAGCGCACGTTCTCCGGATGCCACTTTACGACACTGTGCCCACCCAGTCCTCCCGGTCCAGCCGTCGTGCCACCTCCAGGCGGCCCGAACGGATTCCCTCCACCCGCTCCGAATCCCCCAGGTCCGAGCCCGGTCGCCCCTCCCCCGGCAAACGAAAGCGCCGTGACCTCCCTCTTGGTCTTCAAATCCCACACGACCGTCGCGCCGGAATTCGAGGAGGAAGCGAGGATGTGAGCGACGGAGGGGTTCCACGAGAGTGAGGTGATGCTGTCCAATGAGCGGGAGCGGGTGCCGGGTGAGAAGGGCGTCTGGGGAGAGTTGAGGTCGTAGATGAAGATCTGCGCGTAGCGCGTGAGAGGCGTCAGAATCTTCCCATACTTACCTGCGTACCAAGCATTCCCCCGCAGACGCAGACAATACGTAAGGGAGAGCAGGCGAGAACGCACCTCCCCACCCGTGGCACCCGTCGCAAGCAGATTACCCTGCGCCTTTCCAAAGTCGAGGCCTCGGACCGGGCCGGAGTGAGGCGAGGGGAGCGAGATGATTTGTGGGCTGGTTCCGTAAGACGAGGGGAGGCGGTTAGGGTTGAGGTAGGGAGGGAAGTAGGCAGGGAGGTTAGGGAGGGTGAAGGCGGGAGGATGGGTGGGGTTTCGGCGGTGCGTGGGAAACGGCCGCAGGTCAAGAAACGGGGAGTCGTGGATGCGTGAGGTGCAGGTGATTAGGAGAAAGAGCGAGGAGGACAAGTCGGCTGTCAGTACATTGCTCGCAACCGAGTTTCGCCCTCGTCCTTTGCCATCGTATGCCACACCCAACGCTACTGTTGCTCTACCTCGGCGAGCAGCGTGTCGCAGGTCCAACACGTCCCACCGGGCGCGGGGGGTGACGATGAGGGGGGGGGGGGGCGGCGGGGGTTAGCAGCTTCAGGCGGGACTCACTCTTGTCCGCTCTGCGGGTCGAGCATTCTCGCCGGGTCCCACAGCGCGACCTGCCCGTCCTCCATCCCGGCGGCGACGACTCCGAGCCCCGAGTGCGCGTCGAGGCCGTGGATGCCGCTGCCCGTGCCCCACTGGACCGTGTTAAACCGTGCGTTCGAGCGGGCTGTCGCGCGAGGCGAGTCCGAGTCTGCGAAGGGTGTCCATAGCTCGAGGGTCGACTCTGTCGAGAACGAGGGATCGAGAGCGCCCGAGACGGTTGCGGTGAGGAGGAGCGGGTCGTTGGAGGGTGCAGGTTGCCAGGCGTGGAGCGCAGTACGTGCGAGTTGCGCTGTCGGCGCCATCCTCGAGCTCGTGCCAGCGCTCGTGTGCGAGTTGGCGACGTCGCTCGTCGAGTGCAGCTCCACGTCGCGGGTGGTCCGCCTCGAGCTGGCCCCCTGTCCAACGCCGTCCCCTGTCTCCAACAACTCGCCTGCCAGTGTCCCAGCCGGTGTACACGACCACATGATGCAAGCTGCAAGTGGCACTCCCGTCGTCCAGGCGAGTGCGAACGACGAGACGAGGCACTTCTCTCTCTCTCCGTGCTCGCTCGCTCAATCATCGTCTCCCGCCGTCACACTCGCGTTGTGCTGGCGTAGACGAGCTACGCTCTGCTCGTGCCCGCTGCCTCGCTCGGCTCCGCTTCGACCGCAGGCAGCGACAGTCGCTCGAGTGTTCCGTCCCCGGTCGCCCGATAGAGCTCTGTCGCTGAGTCGCTCGCGTGTGATCCCGTGGGCAGTGTCACGCCACGCCAGGCCACAGTCGTTCGTACTGCCGACAAGACCTCGCGCAGACACAGCAGCCTCAGTGACCGGATCAGGCTCGTTTCACAGTCTGAACCCGCCTCCCGACTTTCCTCTCCGGGGCGCGGATCCTTCAGTCGCTCGAAAGGAATCCGTCTGATCGCCCTCTGGCCTCACATTCCAAGCCCCATCTTGGCATTGCCCCGCTCCCTCTGCGATCGGTTGATCGCTCGCCTGTCGCGATTCCGTCCCGCCCGCCTTTTCTCCTCGTTCTCTCGTCCCTCCCCTCGCCTTTGCTGCTTCGTTGCAGAGCCATACGCTAGCTCGCACCGCCGGCGTCGACGGCACACAATGTCGGCGTCGGTCCTCTCGCTGCCTGCGACAATCAACGCAACAACGCTCGACTACCTCCTCCGGGAAACCCACGACTTGTACTATCCCTCCCCGACGGCTGAGTTTACTGTGCGCATCGCGGTGCTGCTGACCATCGTTGCCAGGTGCGTTCCCCTCTCCAGCGCTCAGACGGGCGTGCGAGCGCTGATCTCGCACTTTGGGACCAGCACCATCCTCCTCGCTTTCTTCTACCTCTCGCACCACCTCCTCACCACCTTCCGCTCTCCCGGGAGCCTCTGGTTCATCCGCCTTGTCGAGCGTCCCTCGGGTCGATTCATCGTCCTCAACCCGCGCATAACATGGTCGCTCGCCATCATCTCGCACGGCTCGTTCGTCCTCATCCTCGTCGTCCTCTTTTGGGGGATCTATGCGAGGGAGTGGTCAAAGAGGACGTATATTGCGCTCAAGACTCTGCAGCCTTTGCCGCAGTTTTTGGGTGGGTGGGTGGGAACGTGGGCGAGTTTGCAGGTGTGTCTGTCCCTCGCGTACAGTCTCGTCCGTCCCTATCACTCACCCGACCCGACCCGACCTCGGAACACAGGCCTTCCTCGTAGCCTCGGAATCAGCGAACTCGGCTCTCGTCCCCGCATGGCTCGCAAATACCATCTTCCTCGCGGGTGGATTCGTCCTCGCCCTTCCCGACCTCGTTCGTCCCCCATGCCACTGCTCCTGCTCTCACCCCTTCCCCTGCAAGCTGACGCGACTTGACGAGCGTGGCACGCAGGTTTTGGCAATCGTCAATTCACACCTTGCGCTTCGTATGGACGATCGGTATGAAGACCTCGTCCAGGCTCTACGATCGCTCGATGCGCAGCTCGCGGGACGGACACCGAGTTTGGCGCAGCTAGCGGGCCTCAAGCAGCCGGCCGAGGCGCTGTTGAAAGCTGCGGAGAAGTTGAAGCAGTGCGTCGCCTTTCCCTTTCCCTTTCGCTCCCCTCCGTGGCTCGCTCAAGAGAGGTGGACTGATCGTGACGGGAAGAACAGCTTCTCGATAGCGCAATACTGCGTCACTATCATGCTCCCCATCGCTTGCCTCGTCGTGCGTCCCTCTTTCCCTCCTTTGCCTGCATGTCGACTCCTCCGCCTCGAGTGCTCGCTGATGGGTCGAGTGCACGGGAGCAGGTAAACGCCGGCGGCCTCGCCCTTGCACGGAAGATCCACGTCCATATTCGGGAAAACGTCAGCCTCATCGCCCTCCACACAACGACTACGTCCGAAGTGCCGCATCCGTCGCAGCAAGTCGAGGTCTCGCTCGCGCTCGTACCGACCAGGACGGGGACGACGAGCGATTCACCCCCTGTCTTGCTCAAGTCGCTCAGTCGAGGAGCGTTTGGCGAAGCGGAGGCAGAGAAGGTCGGGACGATGGAGCGGGATCTGTGCAGCGTAGAGAGGGGAGTTGGGTCGGTCGCTGCTGTCGGGGCAGCAGGAGGAGGGACGAGTGACTGGGTCGCTGCCCAATCTCGCAAAGTCGAAGAGTTGAAGAAAGCCAAGCGCGACCTCATCCTCGTGCGTCCCTTCTCTTGCCCCCCCCCCTTTTTCTCCTCCCCTTCTTTCGCCGCTGATGGTGTGAGGGAGGCAGGTCACGACGACTATTGTGTTCATTTGCGTGTTGTTGATTGGGGACGTGGTTTGGTTGATGGTGGGGGTTGTAAAGGGCGGATTGAGGCGCGGGGGTTGGAAGCAGTGAGTCCACACGCCTTTCCCGCCCGCGAGAAGCAGTCTGACACTGGCTCCTTTCGCCCTGCGCAGTACCGAACTTTCCGCGACCCTCGACAAATGGATCCTCTTCACCGTGACGTTTTGCGCCTGCGTCTACCTCAACTACAATGCCCTCGCTCTCAACCGCATTCCTCGCGTCCTGGGCGACTCGAGGCACTCCAAGCGTGACCCAACAGCGGAGGTACTGAGTTTACCGGCCCTTTCGTCTGTCGCGGGTCCTTCGGATCAGGACGACGACACGCAAGAGCACGAACACGAAGAAGGGTCGGACAAGTCCTCTGCCCCCTCTTCGCCCTACCAACCCTCCCAACTTGACGAACCTCCTCCCCCTACCCGTCCCCTTCCACGTCTCCGCCCTCAAGTCTCCTCCACACGCCTCGGGACACCCCGGTCAAGCTGGTTCGTTCTACCCGCTTCTGAGGTGTCGACTCGACGCAGTGAAAGGGTCTCGTTGAGTGATGTGAGGGTTACGGTCGAGACGGAGGAGGGAACATGTGAGGGCACGAGAATGCGAATAGAGGGAGAGGGAGCGGATGTGAGGAGCTGAGGAGGCTGTATGGGATCGCCTCGTTTCTGTTGTACTTGCGGTCATGTCATCTTGCATTCTTGAAGCGGTTCCAAGCTCGTTGTGGATGTTTTCAAGCGAGAGGACGACGACGGAGGAGAGCGCGAGAACAACTCGCTCGTGTCAAGTCACAAAGCGGTCTACTGTTCATAAGCGCTACATAAAGACTACTCTGTCGCTCACGTTGCCCTACGAAGGAGGCAGTCGACTCCACGACACCTCTTCCCGACTTCCTCGTCCCTTGTTCTCCGTCGCATCGCTCTCACCTCGCAGACAGCTTCCAAAGCAATGGCTGACACCGCCAATGTACCGATCGTACCACCAGAGCAAGCTCCTGGGTCACCCGTCGCCACCGAATCGCCTGCCGACTCGTCCAACACGCGCGAGGTCGAGGCGGAGGTCCCAGCGGATGGTGGCCAGGGGCACGCCGATGGCGAGCATGGAGCGGTTCAAGTGGAGGTTACGGAGGTACCGGTCGCGCAGGACGCACAGCCGGAGGTGGGACAAGGTGAGGACCCTCGAAATCTGATCGCTCAACTTGGTTGAGGAGGGTGGATGTGCGAGGTCGGCAACGTGGGACGAGATGCGACGCGTGCATAGTGCTGTTCTGGACACGCTTGCTCGTAAGTGTCAGCGCGGACTGACCTCTTCCGCATTGTCGCAGAGCCCGCTCCCCTCACTACCGACGTGACACCTGTTCCCGAGGTCAACGGCGCCGCTGAACCCGACTCCCTCGTTCCTCCCATTCACCAAGTTGTTCCGGCACCGTCGAACCCGACGAAGAAGCCCGGGACCGTGACGAAGCGACCCTCGACTCTCCCGCCTTCCTCTGCTCCCGGCAGTAAGGCGCGTCCCGGCGCACCTCCTACGTCCGCTCCTGCCACAGGAACGGCTCGTCGTCCGTTGAGCACAACGACGGGTACGACGGGCAGGCCCTCGGCTGTGGGTGCAAGTGCGGCGACTGGAGGCGTGAGGCGAACGACTGCTCCTGGAGCGCCTGGTGCTGCCGCTTCGCCCTTAAATGGCGTCCGCGGTGCCCATCCCTTGACTGGCGCGCCCGCAATCGGTGCGGGCCATGCTCGTCGCCCATCGACCCTCTCATCCGCCGCGACTCCATCCACGGCCCGGCCTCCCCCTCCGTCCGCCAGCTCGACGACCGCGAATCGCGCGCCCCTCCGCTCATCCATGAGCTTGACTCGCGAGCGACCAGCTGGCGGAATCGTCTCGACCGCCAAGCCTCCTATCTCGTCTACCCCTTCCGCACGCTCGGCAACTACGGGTGGCGCTGTCACGCGCAGGCCCCTCTCTTCTTCGACCACCCCCAGCGCGACCACCGCTCGCACTCGCCCTTCCACTACCACCGCTCCGACGGCCCGCCCCGGCTCGGCACTCTCGACTCGTTCGTCGGCTTCGACTGGTCCTGTTGGACGTCCGGCCGCTCCTGGTGCTGCAGCGTTGAAGGAGCGTGACGAGCGGATCAAAGAGCTGGAGAAGCAAGTTGAGGAGGTTAGGGCGGAGAAGGAACGGGAGGCAGGGGCTGGGAAGGTGCGTTTCACGCTCACCCAGTGTCGGCCCTCTCGTTGAATGACGAGAAGCTGACGCGAGTCGCGTTGGCGTGCTGCAGATGGACGCTGAGTTGGGGGAGCTGAAGAGCCGGGTCGAGGCGCTGGAGAAAGAGCTGGAGGAGGTGAAGCGGGAACGGGATGAGCTCGAATCGTGCGTCTGCCACTCAGTCGTATGGACTCCACGGGTTCTCGACTGCACGGGTTCTCCGCTGACTCGTCTCGGTCCGAATGCACAGTTCGCACGTCCCCGCCGCCCAACTCGATACTCTCCACTCTTCTCACGCCGAGGAGCTCGACTCCCTTCGCGCTGCTCACTCATCCGCCCTCGAAGAGCTCAAATCGTCGCACGTGCCTTCGACCGCGCTCGACGCCCTGCGCGACTCGCACGCCGCCGAAGTCGACTCGCTCAGACAAAGCCACGCATCCGCCCTCGAAGAGCTGAAGTCTTCGCAAGTCGACGCCTCCGAACTCGACGCTCTGCGGTCGTCGCACTCTGAGCAGATCACCGAGCTCGAGTCCAAGCACCGCGAGGAAGTCGAGCAGCTTCGGACGGAGCTCGGGGCGCTTCGGTCGTCTCAGGCCGGCGAAGCCGACTCGCTACGTTCGTCACATGCCGATGAGCTCGAGGCGCTCAAGTCGTTGCACGCCGCTGCGCTCGAGGACCTGGCGGGCAAGCATGCGAAGGAGGTCGAGGAGATCAAGATATCGCATGTTCCCCTTTCGGAGCTCGAAGCCATCCGGTCGTCACACGCCGAGGAAGTTGCTACACTGCGCTCATCCCACACCAGCGAGCTCGACAACCTCCGCATCTCGCACGCCCAGGAACTCGAGTCGATGCGCTCGTCGCACGTCCCGTCTTCCGAGCTCGATGACCTGCGAGCCTGCCACGCCTCCGAGCTTGAGTCCACCCGAGTGGCCGGGGCGCAGACGTGGCAGGAGAAGCTTGCTGCGCTGCAGAAGGACCACGAGCGGGAGCTTGAGCGTGTCAAGGCTGAGATGAGTAGCGGCGATGAAGGCAAGGCACAGGAGGTCGAGGCCCTGAAGCGCGAGCTGGACGCTTTGCGACGGGAGAAGGAGGCGTGGGCGGAGGAGCAGGACGGGCTGAAGAGCCGAATCAAGGTGAGCTGGGCGGCCGCCGCCTTCCGTCCTTCAAGAGCCTGACCATCTTTCGTCCTGCAGTCGCTCGCCGACGAGCATCACTCCGCCCTCTCGTCCCTGCGCGACGAACACGCCTCGGCGCTCTCGTCGACTCGCGAGGAGCTTCTCTCGACGCACTCGTCCGACTTGGCCCAGCTCCGATCTGCCTCCGACGCCTCGCTTGCCCATCTCCACTCATCTCACGCCGAAGAGATCGCCTCCCTCCGCCAGCAACTCGCAGATGCCGAGTCCAGCGCCGAGGAGAAGCGACTTGCCGGGGAGAACAGTCTGAAGGTTGAGCTTGAAGCGACGAGGGCCGATCTGGAAACGGCCAAGAAGGCGATCGGCGAGCTCGAGGAGAACGTCCGCGCGTCGAACGACAAGCTCGGACAGGCGCAGCAAGCTCTCGCCGAGGCTGAGAAGCAGGCTGCCGCTGCCGCGTCGACTCCCACCGCCGGCGGCGACTCAGAGAAGCTCGCTGCTCTCGAAGCACGTCTCGCCGACGCACAAAAGGAGCTCGAGGACGCGCACTTCGCCCTCCAGTCCACACAGGAATCAACCGCCGCGCAGCTCACCGAGCTCGAGACGATGCACGAGCGCGAGCTCGCCTCGAAGGAGGAGGACCACGTCAACTCGCTCAAGCGCCGGTCGGAAGACCACACTACCGCCCTTGTCGAGCTGCAGAACAAGCTCTTCGCCGTCGAGGAGGACCGCGAGCGTCTCAAGCAGGTCGTTTCTCAGCAAAACGCACTCAAGTCGAGCCAGTCGCCCGCCGGCGCCGTCACAGACGTCGACATCAAGGCTCTGCACGCGGCGCATGAGGCCAAGCTCGGCGAGGTCGAGAGGGAGTACACCGACAAGATCGAGGAGCTGAACCAGGTACGTTACAGCTGTGCCTCGATCTCGTCTTCGTTGCTGATGGGCGCGTCGTCTCACTTTTCGTAGGTCATCTCCCGACTCGAGCACGAGGTTCAGCTATACCGCGACGCCGAGGAACTTTGAATGAGGGGGACCTTCTTCTCCTCCACTTTCCACCCGGACCTCCCGCTCCTTCGCCTTTCCCACATAAGCCAGCGCGCAATGCGGCGCGTTGATGCTCTTTAATTGCATTCGTCCTGTTCGGTCTCTAAGCAATTCCCCGGTCATCTGTACCTCGCTGCACGCAATCCAACAGTCTCGTTCCTCTCGACGTCGGAAACACGAGAGTTAATGGTTGCAAATGCGTGCAAGAACAGAACACGAGTACTTTCTTACAACAACCTGACATCGCGCGTACAGAGCGTGATACCCTCCTCACCGACCGGACTCGCCTCGTTCCGCCTTGTCCTGATCATTGAACCACACCGCGCAAGTGTCGCCGTCGCAGACCTGGTCCGTCTCTACGGTGACCATTATGGCCGAAGCAGTCGCGCTGCCTCCTGCTGCGTGCCCGGCGCCGACGCCTCTTCGTCGACCGTTCGAGATGGTGTCGGAGCTGTTATTCTGGCGGGGGAACGGCCAATGCGGCCGAGGAAGGTTGAAGCGGGCTGCGGACGGCTTCCGTTCGCCGACAACTTCGCGGCGGGTCGTTGAGGATGGAGCCGACGAGGCGGACGTCGTTGGCGAGTGATTCTTGGGAGGAGGGGGAAACGTCGGCGGATTGGGCGATGTTGGCGAGAGAGGCGGGTAGTCGGTAGGACGAGGGACGGAGTGTTCGACGCTTCCTGCGTCGACAAAGTGGCTGATAAAGCTGACGCGCTGCTCATTCGTCGTCGCCATCGCCGGCCTCGTCTCTCCCGCGCCGCCTGCGCCGAAGGTCGTAACGCCGACGCCGTTGGTCGTCGCGTTGGGAAGGTCCTCCGCGAGCCACTCGCGCCCGTTCATCCAGGCGTTGTAATTGAGGAAGCCAACGGCGAAGCAGACGAACACGGCATAGATCCACTGGCAGATCATGGCCGATCCTTCCGTGACGCTCCAGGATCCTTCGTAGATCAGGTCGGTGCCGGCGAGCCAGGCGACCCAGATACAGTAGCCGAAAAGCGAGAGGGCGATGAACATGATGCAGACGGTCACCTGCTCAAGATGGGATGTGAGCTGCCGTCGAGACTGAGGTGCGCAAGGGAAGGAGAGCGTACGGCGATCAGATCGCGTGTCGCCTTTTGAAGCGCAAGAACCTTGCGAGCTTGCGACCTTGCCGCCGTACCTCCCCTCGTGTTGCCGTGCCGCGCCATCAGCTTGACATCGTTCGTCGAGAGCGAAGGCTTGCGTTTGCCAGAATCGTCTGAAGCGACACCGACCGATAGCTTGCGCTTGTTCTCGTCCGTTGTCCGAGTGATAACGTTCGCCAGCGGGATCGAGATCATTCTATGCGAGCCACTTTGCGTATCAAAGTCGGACGGACGACGGCCAGCGTCGGGAGAGGCGAAGTCTTCGGCGTGGACGTTCGAGAAGGCGGCCTGTGTGCCTTGATGCTGCGTGTCCTGCAGAGCGAGGAGCGAGACGCTGTCCTTGATCTGAATTTGGAGCTTGCGAGCGAGAGCCAATCCGCCGATGTTGACCTGCCGGAGGAGACAATGTGAGCGGAAGCAGAACGTGTCGAGAAATGGCGGAGCTTTTTTTTATTACCATCAAACACGCGAGCGGTAGAGTCGCGATCAAGGCGTACTGGACGCAATTAGGCCTGCGCGGGAGGGCGAGAAGTTAGCAGCTGGATGACTTGAGGCAAGCGTGGGAGAAGCGAATGAGTGATACGCACGTAATCAGCCGCTGCGCCGCCCGCCCGAAAGGCTGGAAGAGCGTCTTGATCGGCAGCAGGTCGATCGCCGTGGGCGTCGCGCCGCTGAGTCGACGGTTGAGAGCAGCGAGGTTCTCATGCAGAGCGTAGTAGCGGTTGAGGAGCTCTTCCGTCAGAACGGTCGTGTAGGCCGCGAGAGCCTGAGAGATGCGATTCAGTCCAGATGACTGCGAGCGACGGATCGAAAAACTGCTCCGACTCACGATGTGCAGGAGGATAAGGCAGGCTCCGCCGCCGATGAAGAGGCCGTTCGCCAGCCAGGCGGGGAGGAGGTGCGAGCCGTTGGACTCTGTAGTAAGAAGGAACGCCTGCACAACGATGATGTCAGGAGACTCTTCGAGAAGGAGAACGAGGATAACGGACCTGTAACCCGCTCCACGAGATGCACCACCCGCCCTACACAAGGAGAAGGTCAATGCTGGTCGTGGACAATCCAATACGGCACACGCGCTTCATGGCAAGGGCGAGAGACTCACGATGAACAAGGCGAGCCCGTTGTATGAGCGGACTCCGGCCCACCCGTCTTGTTGCCGCTGGAGACAGTATACCCGCCAGAACATGCCGGTCGCGAAGAGCTCGTAGAAGCCGTATGAGATGACGACGGCGATCCACGTCGGTCGCGGACTGTTCCACGGTTTGAAGCATTGTCAGGAGCTGTACCAGGCCGGAAGAGGAGGAGGAGAAACGCGACGCACTTGAGAACGAGGAATCGCCCACTCGGTCGCTCGACAAACCGCGCCAGCCACAGGCTTCTCCACTTCGGCGTCTCCTTGCTGTGCTTGACGTGCAGGTACAGGTAGTTGAGCGAGAGAAGAATGTATCTGTCGTTGGCAGTAGAGGTCAACTCCTCCGCTTTCGCTCACGTTGGAGAGGGGGGGGGGCGAGCGAGGCAGCACGCACATTGCAGTCAAGGCCCACAAGACGCCCATCCTGGCCGTCAACCCAGGCGATGGCTTGGGGTAGAACTTGGAGTCGAAGTACGCCAACATGGCTGGCACTGTACTGTTGTCCAACTTCTTGAAGGGCAGGGAAGACATGGTCGCCTCACGCTAGTCCCTCCTCGCCTCGCCACGAGTCGTCGAAGTATCGCTGAAGGCGTGTCGCGACTGTCTGGTCGCAGGCGGGGGAAGCGGCAATGGCAGATGAAGGTGCGGAGAGCCGCGAAGTGGTCGGAGTTCAGGCAGCACCTGTTCAAGGTGAGAGTGTAGCAGTGGGAGACGAGGTCGTCGAGCGAGAGACGTAGCAGCGAGTCTTGCCGACCTGGCAGTCACCCGAATTGCGCCAAAAGACTCGAGGAGTCTGGCTGCGATGCAGTGTGCGGCGCGGAGGCCGGGGTCGAGTTGCCGGTTCGAGACTTTCAGGAACTCGTCGATTGGCTGACGGCCACGCCCATCCGTCTCGGCCGTCCACCGGTCTTGCTCGTTCTGCTCGCGTGAGCCGCAAGGACGACGACCAATGCAGCGATGAGTACAGTGCGCGAACAACAGCGAAGTCTATGGCGGGCGCCCAAGGTCTATGCGTAGTCGAGCGGCAGCGCTTTGCACCAGGGGAACGGCTGCACGAACAGAGCGTCAGTGAATACAAAGAGTCACGAGACGGATGCGAGGCGGGAACATCCGCGTGCAGACGAGAAGGTGAAAGTCATTCTGGCGACGCACGAGGTGCTCCATGTGGTACCCTTCGCAGGCGGGGACCTTTTTGAACTCGTCCTCGACGCCATCAATCTCATCCAAGTCCCATTCTTTCGCCTCGCTTGCCTCCCATCCCTCCAGCCGGACCACCCGCCCTCGCTCGCCGTCTTCCTCCTTCAGCTCGAGTAATCGCTCAACAAGGTTTGTGGGCGAGTCAAAGTCGGCCAAGGAAAGTGTTCGGCTGTATGACTGCCAGGAAGAGAGCACATCGGAAGGGAGGTAGCGTGCTGCATGCTCGAAGAAGCGGGCTTCAAGAAGGTCGAGGTCGAGCTCCTGCGAAGACGTAATTTCAGCACGCGCAGCTATCGCGCGCCGATACCCGTAGCTCTGAGCAGCGTGGAGACAACTGATGCGCACCATCGCCGCCCCAACGCTCACCACCCTCGTCCACTCTCTCGTCCACTTCCCCGCCTCGTCCCCATCCTCCCACTGAACCGTCACGTTCTGCGGCACCTTTAGCGCCATACCCGTCTTCCGCGCGAGGGCGTGCACAAGTCGAGCGTACTTCATGATTGACTGGATGGAGGCGGAGATGGGCGAGGGGGAGAGGACGGGTCGGGGGTGGGTGTAGAACGAGTCGATGTTGGTGGCCCAGCCGCGCTCTTCTGCTCAAGTCGGAGCGAACGTGTCAGCTTCATGCGCCCCGACGCGAAGCCAAGGAGGTAGGGGAGGCGCACTTGGATAGAATTGTCGATTTGCTGTTGCCAGAAGATGCGCGAGAGTCAGCCTCTGATTTTGCGCCAGTGGTGCATCCGATGTGTCACAGAGAGAAGGCGATGAAGCAAGAGAAGCGCGAGCTGGACTCACGAAAGAAGAATGCCGTCAAGTGATTCATGACCGGCTCAGGCGCGTCCGGCTCGGGTTTGCTGCGGGCGCCAGTGAGCATCAGCACTTGATCAATTGTTGACTGAGCGCCAGAAGAGGAAGAAGGCCGGGGAAAGGCGAGGAAAACGTACTACCACTCGAGCATGACAGGATGAGTCGCTTGAAACTGTGGATCAGCGGGAAAGACTTGGGTCAGCACGTTCACCGAAGTGCGGCCTCGTGAAGACGAGCAGGTAACGGGAGCATCGATCACGACTCCGAGCTTTGTAGAGCGGGACGGCCGAACACACCTTGTCCAGGGGCAACATGTTGATCCTCGTTCCGAGCGGCTCGACAATCCACCAATGCTCGTCGCCCTTCTCGTCACGCCATTCCTTCCCACCCTCATTGATGATCGTGTTGGAAAGCAGTAGTTGCTGCTCACGAGGGCCGTGAGTCGCCGACATCCACGGGTGCGGGAGACGAGGAGCGGAGGACGCACATCCCACTCGTTGTGGGCGACATAGGCGTCAAAGGCCGCTTGCCACAGCTTGATCGTCCCCTCGCTCGGCCGAGCAAAAATCCAGCCGAAGTTGACGATGTAGCCGACGCTGCGAGCAGTTCCCGGTTAGCGCGATTGCGGGAGGGCCGAAAAAAATGAGCGGAAAACGGACTCTTCGGTGAACTGGAGATCCCATGTTGGAGAGGAGAGAGGGAGCATGTGAGGGAAAGGGTTGGTTGTGAGAAAGGTGTCGCCCTGCGTGTGCCGCACCTGGTCAGTTCGGGTACAACGAGTCGAGTTGACGCGGTCGACGGAGCACCTCAAAAAAGAGCGAGGGAAAGCCGCTCTGCGCCAGCTCGAGCATCGCTTTGAACTTGAGGAAGGCCATGAAGTGACCTCGTTCCGCGCCCCGCTTCTCCCGCGTTCTTCGACTTGTCTCGGGCGGCAAGTCGACGTAGGCCCGTAAGTAGCCTCCGTACGCCCTCAGGCCGCCCTGCTCGCACTCATCCAAACACTCCGCATCGAGGCAAAGGACGACGACGGCATCCTCCATTCCCAGCTCCGCCCGCTTATGGTCCCAATTCCGAGCCTGCGGGACGTATGAGCCTGTCGCCATTGTCCACATAACGACCGTCTCGCCCTCCTTTCCCTTGTTCTGGCCGAAATGCGAGTCGAGGTAGGAAGCGAGCGAGATTTTCGGGTCGCGCTGGACTCGTGGCTGTTTCTGGAACGGCAGCGACCATCGTGAAGGGGAAGAGAGGACTTGGGGAGATCGGGGTTGAGCGAAAGCAGTGGCGAGGATGGCGAGGATGGCGAGGAGGAAGACGACGGCGACCGCGACACCCACGACAAGCGGCCGTCTCGCCTGGTTTGCCCAGTTCTCCCTCAATCTGTCTAATCTCCCCTTGTGCCCGTCCAATTCGGCGAGCCAGTCGTCGTCGTCGGCATCGCTTCCAAAGACCGTCGCGTCCTCGTCGTCCTCCTGCTCATCGCTCGCGGGCAGGCTGATCCCGACGTGTGGCGACTTGGTCTCAAGCAGCTGGTACACGTCTTTGTCCGGCCGATCAGCGGAGCGGGACATGGTGGAGCACGACGGCGAACTCCTCCTCCGCTCGTCGCTCCAGAACAAGCTGCGCGCATCCGGGGCGGTTGCAAACGCGTCGACTAACGTTCAGACTTTGGCTAAGCGAAATGAATAAGGGGGAATGGAAAGGGGACCGGGGGGCGTGAGGTTTGGTGGCATGCACGCACCCTCTCACCGTTCACTCTGGTTTGAGGTCCCCCTGGTTGCGCTAGATTTGTCGGTTGACGCTCATTCTCAGCGAGCTTCCTTTCGCCAGCCGGAAGCGATTGCATCACGAGCAATCTCCTCTGCGACGACCTCATCAGCCAACTCGAAGCTGAGGTCTCGTAAAGGACGAGCGGCTTAGAAGGGCACAGAGGCTCCCGAACGGTATAGACGAGGAGGAAGATAAGCTTGCACCGGCTACCCCTGGGCGAGTGACGGCAGGACATGGGTCCGTCTGGAGGGACCCCCTCTCCGAACGACTCCCTTACGTCCACTTCCAGCGTTTCTGCCCTTGGAACGACGCCAGTAACCCCGCACTCGACCTTGCCTTCCCCCGAGACGAAGTCCCGCCTCCCACCGCCCATTGTGACCGACTTCGCCTACCCGTCTTCGACATCGGTGACTTCTCCCAAAGTCCCACATTCCGCCTCGTCAAGCAAGCATGCACGAGAAGTCAAGTGTGTCACGCCGAAGGGTGAGGTCGGAGGAGCAAAGGTGGAGAAGCGGGCGAGCCTTACGCCATCTGAGTGTGCGTTTGCCGCTCTTTCGTAACGGCTCTTCCTCGTTAGCATGACTCACACTCTCTCGCGCAGACTCTTCACGTGTACCTTCTCCCGCGCTAAAGCCGCACCATCATTTCAAGCACCACGAACCCGCTCCACGCCGTTTACTCCGCCGATTACGATCCCTCGTCCACCCAAATCACTCTTCCTCGCCCTCCTCTGCTTCTCACTCGCACCAACGCAAAGAATCTCGCTCATCATCTGCTTTCACCACGCCCGCCTCATCCGCGCCTTCATCTCGCCCTCGTTCACGCACGCGAACTTCCTCCCTACCCCGCCCACTTCCTCGAACGGACACCTCCTCCCAGCGACCCGCTCTCAAGATCCGCATATGCACATTCAACATGGCCTCGTCCCTTCCCGAGCCAGATGGCGACTTGAGCGATTTCTTGGGGTCATTAGAGGGAGTCGAGTGGGGTGAGGTGTGGGATGAAGCGAGGAGGTCGAGGAAGCGAAGGAGACAGAGTAGTGGGAGCTCTAAGGTTGGGTCGCTGTTGAGTGGGAAGAGCACGGACGGAGCGGGGGAGGCGGACGAGGATGAGGGGAAGGTGCCGAAGTTTCCGCTGAGGGTCGGTCACCCGTACCATATCGTCGTCGTGTGCGGGCAGGAATGTGCGTTTGAGCTATCTCTCTCCTAGTCCCTGCTCGCCGCTGATGCGGCCTTGCACACAGGCCCAACTGCGTCAGGCGTCTTGGCAGGTCGCGTCCGGACGCTCGACGGAAAAGGCTGGACGAGCATGCTGGAGAAGTATCTCTGCGGCGGTTGCTCGCACGACTCCGACTCCGAATCATCGTCTTCGGACGAGGTGGAGGTTGTCTCTCCACCACGAAGCGGAGTGAGTGGCGGCGAAGAGGTCAAGGAAGTGCTCGACCCGATTAGTCGCCCCACGACCGACAACTCCGCGCCTTCGACCGATACCGACGATCCATCATGTTCCGCCGCAGGCGAAACAGCCTCCCTCACGTCCTCACATCTCGCACCATCGCGCTCGTCGAATTCGTCGAATCGAAGACCCCGCGGGCCTTATGTTCTTGTTGAGAAGGAGAGGTTGATGGGCATCTATTGCGCAGTGTTTGTTGCACGGTGTTGCGAAGACCTTGTCGAGGGCGTCAGTACGGGGAGGGTGACGGCTGGATTGATCGGCGGACGGGTCGGGAACAAGGGCGGTCCGTCCTGTCTCCCTCGCCTTCTTTTGCGTGTGCTGACGATCGTGCGGCAGGCGTCGGCATATCCCTCAACTTCGCCTCTACCCGCCTCCTCTTCGTCTCGGCACACCTCGCAGCACACGCTTCAGGCTTCGAGATCCGCAAAGCGAACGCCGCCAAGATCCTCGAAGAGCTAGGTGGCCAGATCGACGACTTCTGGAGCGACGAAGGGCGAGTGGGCCCAAAGCCGAGGCGGTTGGTCGACAGGTTTGACCAGACCTTCTTCATGGGCGACCTCAAGTGTGTCTTCCGCTCTTCGCAAAATCGTCGCATGATGCTGACCGCTTTCTCGCACAGCTTCCGCCTCAACATTTCGCGACTACACGCCGACTGGCTGGTCCGTGGCAAGGACTACGAAACGGCTTTACGCTTCGACCAGCTCCGTTCCATTATGGACGAGCCCAACTCCGTCTTTCGCGGCTTTCACGAAGCGCCAATCAAGTTCGGCCCGACATACAAGTTCGACCTACCGAAGAAGGTCACCAAGAAGCGCTCGATGCTGTTGCGAGGCAAGTCGGCCGCAAAGAAGCTGGCCGCGAGCGAGCAGACCAAGTCGAACTCGCTTCCCCCACATCTTGATCCGTCAATGGCGAACGGCGGAGCCATTACAGATCCGGAAGTCATGCCTGCGACGTCTCGGACAGACAACGACTCAATGTCGGTCATCTCGTCTGCTGAAACCGTCTCGACCGTCGATACGGCAGCCGCTTCGGTCGTCGACCTCTCGCTCATCACCCGCGACGACCTCTGCAAGACGGATCTCTCGCAACTTGGACTTCCGACGCCGCCAATGAAGGGTCGCGAAACTTCGATGGACGCAGTCCGAAAGGCGCAGGTCCGATTCCTCACGCTCGTCAAGAGCAACTCGACCGCCGCTGCGATGGAGTATGCGAAGCGGCAGAAGGATGAGCGCGAAGGGACGGTCAAGGGACGAGGGAGGACGGCTTCGAGCGCGACGGCGAGACCTGACTTCGCCGGGCTGTTCACTCCGCTCAGGCCGATCTTGCAGAAGAGCCAGTCGGCGCTGGCGTTGCCGGCGACTGCAAAGCTTTCTTCGTCCGATCGAAACTATGGTGACGAAGGGACGCCAGGCCAGGACGATGACGAGGATGACGAGGCGGTCGACCAGGACAACGAGGATTCGATCGTCGAGGCGACGTTCGATACGTCGAGGAAGCAGCGTGTGCAGAGTTGGACAGGTACGCAAGCCTCAAGCTTCTCTGCCGCGACTAGGGCTCACCTGATCGCTGTCGGCAGACCGCATCTTGTTCTACAGCAGTGTCGATCCTCCTGCAGACGGGCCCTTCGAGCCCGAGCCCGCCCCGCCTATCCCTCTTCCCGCTCCTACACTTCCTCCAGTTCATGCAGCATCAGCCGCGACGACCGATCGACCTTCGGCTGACGGGATCCAACATCTGCGCTTCGACCACGATTCCGCGCAGCCCACCCCTCGCGGCCTCTCTGCCGTCTCGATCTCCTCGTCTCAGGCGTCGGATGATCTTTCGTCGCGCCAGAACGACCTTCGGTTCGGACGAACAAGAAGTTTCGGAGGCTTGCATCTTGGCCGGTTAGACTCGAACGCCGTTTCGACAGAGACACTCTACTCCGCCGAGACGCAGCCCTCGACGTCGCTTTGGAAACGCGCCAAGTCGTTCCAGGCGCTTGCGAGCCTGCAGAACTCGTCGTCGCCGCCGGCTTCGACCGCCTCTTCGCCCCTACAGTCGCCCGGGATCTTGTCCACCCCTACTACGCCGACCATCCCGAACGCTTCGCAGCCTTCGTTCTTCCACCCTCGACGTACGCCTCGGAAGAAGTTCACCCTCTCCGCCTCGCCATCGTCTTCGTCGCCCGAGATCTCGCGGACGACGAGTCCGGCAGGAGCGTCGACTCCCGCTTCGGAGTCCCGCCCGCCCCTCGTACAGTCGGCATCCGAGACAGTCTCTGCAGCGCCGACTGACCCAACGACCACGCCCTCAACGACGGACGGCTCAGCAGGTCCGCCTCACGCCTCCCTCGGCACCGGCTTCCCTCGCTCTCGCACGTTCTCCGCTGCACTCAACAAGCTACATGAGCGCGAGCGGTCGATCGGCAACTCGCTCAACCAGCTGCGCTCGAGCGGGACGAATCTCTCGGCGAGCGGAACGGCACTCAACACACGCTTCAAGACCTTCCTCAGTTCTTTGCCGTTGCCGTTCCTGTCGGCGACGGTGAAGAGCGCGGGTGCAGTGAGTGGAGCGGACGTAGCAGACGCGCGTAAGAAGAAGGAGCTTGTCGGGCCGCGACCAGGCGAGATCGAGGTCCTCGAGTACGACTCGGTTCTGGACATGGCCAAGATGAGGGCAACGTCGGATCACAGGCCAGTGTATCTCGTCTGCGCCGTCGGATTCGAGGAGAAGCGGAAGGAGGAGGAGGAAGGAGTTCCCTTTGCGTAAAGAGCTGCTGGTCCGGCCTTGCATTAGCCTGGTCGTTTCTCTATCTATCAGGCATATTGCCACCCTCACGAATGCTCGCACCGGTCTCTGCAGGGATTGAGGCTGCAGAACAACCATGCCCGTTTCAGCCTCTCCGCTCTACCTTCTGCGCCCGCTTCCGCTTCTCCTCCAACTTCTTTGCCGCGTCCTCTCTGAAGTAGAAGGAGAAGGAGCTCAATGAGCTGTACCTTCAGGAGCGGGAGCTGGACGTACTTCTGCTTTCGTCGATCTGCGTCGTCTTTTGCCTTCTTCGCTTGCGCAGCCTCTATAGGGCGAAAATGTCAGCGTGTGACTTCGTGAGCGAAACTGCAACGCACTGGAAGACGCCTCTCGCCGTTGCCGCTCCTGCTCTTGCACGTGATGCTGGTTCAGGTTTCGGAGCGCAAGCAAGTCTGTCGGCCAGTCTCGTCAGGTGAAGTCTCGCTCGCAGTGAATGAGGAGTTAGACGCACCGACACCTTCAAGCGCCTTCTTGCGCTGCTTCCGGCTCATCTGCGACGGGTCTTTGTAGGCCTTATCTGACTGAGCTTGTCGCTCCGCTTCTTCTCGCTCTAACCGCTCTCCCTCAGTCTCTTCCGCCATGTAGCCGTACGTCTGTAGGATGTGAGTCAGATACCGGACCCGGTCCAGAGAGTCGTCGAGAATGTACGGACCTTGAGCAGCTCTGCCTTTCGTACCGCTTCTTCCTCCGCCGTCAACGGCTTCTTCGCTTTCTCCGCCGCGGCTTGAATGCAGCTTCGTTAGTCTTACTCGAAGGCGACACAGCGAAAGAGGCGCACCCTTCACCGGAGCTTTCGCCGCCGCCTCTGCTCGCCGTCTCGCCGCAACAGCGTCTTGGTATCCGGTCGTCTCACCTAGCAACTCGTCAACGGCACTCGACGTCGTTTCTGCGAGCATTGCGGCCTGTTCAGCATCTGCGTACTCGAGCAAGCCCCAATTCGGCTCGAATGAAAGGGAGAAAGAGAACAAACCGTCCTCCTCGTCTGCCTCCAACATGCCCAAGATCGCGCTCTTCCGGTCCTGCAGGATGAGCAACATCAGAACAAGCTCCTGGCTGCCGCGCAAGCCGGACGGACCTCTGGTTCGAACGACTCCTCCTCGACCAACCCCTTCACAAAGTTAACCATCTCGTCGTCATCTCGCAGCGAGAGGGCGCCGAGCTTGGTCTCTATTAGCTCATCAAGTGGTACAGAAAGGTCGGCAGCCATAGCTTGGGGATCTAGCGATGAGAGCGGGATGAACGGGGCCGACTTCCAAGTTGTCGCCCGATCTCGTCGACGGGGGCTTTCCCTTCGCTGAACGCTTCACATCCCTTGAGGCGCTTCAAACTCACGTCTATGCTGCTGCCGTGTACTCAGGGATTCGCTGCTCGCCAACATGGCACGGCCCGTCGCCTTGACGTCCCTTTCTCGCCTCATCAGTAGGCAGCTCCAGGCTTTGGACGAGTTCACGCCGCTTCCTCCTTCGGGGTTGTACGAATCAGGGAATATCCACGCACAGGTCGGACATCCACCAAAGTCGTACAATGACGACGTCCGCCCTCCTCTTTGGCTGAAAAGCTGGCGTTTGTCCGGACATTCCGGCAGGCTTGCGGCAGACGTTCGTCAGTTGCGTGATCTTGCTTGACTGGTCCGCTCGTCCGCGGGCTGCCCGGATTGGGCGCCGTCGTGAACGTCACATCGCTCTCGCCCTCCTACTCCTCCACCTGTCATTCTCTCCTTCTCTTCACCAGTCCCGCCACAATGCGCTCCGATTCTCTCCTCGCCTTGTTTACTCTCGTGACGGCTGGTCCGTCACTCGCCTCGGCGAAGTACGTCCGCGGCGTGCAGCAGAAGACGTCTGCGGCATCAGCGACTACCCCGTCGCCAGCTCCCCGACACCTTCGTCCCGTCAAACGTCGACATCGTCAACGGCGCTCTCCGCCTCAATGTGACTGGTCAGTCGGGCAAGAGCGACGTCAAGTCTGCCGAGGTCGGGACGTACGCCCACGACATCCGCTATGGCATTTTCACGACCATCGCCAACTTGACATATGTCCCCGGCGTCTGCTTCGGAGCGTTTACCTATACCTCGGACAATGCCGAGTGGGTTGGAGAGCCTGCGGAGTTATGAAGAGCATCGTTTGACGCTTCAAGTTCGCAGGATCGACATCGAGGCGCTCTCGAGCTACTACAACAAGGCTAACCGCGATTCCGTTCCGCCAGGTGCGCTAGCCGAACCGTTGTTCGCTGCGCAAGCTGACGGAAGGTCATTTCCCGCAGGCTTGGAGTTCACGAACCAGCCGCTCAACGACGGTCAGCAGTCGACAAACACTGCGGTACCGTACGGCTTTGACCCGACGGCAGACTTCCACAACGCGAGCCGGCCTCTCCTGTTCGTCACCCACAAGCTGACCCGTCTCTGTCGCAGTACACGATCGTCTGGAACGCCAAGTCGAGCCAGTTCCACGTCGACGGCAAGCTCCGAAAGACCGTCACGACGAACGTTCCGCAGATCGGCGCCAGCTTCCTTTGGAATCCGTAGGCTTGCAGTCGTTCTCCTTCGCCCAGATGTGTCGGAAACTGAAGCTTATGCCTCTTGGACGACCAGCTGGAGCTGGGGCGTGAGTTCCTTTCGCTGTCGCCACTCTCCCTCCCGCCGGTGCTGACCCACTCCCACTCGCAGGACCCTAACTGGAGCGCCGGTTCGCCCAAGCAGGACGCCTACACGCTGTTCAAGAGCGTGCATCTCAAATACACCGCTGTCTAAGCATAGGCCTTATTCGGGCCCTCCCTCTCGTTTGCATGCAATGCCGGACATTTTGCGAAATACTGCGAGATGCGATTGACAGCCAGCGTCCATGCAAAGAGTTTGAAACAGTGCAAAACACAGTTGAAACCCCTGCCTTTCACGTTTCGAGCCGTTTTCCGCCTGGCGTAACCGAGGTGTCGTAGGCTCGGATGAGGTGCTCCTGCCCCTCCTCCGTTCTATTTCCCCACGCAGGTCAGTTTCGACGCGACGGCAAGGTAGGAAGGAACGGGACAAACTGCGAGAAAGCGAATCCACGATTCCGTCGTAACCGCTGCACCGCGCGAACCTTTTTGATGGCCTGCGAGTCGCGAGGGAGCGTCAGTGTCGGCGCTATCTGAGACTCACCGCGACACGCACCTTTTGAAACTGCTCCATCCGCGGCCGATAGTCAGGGAGGTTGTACTTCTGAATCTCCTGGACGATGTGGTACGGCTCGGGCATGAACAGTCGCTTGTACCTGCGTCGGGCGGCGTCAGTAAGCGCTTCAGCGGAATTCAGGTTTGCCGGCCGACGCACGACTTCCAGGCAAAGTCTCGCACGAGCAAGAGGACGGGAATGCCGATGATCGTGAGCCAGAAGACGAGCGACGTCCATAGTCGGCTGACGATGTCGGTGTACTCGAGCGAGAAGCCGAGCATGGGCGCAATCCAGGCGTACAGCGGGAGAAATACCATGGTGAAGGCGAACGAGCCGGGAATGGCGAGCAGGGTGTACTTTGTCCAGATGCTGCAGAAGTGGCGGCATCAGCAGACTATCCCCCCAGCTCACGGAGATCGCTACGCACTCGGAGATGATGGCGGCCTTGCCGAGAACGGTGACGAGGGCGGTCAGATAGAGCGTCGTTCCCCAGACCCACTGCCCGCTGATCCAACCCTGAACGAGGACGAGGCCTTCGTTGAAGATGGCGACCGTGCAAACGTAGATGACCTGTGAGGAAGTCTGCGTCAGCGAACCTGGAGACTGGGCGAGGGTAGTGCCGACTGACGAAGGAGTGCAAGAGTGCGTTGATGATCCACTGCCAGAAGATGCGGACCGAAAACTGTGAGGCGGAGGCGTGGGATGATCAGCATCGCCTGCCGAAAACTGGATGCCGAGGGACTCGCCGACTTACAAACTTGTTGTTCTGGCCGAGCTTGTATAGTTCCGGATACCGGTCGAGCATCCGGGCGCCGACGAACTGGTCGAAGACGCCGAGGACGATGGGCGGGAGGACGGTAAAGACGACGTTATAGAAGGTGAGGGTCCAGCCCTCCTCGAGGACCTGGCCCGAAAACGAGTTTTGGAAGGCGAACTGCGGAAGGACAAGATGAGCGCGAGTCTGTGAACGTGAGCAAAGCGGACGTACCCAGAAGCCGGTCATGTAAAGCGCGATGTTCTTGTAGAAGCTGCGAAGGTGGTCTCAAGTCAGCCTGGGCGAAACGCAGTTGGAACGAACGCGACTCACGAGTAGAGAATCAGCTTGCTCAGCCGCACGTAACTCCAGGTGCCGTGAACGAGAAGGAGCTTCTTCAGGTAGCGGAACTGGCTGATGGCGACGTCCGCCGACCGCGCCGCTTGTAGGCCTTCAACACCGGAGATGCCGACTCCTACATGCGCAGCCTGGATCATCGAGACGTCGTTTGCGCCGTCCCCGATAGCCAGAAGAATCGCCTTGAGGTTCTTCTTGACAAGCTTGACAACGAGGGCCTTTTGGAGAGGCGAAACACGGCAGCAGACAACGGCCTTGCACATCACAGCGAGTTCGAGGAAGGTCTTCGAGAGCTCCTTCTCGAGCGCGAAAGAGAGACTCTTGCCATCTGCGATCCGGTCGTCAGTATAGCTCGTCTGCGAGATACCGACGGACGCACCGATGACGAGTGCCAGCTCTTCGAAATCGCCCGCGTTTCGCGAGTTTTTGACCGCCTCGAGCCGCTTGACCAGGAAGTCTTTCGTATCGAGCGCGTTCTCCTCATTGACGATGACCTGCGCAATCCCAGGGTTAGACGGGGAACGAGTTCTTCTCGGCGGGCGAACGAGGACGCACGAGACTCATCGACTCCGAGATGAGGCGGCAAGACAGGCCGATGTTGATGGCCGTCTCCTGCCTGTCGCCTGTCAGTACCCAGACCTTGATACCCGCCTGCTGAAGCGTGTAAATCGTATCGGGCACGCCGTCCTGCAGCTTGTCCTCGATCGCGGTTGCGCCAAGGAGGAATAGGTCACGCTCGATGATCTCGGATGCCTTGTCGAGCGCTTCGGTCCGGCCCGAGATGGTCGCTGCGGCTTTCTGGTAGATGACTGCCCACTTCCTGTACTCGTCCTCCGGGATGTCACGCATGGCGATGCAGAGCGTCCGCAAGCCTTCCGTGGCGTACTCCTGCGCGGGCCACCATGCGTCAATGAACAGTCGAGAAGCTCAAGTTTGCTTTAGCACACTGAGCAGACTCGCACGCACCTCGAGATGGTTGCTCGTCACCTCACTGAACACCTGGCCCTCATTCGCGAGCCGCTCGTAGATGACGGTGTCGGCGCCCTTGCAGTACAGCTTGATTTTGCCTTCGGGGGTCCGGACGATCGCCGACATGCGCTTGCGCGTCGAGTTGAACTCCAAAATGTTGAGGATCTCGAACTCGCGCGAGCCGCGAGAGGCAATGTTGACGAAGACCGACTGAGGCTTGCGGGTCTGCGATGGCACAGCTCAGCGTCCCACATTGCGACTTCTAGAAGACATTCGACCCACTGTGAACGTGTAGCCTAGAACGTCTGCACCCTGCACCAACGCTGCCTCATCTGGACTGCTCGCCTGATACGTGATCTTCTCGTCCTTGCGCTCGGGAATGACCGTATGACAGGTCGACAGTAGCGTCAAGAATTCCTCGATGACTTTGGACGTCTCGTGACCGTTCGCGAGGTTGTCGCGCAGCTGGTCGAACGAGAAGACCTCGCCGCGCTTCGATTCTTCGACGATGTCGGCGTAGGGGATGCCGCCGATCGAGCATTGCCGAAAATCCATCTGGTTGCAGGTGAGCGTGCCGGTCTTGTCGCTGAAGATGTACTCGATCTGGCCGAGCTCTTCGACGAGGGAGGAAGTGCGGCAGAGCGCGGGCGTGTCGGTCGGGGCGTAGTACATGTCTGGTTGGCGTGTTGAGGCGTCAGTAGTGAGCGGAAGGCGTGGTAAGCCGACGCACCGAGGTCGTTATTGATGAAGGCGGCTTGCTGGAATTTGACGACTTCCATCGTCACGATGAGTCTGCGCGGGATCGATATACATAATCAGCCGTACAACATAAAGTAGCGATAGTCTCAGAGCTGCAGATGGAAGAGGACGCACGAGATCGGGATCAGGTTGTTGAGCGTGAGGATGAACGTCAACACATCCTTGACGAACTTGCTCGCAGAAACAGGACTGCTCTCTCCTCCGTCGTTGAGCATGAGATACCACATGTCTTTACCGTAGACATGCGTGCGGATGGTCGAGCCGACGGCGCAGGCGAGCGAGAGGGTGAGGAGGATCGCGAGGAGGAAGAGGATCTGAACGTTGACCATGCGCTCCATCGCCGTCCGCTTGATCGGCGCAGCGCTACGTCGAGAAGCGAACATTAGCTTCCGCTTGGACCAGATCGCGAGGGGAACTCACGTCGCATTCCGCATTAGCTTCGTCTCGTGGCCCGTGAACACGACCAGCCCGTATAGCCAGCTCGTGTTCCTCAGCTGGGCTCCCCGAAGCAACAGCTGATCCGGCCCAAGCGGCGTCTCGGACGACGTCGCAGCGTGACCTGGCTGACCCATCGAGAGCATCGCTTCGAAGGTGTAGAGCGAGTTGTTGGGCTGTTCGGAGCGCAGGTGGCCAGCTAGTTGAGCGAGAGCGTGGGGAGAATGGAGAGAAGCGGTCGAAGGGTGCGCTTGCTTGATCTTCAGGTTCGTCTCGCTGTGCGAAGCATCCAGGATGAGCGCCTAGCCGACCGACAATCCGCGCCGAAAGAGGGTCGAAGGGCGACGTACCCGTCCAAATTGCTCGTCTCTATGTAACATAGTCCCTCAGGTTCGGAAGAGCTGAGCAAGACTAGGTCGGCTGGAAACGCGTCGTTCGCTTCGAGGCGGACAATATCGCCGACTCTGATGCTCCGCCAGGGCTTGTCGACGAATGTCGCGGCCTGAAGAACCGAGGCTTTGCGCGAGTTGAGGTCGGCGTCGGATTGATGCCGTTTCTGCGGAACGGACGCGGTCAGCTACAGCTAAGTCAGGCGCAGGATAGGCTCGGTGTCTCACGATGTCCTCCTTGATCTCCTTGAGTGCCGCGACGACGAGGACGATGCCGAGCGGGAGGATGGTCGTGTATCGGTTCGTTGGCGAGACGTTCGGGATTTGCTGGATGCAGGCGGTGAAGAGGAAGAAGATGTTGGCGTACTTCGAAAATTGCTCTGCGTGGCGCCATAATCAGTGAGCCTGAGGAGTTCACAGAGCGAGACGGAAAGGTACGTGAAGGAACGCCGGACGCACCTGCGAGGAACTTGGGCAAGAAAGTGACGATGTTATACTTGCTCGTCGAAATGCTATTCCCAGGCCACTTCTCCGCGTTATTCATCGTCTCATTGTTGAGGTGAACAACCCTTTCTCCCTGGTAAACCCTCGGCCCACCCTTGACGACCCGCTTGACATCCTTCCACAGCCCCTCGAGCGTCCCTCGCGCCTCGAGCGCCCGCTGACTTTTCGCCTGTCGAGCGGCGATTCGCGCTTTCGCTTGAACGAGCTCGTCATCGTCGTCGAGCATGTTCTTCGGAGCCGAGCGTTCGCCCAGCTGGCCTTGTCCAAAACCGGCGGGTTGTTGAGCGTGCGCGGTGAGAGGTGCGGAGCCGGCGTAGGAGCGATTGGCGCGGGAGAAGTCGGGTCGTGACAAGTCGTTCTGCGAGACTCCGAACGAGGTCGTCGCGAGATCCTCCTCGTCGTCGCTGCGAAGGGATCATCCGCCAAATCAGCACACAGCCCGGCATCGATGAGAAAGGATCCTGGCACTCACTAGTACGGGTTGTACTCATCTTCAGCCGCATCATACCTCCCAACCGCGCCCCGTCCACCATCGACCGCAGGTCCAAACTGATTCGCAGCCTTGCCACCTCCATAGCTGGCCGGGTTCTGGCTCTGTCCGCCAAGCGCGGGATCATACGTCCCGTGCGTGTTCGAAAAGGGATTCGCCGAAGAAGAGGTTGGGGCGTAACGGGATGCGAGGCGCGAGGAGGAGGAGGGAGCGGGTTCGTGGCCCGGCGTGAAGACGGATAGGTCCTCGTCGTCCGAATCGAATTGCTGAGTGCACGAGAGAGCCGATCAGGCGCACTGTTCCCCAATCCGCAGTCAAGGGAACGCACATTCATCCTGGGCACCACCTCGATGCTGGTCTCGTCGCACCGCAAAGTGTTCGCGAGTTCAGCTTGTTCGCTATGTTTGTATCACCGCAACACGTCGAGAGCCTTGTCCGTCCGCCAGAAGCGTGCGCGAGGTGGGAGGCGGACCAGGCGGCGCGTGGTCGGTGTCGGCGGGGTGAAAGAGAACAGAACAAGCTGGCCTGCCTCACAGTGACCCTGCAGCAGAGTTTTGCAGCTCTCAAGCTGGCACTCTGCCTCCAGCGTGCGAGGCGATGAGAACGACGGACGGCGAGCGTTTCTCTCGCTTCGTCCGCTCACGACGACTTCCTCGACTGGCTCGTGCTGACTCGTGCTTGCAGTCGACGCAAACAGACCATGCCTGCTTCACGCCTGGACGTCGACGACCGCTCGCTCGAAGCGGTATGCCCGCCGCCAGCACTCCTCGACGGGACCTCGCTTCCCACAACGCCGGATCCGCTCGCAGCAAGGTGGCAGAGGCTAGGACAACTGGCCGGACGGGTTTGAGTGAAGAGGAACACGAACCGTAGTTGCCAGACCCTCTGACGGTGGCTCTCGCGGAAGGCTTCATGCTGGAACTGCTCGCTCCGCTTCACGCCAAGCTGGTAGCCGTCGCCGAGCTCGAGATATGGCTTGGGACACCAAAGAGCGCCTGGCTCAGAGCGGCACTGCCTTGTTTGCCTCCGACTGGGTCACCTTAGCTTCTCCCCGTCCAGCCTCCGTCGTCTCACCATCTGTTCGCTCGAACAGCCCCGTTGATTCTCCACGGACTCGCCACGCCCTGAATCGACGTGCCCAGCTTCCCGCATCGCAGTCGAGCTCCCTCACCTCGTCCCCTTCCTCGACAGCCAGTCCCCTTCGCAATGGCTGCCCTTTTCCAATTTGTGCCACGCCCTTTGCGATGAGACCACGCCGGAGGCAAACGCGCGTGCGCCCTCGATCGCGTTTTTTGTGCTGCATCCATTCACTTGCTCTCGTTGCTCTCTGCGCTCGACTCCTCCGCGCATGATGCCCGCCGCTCCGACGCGCTACGTAGACCACGGCGGGTACCCTGCGCACGGTCAGCACCCGCCCGGCGACCGCACGCATCAGTACCCTTCGCGCGACACCAGGGGCGCGCCCTCGACCAGTGCTGGTCCACTGCAGCCAAACGGATACCAAGCGTTTGCAAGTCGGCAGGCTCCGCAGGCATACCCTGGGGGAGGGCCGTACCATGAAATGCGGGCTGGAGGAGGAGGACCTTACGCGGCTGCTCACCTGAACGGACAAGGCGGAGTTCCCGTCGTTGTCCCCGGCGCTCCTCCTCTGCCTCCGATGGTGAACGGCGGGGGCACGTCGTCGTTCGTCAATCAACACATGCAGCCTCGGCAGGCGCATCCTCATGCGAGACCACCTCCCCCGCCAGCGATGCAAGGCCCATCTCCCCTCCAGGCCCAGACAGACAGGCGTGTCGTCGATGCAGGGCACCAGCATCATCGCCAGAACTCGCCGACGAAGCTATCGAAGCGAGGAACCGCTCACGGCCAGCCTCATCCGCCTGTTCACGCCGGCTCGCTCTTCAACCCTGCCGCACCTTCGCAACGTCCTCCTCCTCGCGACCCGTCCGACCCTGATCTCCTGCGACCTAGCACGAATTGGGAGCCACGCACCACGTCTCGCATTGGCGTGCCAGGCCCACTTCCTCCTCCTTCGGCAGCGATGGCCGGCACCGCGCACGCTTCTCCCCTTCCTTCCCCTTCCCTCTCCACCGGCTCGCACTCAACGACGATGTCCTTCCCCGGCCATCCCAGCAGATCGACTACATCGCTCAAGTCGTCGCGCTCGCAGTCGCAGTCGCGCTCGCCGAATCATCGCCAACCCGCCGCCGCTCCTCCTCCTCCTCTCGCTCCTCACTTCAACCCATCCGAATGGTCCTCTCACCCTTCCCAGTCCCAAGTCGTCTCTCCCTCACTCTACCTCCTTTGGCAGTCTTCGCCCCTACCCGGACGCGCCAAATTCGAGTCGGTCTTTGTCGACGCCCAACTTCGACGCGTCAACTACGTCGCGAGGGAATATCACCGCGGTCGGGACGGCGTTTTGCGACGAGAGGGCGAGAAGGGTCATCAGCAGGCTGAAGACGAGGCCGGTGCCGCAGCTGGCTGGGCGGACTTTTTCGACGGCTTTGACGCGCACAACGGAGGCGGCGGCGGGTTGGAGTGGCTGTTGCTCGAGGTGCCGAGTGCGAACGCGAGGGAACGCGGGTCGGACCAATTGGCCAAGGTTGGACTCGTCACGGAGGAGACGCTCTTCCTCCCGCTTGGAAAGAACATCAAGTGGCGGAAATTCTACAAGGAGCCCGTCTTTGGCAGTGGCGAGCCAACGTGGAAGGGCGTTGGAGGCGGCAAGTACAAGTGGCAGAAGGAGAAGGGCTCGGAGGAGTGCTACACGGTGCGTTCGTCTCGCTCTGTGCCATGCACTCTTGCTGACTCTGTCCACACAGCTCGTCGACGACAAGACGAAGGAGACCGTCGTCTCAGTCCTTGAACGACCGGGCAAGCCGTGCGTTGTCCGCTTTCGTCTGGGACGCTGTCCGAGACTGACTTTCTCGCCGTTGCCGCAGAACGCAAGTCATCCTCTCCGCCCTCGTCCAGCTTTCCGTTCACCCAATCCTTCTCACCCTCCTCCACCGCACCTTCCTTGCGGACCAGAAGAGGCGCAGCAAGGATCAGGAGCGGTGGGAGGAGGAAGAGGTCGTTACTTGGTGACCGGAAGGGGATACAGCGTGTTGTAAGCGCGCTCGAGACGGAGAAATGCGTCGCCAACATAGATCGCATGTAGTACTACTAGATCATGTCGTTCGCGTAGTCGCAGACACTGTCCAGCTCGCAGATCGCGGGACGGACGGTTTCGAGGAGGAGAAGGGGTTGCTGGACAGCAGGCAACGCGTCGCCAGATCTTCCGTCCCATATCCGGCCTCCAGCAGGTTGTTTGAATGCACGTAACGCGCTCAGCTAGCCCTACGAAGCGGGTTGTGCGATTTCGTATCCATCCTCGCCCGAAGAAGCGATCTTTGCCTTGTTCGACACGCTCGGTCGCCGAGGTTAGGCTTGTGGTTGCTCCTACGCGCTCTGTACGCGCTCTTATGCATCGACCATGACCCGGCAACCCCCCCAAGCCGACTCCTCCGTCTCTCTCCCTCGCTCAACTTCCGCCTCCTCTTTCCAGTCCATCGCGCTCTCCCCAACGCCTCCAGCCACCCCGCTGTCGGCGAGTTTCCTCTTCAGCAGTCTATCGCACGTCTGGCAGGGATTGAAGGCGGCTGCGGGGTCGCAAGTCACGGGCTTTGCGAGGGGTCTTTCCGGAGGCGGTGCAGCGTCAGGAGGGGTGGAAGAGGCTGCTCGAGCGGGCGAGAAGCGTGGGAGGGGTACTGAACAGGCATCGGAACGGAAGGAGCGAGGCGAGGGAAGCGGCGGGAAGAGACGGCGGGTCGAGTTCCGCGACGAGGTTTTGTTTGACGGTGGTGAGTCTGTCTGCGCTTCGTTCTCCTTTCCGACTAGCCCATACTGACGGTTTCGATTGTAGTTCCTCCCCTCATGCCACCCATCTCGCAAGCGAATCACCTCCCGCAGACTTACGACTCGAACGCCCCTTCCTCCCCCGTGTCCTTTCGCAATTCTTCGTCTTCTCCCTCTACATCTCGCCAAATCCTTCGCCCATATGCCGACGCATCGTATGAGGATGCGCTTCTGCACGCTGCGACGACGGATGAAGGCATCGCCGCTTCTTTCGTTCCCGCGGCGACTCGCTGGAGTGCGGAGCGGGATCGTCGAGGTGACACCCAGAACCAAGCTTCGCCCGCCTCGACGACGTCCGCTCTCGCTGGACGCGGGCTGCATCGCCGAACCGCAACGACAGCCAATCTTCCCTCCGCCTTCACTCTCCAGACCTCACGAGCCCAATCACAGCCTTTCGCCGCAACCATCGCTTCTTCTTCCTCCCTCCCGAACCTTGTCCCGGCGTCGATGAGCCCGAAAACTCCGCGACGCAAGGGGACTGAGCAGGTCGGCACCATCCTGCTCGGCGAGGCAGGCGAGAAAGTTGGCAGAGCATGGAGCCAGGAGAAGGAGAAGGAGTGGAAGAAGAGTGATAAGAGGCGTATAGAGGAACTGGAGGAGGAGGTGAAGAGGCTGCGAGGACAGGCATGTCTCGCTCGCCCACCTTTCGGCGTTCCAAGTTGTACTGATGTGACCCCCGCCCGCAGCTCTCCGCGCAGAAACCGCCTCGCTCACCTTTTGTCAACTCAACCCGAGTATCTGCTCCGCCTCCACCGCCGCCTCCCCCTCCGCCTCCTCCCAAGCCGGCCAACAAGCCTCATCCGCTCCTCGCATCCGCTCGAGCCGCACTTCGCGCTACTCCCGAACGTGCGAAGCGTCGACACTCCACGATCGGTGACGGCGTCGACATGGGCGCGTTCCTGAACGAGTTGAGCGTCAAACGGGGCAAGCTGCGAAAAGTGGGCCTGCCGAAGGAGAAGACGAGGGAGGACTTGCGTAGCGTGGGCGGAGACGGCCAAGGCTTGAACGGGGTGCTCGACCGGGCATTCAAGCGCAAATTTGCGCGAGCGAATGGCGCGCCTTCGCCCATCACACCGCACACCTTGCCGTCCTCTCGCTCGTTTGCCAACTTGCCCTCGACTTCGTCCGCCCGACCGCCTGTGCCCGAATGGTCGCCCCTCCCGACTCGCTCGCTGCGTCCGACCAAGATGCTCGTGGTGTCACAATCCGTTCCCGGAAACCTCAGTTCGCTCACACAATCCCGCTCGCCTCTTCACCCGCTCCCCGAACAGCCCGTCTTCCACCGCGACGGCCCGCTTCCCCCGCGCTCCTCGAGTCTCGCCGCAGCCCAGGGAACGACCGAGACGACCGTCTTCGGCGTCGCCATTTCGACAGACCAAGCCATCCAACCAGCGGCATCCACCTCGTCGAAGAAAACCTCTGCGTCTCGAGGCGCGATATCACACGCTATGCTTTCGCCTTCCCTCTCGTCGTCGTCGCTCCCCTCCGCACCGCCTGAACCGTCGCCGACCCAGACTCAGCCTGAACAGCGATCCGCCAAGCCCAACAAAGTCGCGCAGGACTCGCCTCTCGCCATACACCGTCGCCCGTCGCTCTCTCCCGGCGAGAAGCTGCCAGGCCTCGAGCTAGGCAGGGGTCGGCCCATCACGCCTGGACGGAGGAGGGCGAAGGCCGCCAAGCAGGGATCTTCACCCGCCGAGCCAAGCGCCGAACGGGCGGCTGCCGCGCACCGGTCTTTGTCGTTGCCCAAGTCGGTGAGAAAGGCCGCCACTGCCGCTTCGGATTCGTGTCGCTCGCCGAGGGAGGCGCACGAGGACAGCTTCGTCAGGGTCAAGTTTGGCACAGACGACGAAGGCAGCGAGGTTGACGAGCTAGCGGGCGAACTGATGGGGCAGGGGACAAGGTCGCCCAACCCGAGGAAGGTATTCGGGCGAGCCTGAGCGAGACGTTATCGCGCAGCCCGCCTTTACCCACACTCCTTCCGATCTGTCTATTGTCGCTGTAATCTCCCCGCTCTTCCTTGTCACACGTTGTCCGAAACAGATGTCAATGCAAGAGTGAAACACAACAAGTTGATACGCAGCCCAAGTCGGGGAAAGCATTCCACCTCTGCTCAATCTGGCTTGCCCTCCTCCACCTGCTCGGCTACGCCTACGCCTTCGTCATTAGGCAGTTGTCCCGGATCGTTCGGGCCGAGTGAGGCAGCCGGTGGGAACTCCTTCGACTGTGAATGCGAGTCAGGCATCATTTGGCGAAGGAGCGATGTATAGTTCGCGTGGTTGCCGCTGTTTCCTTCGTTCGGCGGCACGCGCTGGGTGTGCGAGCTGTCGAGGGCGAAGGTCGTGATGTTCAGGTAGATGCTGGCGAAAAGAGCGATGGTGAAGAAGAACCAGTTGCCGAGCGTCGAGGCGAATTCGATCCTGTTTCTCGCACGAGAAACGTCAGCGAGGTCGGGGCTCAGTGTGAGTGAGGCGACGACTCACTTGACCCAGGATGACGGTGGAGTGACGCTGGAGAAGATGATGGTGATCCAGAGGAGGTAGCCGGCGAGGAACGCGCAGATGATCGCGAGGAAGTGCGTGACCTGCGAGAAGCGGATCATCAGCACAGGGAGTAGATTCCGACGTCCGGCGTGGACGAGCGAGGCGCCACGAAACGCACCAGGATTAGGTCCCGCTCCGCCTTCTTCAACTCGACGACCCTTCTAGCCTGCATACTCGCTGGGCTGACAATCTGGCCCGCGCTCTTCTCCAAGTCCCGATTTGCAATCCGCTTGACCTCGCCGAAGGAGAGGTTGCGAGGAGCTGAGCGCGGGGACGGGATGGGGGACTTTTCGCCGGAGGACGAGGAAGATGGGCGCTTCAAGCGGACGGACAGCGGAGTGTCGCTGATGACACCCGGGGAGGCGCTCTCCACGCTCGAAGGTGCGGCTTGGGACGCAGGCGAAGCCGGATCGTTCGGTTGTGCGGGTCGTCCAGCCGACTTTGGGAAGCCGTCGTCGGTCGATAAGGGGATGAGGTTGACGCTATCGCGGATATGAGACCGCAGCTTGCGTACAAGGGCGAGACCGCCCACGTTGACCTGCGCACAAGGCAGGCGTAAGCTGGCCGCCCAAGCATTCAGGCATTCGAAGCTTCGCGGTGCTACTCACCAAGAGACACATGACCGGCATGCTAGTTCCGAAGGCGAATAGTGCAGTGGAGAGGCTGTAGGACACGAAGATCAATCGCGAGCTCGCAGGCAGCGGTCGAAGCACAGCAGGCTTACGGCCGCGCAGCAGCACCGGCGTCGAGCATGGCCTGCGTCGGCGCTTGCAGCGGCAGAAAGTCGACGATGGTCGGCGTTTGACCGTTCAAGCGTGCTTCGAGCGCCTGGAGCGCGCTGACCACGACAAGGTATCGATCATACATGCGGAGCGAGAGGACCGTGTCGACCGTCGCAAGGGCCTGCCAGATGATCCATGAGCGCAAGCGCGGAAGCATGAAGACAAGAGGAGCACGCACCATAACGATCAGAACGTTGACGATACCGCCGGCGAGAAAGAGCGTGTTGGCGACCGGTACGGGCAGCAGGATCTCGTTCGCCGATTCGGTTGCGAGCATGAACGCCTACACGAAGAACGGCGTTAAGCTAGACTATCTCCACAGTTGCACAGAGCAGGACACACCTGCAGGCCGGACCAGGACACACACCACCCACCCATGTAAAGCGGGATGCCTTGAAACGACCGCATGGCGATCAAGGGTCGCTGAGAGTACTCCTTCGTATACACGAGCCAGTAGACGATCGAGTAGGCGAGAGCGTAGCTGCCCCAAATGACGAGCGAGAGCGTCCATGTCGTCCGAGAGTGCAGGACGACCAGTCGTCCGCTTGGCCGCTCGATCCGGCGGGCGAACCAGACTTTCTTGCCGCTTCGCCGAGTGCGGTAGATGTGCAGAGCGACGAAGAGGAGGGCGGAAACGATCGTTCTGCGAGGGCCGTATAGCCCGAGGATACGTCAACTCGATTCGCTGTGCCGAGTCTCGAGCATGGTGAAGGAACGCACGCTACGATGACGGCGACGAGGACGAAGACGCGAACAGTGAAGCCCGCGGTGGGTCTTGGGTAGAAGAGGCTGCGGACGCCTTCGAGGAGTTCGCGGACGGTCGAGCCGTCCAGCCTCTGCGGCAGGAACTGCGCGGCCGACATGCCTATTGGCGGGCAGCGGAGCCGCTCCAGGCGGGAAGAGAAGGAGACTGTCCTGTAGCACCGCAACGCAAGCCGGGAGAGCTAGTGGGAGAACGGGAGAAGCAGGAGGATAGGAGGCGGAGAGGCGACCTGGAGCGGCCAGCGAGAAACGCGGGAGTAAGGCGAGCGCTCTGCTTCTGCGCCGATCGTCGTCGAAAGACTCCAAATGTCCCCCCTGAGGCGATCTCGACAGATTGGTCGCTCGGAGAGGAAGGTGATCAACACAAGCTGGACTCTCGACGACAGACCTTGCTGCTCTCGCCAAGCGAGCTGTGCGCGCGTCGCCTTCGCCTTGCCCGGTGAACGACGCCGTACATACGTGCGGCCGCGTCGAGGTTTGGCTGGACGCTCAAGCTACGCGGCGAAGGCAGGACGCAGGACGAGCCCGTCTCGGCGGCTGGCTCGATCACCGTCGCAGAAGGGACGGGCGGCGCAGGGCGGTGGGTGTCTGCGCGGCGACGCTCGAGGAAGAGGAGGAGCGAGGAAGCAAACGAGGAGGTGTTGGCAGTTGGGGCTTTTCTCGTCGAACTGACTGTGCCACGCCTGCATACGCACATTGTCTTGAAATTTGTGCGGCGGAACGGCTGGTGGCTCTCGCCTGAGGTTGACAATTCGAGGAGCGAGGAGAGTCCGGCGACAATCTAAACCTGGCTGTACGCAATGACGCCCAGAGCATGTCTAAATCTTCGCTCTGTGGCTTCATTCGAAAGATGTTCTCGTCTGCGTGAGCGGTGTAAAGGAGGAGGAGGAGAGGACGGCGACTCTTTGGCTCCGCACACGCATCACGATGGCAGCGCCAGCTCAGCAGCCAGTCTCGAACGATCAGGGACTCGATGAGAGTCTCTATAGCAGGCAGCTGTGCGTCCACTCCCTCTTCACTGTGTCTAGGCCACCTCATCGCACCGAGACGAGGTCATCGGGCGAGAACGACGGGACATCCGCGGCTGGTAATGATGTGAACAGCTTGGGAGGTCAATGGCCTGGATGGGCGTATCCAGGCTTGGTTCCAAGCTCCCATACGCTGTTGGGGTGGTGTCTGCTCCTGCGGAAGTCGGTGGATGGTGGCTCATTCAGCAACGCTCCCATCGCCGGGGCGAGCACGTCCTGGCTCCGTGTAGACGCAAGGCACCTGACCAGATGATTGCACGCTGCGCAGCTATGTCCTGGGCCACGAGGGTGAGTTTCTCGCCTCCCCCTCCCATCGGCTCCACTTCGTTCGAACTGGGCTGACAGGATCTCGTACTGCGCGCAGCCATGAAGCGCATGGCCGCCTCCGACGTCCTTGTTATCGGTCTCTCCGGCCTTGGTGTCGAGATCGCCAAGAACATCTGTCTCGCAGGCGTCAAGTCGGTCACCCTCTCCGACCCGACTCCCGTCTCCCTCCCCGACCTCGGCACCCAGTTCTTCCTGCGCGAGACGGACGTCGGGCAGCGCCGCGACGAAGCCACCCGCCCGCGCCTCGCCGAACTTAACGCCTACACCCCCGTCTCTGTCCTCCCCGACGTGAACCTAGAGGCCGTCAAGCGCTTCACCGTTGTCGTCCTCGTTCAGGGCTCGACCGACGATCAACTCAAGCTGAACGACTTCACCCATGCAAACGGTATCAAGTTCATCGCGGCCGAGACGGCGGGTCTCTTCGCGTCGGCGTTCTGCGACTTTGGCGAGCAGTTCCCGGTTGTCGACCAGACGGGCGAGAACCCGCTCTCTGGCATGGTCGTCGAGATCGAGGAGGCGGAGGATGCGCTTGTGACGTGCTTGGACGAGTCCCGGCACGGTCTCGAGGACGGGGACTACGTTCGTTTTTCCGAGGTGGAGGGCATGAACATCAACTCGGACGGTGTCGAGGGCGCGAGGAAGATCACGGTCACCGGTACGTTCGTTCTGCGGTGCGCCTCATGCCATTGCAGCTGACATCGTGCGCTGGCAGGCCCCTACACCTTTAAGATTGGCGACACGCGAGGACTCGGTCAGTACAAGCGCAGCGGCTGGTTCCACCAGGTCAAGATGCCCAAGATGTACGACTTTGTGCGTCGCATCCCTTCCTTCGCTTCGTCTGCCTTCCTTGACGCGTCGCTCCCGCAGAAACCCTTACGCGAGTCGGTGACTGCGCCCGAATTCCTCATCACCGACTTTGCCAAGTTCGACCGCCCTCCCACTCTCCACATCGGCTTCCAAGCGCTCTCCGCCTACCGCACCCTGCACGGCCGCCTTCCCAAGCCCCGGAATCCCGCCGATGCTGCCACCTTTGTGCAGCTCGCCAAGGACATTGCCGCGCACGTCAAGTTCGAGGGCGACCTCGACGAGAAGGTTCTTCAGGAGCTCGCCTTCCAAGCTGTCGGCGACCTTGCGCCCGTCAACGCCGTCATCGGCGGCTTCGTCGCGCAGGAAGTGCTCAAGGCTTGCTCGGGCAAGTTCTCGCCTCTGTACCAGCACTTGTACTTTGACGCCCTCGAAGCGCTTCCTGTCGACCTTCCCTCCGAGGAGGACTGCGCGCCCTCGATCCCCGCCAGTCGCTGGGACAACCAGATTGCAGTCTTCGGCCGCTCATTCCAGCAAAAGATCGAGAACAACCGCCAGTTCCTCGTTGGCTCGGGAGCGATCGGCTGTGAGATGCTCAAGAACTGGGCGATGATGGGCGTCGCGAGCGGAGGGAACGGACACGTGTACATCACTGATCTTGACACGATCGAGAAGAGCAACCTCAATCGCCAATTTTTGTTCCGGCCGAAGGACGTCGGATCGTTCAAGAGTGAGGCGGCGAGGCGTGCGGCGACCGAGATGAACGCGGGTTTGGACGGCAAGGTCGAGGTTTTCAAGCTGGCGGTCGGACCGGACACGGAGAGTGAGTTGCTCGTCGATGATCAGACTATCTCGACGGCTGACGCTACCTCTCCACCCCAGATGTCTTCGGCGACTCGTTCTTCGACAGCATCGACTGCGTCACCAACGCGCTCGATAACGTCTCGGCCCGTACGTTCACTCTCACACGTACCTTTCGCGGCGCGAGATTTACTCGCTCGTCTGCAGGCCAATACATGGACCAGCGCTGCGTGTACTACGTCAAGCCTCTCCTCGAATCCGGCACGCTCGGCACCAAGGGCAACGTCCAGGTCGTTCTCCCGCACGTCACCGAGTCGTACTCGTCGTCGCAGGACCCGCCCGAGAAGAGCCACCCGAGCTGCACGATCAAGAACTTCCCCAACCAGATCGAGCACACGATTGCCGTAAGTGCGCGTCGTCATCTTGCCGAGGATGTGTGCTGACCCCGTCTTGTTGCGCAGTGGGCGAAGGAACGCTTCGAGGAGTTCTTCGAGAAGCCGCCCGAGGTCGTCAACTCGTACCTCTCGCAGCCCAACTTCGTCGAGGCCGCCAAGCAGTCGGGCGAGACGGCGCAACTCCTCAAGGTCAAGAGCTATCTCGTTGACAACAAGCCGCTTGGGTTCGACGAGTGCATCACCTGGGCACGTCAGCAGTTCGAGACGGAGTATGTCAACGAGATCAAGCAGCTGCTTTTCTCCCTGCCGAAGGATTTGGTGCGTATCGACCGCAACTTCGCAAATGAAGCGTGCTGACCCAGTCTTTGACTCCAGCTCACGAAGGAAGGCACGCCTTTCTGGTCCGGCCCGAAGCGTGCGCCTGATCCCCTGCAATTCGACTACAACAACGTGCGTTGAGATTGCCGCTTCACTCTTCATGACTGCGCTACCCGCTTTACTCGCAGCCAACGCACATGGAATTCATCGTCGCGGCGGCCAACCTGCACGCGTACAACTACGGCTTGAAGGGCGAGACGAACCTCGAGACGTTCAAGCGGGTGCTCGACCAGGTCCACCTGCCCGAGTTCGTACCCAAGTCTGGCGTTCAGGTTCAGATCAAGGACGACGAGCCCGTCAACAACGACAAGGATGCGCTTCCTTCGACTGATGCCGACGATCTGACCTCTCTCGCTGCTTCTCTCCCGCCTCCCTCAACACTCGCTGGCTACCGCATGGTCCCGGCACAGTTCGAAAAGGACGATGACACGAACCACCACATCGACTTCATCACCGCTGCATGTACGCCTTCGCTCTCTTCCCTGAGCGTAGCACTCTCAACTGACATGCCTTCGGTCTCTAGCCAACCTGCGCGCGCAGAACTACGGCATCCAGCCTGCCGACCGACACAGAACGAAGGGTATTGCCGGCAAGATCATTCCTGCGCTTGCGACCAGTGCGCTCGTCTCGTTACTTCCCGTTACGCCTCATAACTGACTTCATTCTTCCCTACACAGCTACCGCCGTTGTCGCCGGTCTCGTCTGCATCGAGCTGTACAAGGTAGGTTGGCTCGAAAGTTCTGTCCCCCCACGGGCGCTGACGTCCCGTTCCGCAGCTCCTCGACGAGAAGAAGCGGAGTGCTGACATGCTCGAGCGATACAAGAACTCGTTCTGCAACCTGGCCCTGCCATTCTTTGCTTTCTCGGAGCCCATCGCCGCTCCCAAGATGAAGGTACCATCCTAGGCTGCCATTCTTGCAGGGGGTTTTGCGATGGTTGACGTTTGTCCTCTGCAGTACCGCGACACCGAGTACACGCTGTGGGACCGCTTCGAGATCGAGGGCGACATCACCCTCGAGCAGCTCGTCGAACATTTCAAGGAGAAGTATAAGCTCGAGATCAGCATGCTCTCCAGCGGGTGCGTCCGGCGTATTGGTTCTAGCTCGTACGTATACTCACGTGGACCGCCTGCGCAGTGTCTCGATGCTCTATTCTGGCTTCATGCCCAAGAAGAAGCTCGAGGAGCGCCTCAAGATGCCGCTTTCGCAGCTCGTCGAGACGGTCTCGAAGAAACCCATTCCCGAGCACGTCCGCGATATCGTCTTCGAGATCATGTGCAACGACATGGACACCGACGATGACGTTGAGGTAAGCTGTTGCTGTCACTGCTCGTCGCGCTGGCAACGACTCATCGCCGACTCCGCCTCTTCCCTGCCACCCCTCCCTCTCCGCGCATTCCCTCTCCTCCACATGATTTTCCTTCTCCTGAACACAGGTCCCCTACCTCAAGGTGCGCGTCCGGTAGACGCGCTCGGCTTCGTCTCGCTTGCCTCCTTCGTCGCCGTAGACAAGCCTTCCTCTCGGTTTACCCGCGTTCCCCTGTGCAAAAGCAGCTTGTTCGTGATCTGTCAGCTGGTTCATGAGCAGAGAGCGTCGAGGAGAACGGCAGCGGGACGACATCTGTTCGACAACCCTCTCCTCCTCCTTTCCCTCCTCGACTTCCCCTGTCGGGTTTTCCCGGGCTACAGACCGCTTTTCGGGTTGTGCTGCAGGCACTCTCGACCTTCTGTCCCCCGTCCAGAGCGCTACTTCCGACCTTCCCTTTCTCATCACTTTCCGAGTGGAGTCGGCTTCGTACGATAACAGAAGACTCGCCCCCCTGCCCGAACGAACAACACGTACCTTGAGTCTCTCGTGACGCCCTACGGTCGACAATGGTGATCTGCCGCGTCCTACTCGACGCTTTTGGGACCGTCTTCTCCCCTCGCGAGCCTGTCTTTCGTCAATATGTGCGTTACGGTTCATCAGACAATACATTCTCGGGATTGGCTGACGCTATCCCGCTCTCAGACGGTTGTCGCTCGCTCGTTTGGCTTGCAGGTCCAGGAAGACGCGGTCAAAGACGCCTTCAAGCAAGGTCGGCTCCGTTCCCCGCGCTACTCAGGCCTGAGCGATTTCTAACGACGACATCGTTCTCCTGCAGCTTTCAAGAAGTGGGCGAAACTGCACCCGTTGTACGGGAAGCACAGCGCGCCACCGCTCGACTCGTCGCAATGGTGGTCCGGCGTGATCGCTGACACTTTCCGACAAGCTGGCGTTCCTGCGAGCGGTGAGCACTCATACTTTGCTCTGAAAGCTCTGTCAGCTGACATATCCGGCTTCGACAGATTTTGCAGCGGTCCAACACGAACTCTGCGATACTCTCGTCCAACGGTTCTGGGGCAAAGAAGGCTACGAGCTCCACGACGACTGCCTCCCGTTCCTCCAAGCACTTCACAAGGACCTCGCCCTTCCGCCGCCCGCCATTGTCAGCAACACAGACATGGCCGTCTACAAGATTCTCCACTCGCTCGGCGTCACGGCAGCAACCTTTGATCCTCCGGCGGCAGGGATCAAGCAGGACGAGATCTGGACGACGTGGGAATTGGAGAAGGAGAAGCGCAGCATGGACTTCTGGGAGGAGGTGATGCGACGGTTACGACAGACGTCAAAAGCGTCAGGCGGTGATGAGCTTTCGCCGGACGAGGTTTTGGTCGTCGGCGACGAGTTCGAGTCGTGCGTGTCGCATTCTAGTCTCGCGGGGCTTGTACTTACCTCGCGCTTGCGCAGAGACCACGAGGCGCCTCGAAGGGCAGGCTTGCGGAGCCTTCTCCTCCGACGACAAAAGTCGAACGGACAACACGCTCGTGCGAGCTACCAAGACGACGAAACAAGGTTGAGAAGCGAGGACACGGTGCGGAGCTTGATGGACGTGGTAGAGTTCGTCAAGCGGGAGAACGAGGGAGTCAGGGAGATAGGCATGGTATAAAAAGCGAGACTCGTTCCTCGCGAAAGTCTGGTTACGCTGATCGGAGAGAAACCGAGCGATGCAAGCGATGCGTCCTTTACCCCTCTACCTCACTCTCTGCCCGTCTACTTCCTCTCGACGCGCAACAACCCATCCATCCTCTCCCTGTCTGCCCCCTCCTCCGTCCAAGCCCTCATGGCCTCGTACAGCCTCTCATGCTCGGGTCCCGACGCGATGGGGAGGTCGAGCATGACCCCGTGGCCGAGGAGGGACTGGCAGAAGCCGAGGTAGCGATAGCCGTACGGGAAGCGCGAGAGGAGCGTGTCGTCGAGCTGCGCGGCGGCGAGCGGGTGAGCGTGAGCGCGGCGCCTGAGCACAGAGACAACGGCGCTGAGAACAAAGTGCACCTTGGGAAGCTTGCGCGGGTCGACGGGGATGAGCCTGTCCTTCTCGTAGATGACCTGCGGACGAGGGAGGAGGCGACAGAGGTCAGCCTCCGTCCGAAGGTGAGAGAGGGGAGCGGACGACGAACCTTGTAGTAAGCGACCTGCGACGAGCGAGAGCGCACGCAAGAAAGT